>CM029124.1:3760000-3875000 GCA_016859345.1 Istiophorus platypterus
CTGAGGCCATGTTATGGGTTCCTGCTCTGCCATTTAAAAGAAGTCTACACTTCCCTCCACCCTAAAGGCCAATTCATGGTCGGCTTGGCAGCATCGCATTTTCTGCCTTCCCCCTTTCCACCACCGCTGTCGCACTCTTTTGTCTCAGGAAAAACGAACTCTGCTGATCGACATCTATCAGCTCCGGCTCCATCACGATCCGCTCAGTCTCTGGCCGCCGTCGTTTCTTCAAAGTGATGCCAACGAGCTCGTGGTAAAAAGCGGCGAAGGAACTCAACACGGTGGCACATAAACGCCAGCGCCACACTAGTGGTTTTTGTTGTAACTGCAGGAGTATAAACGCTCATGTCGGCATGGGCTCTGCATGGACTCGACACAGAAGCATAAATGCAGCATAACCATGCATCTCCTGTGCATCCAAATCCCCTAAACTGAACTCCTACAACGTCGTTCCAGGACGTTATCAATGAAAGCCTTTAAAATGAAACATCCTAGACTCATTTGCGTGTAAAACAGACTGAGGTGTTTTGTTTTTCTAAAGTGTACATCTCTTGTGTTTTATGGTGGACCTTCAAACCAAACCTGTGTTCAACAGATCTGTTCATATGGGCCGTTTGGTTGGTAAATCACCCGGCTGCCCTGGGTCCTAGTGTCCGCCCCACACAGCCCGATGAAGGGATGAGGCCATGGCGTACAGTACAACCGAATAAATCTGTCCTTAACATTTTTAGAGTGTCATAACCTTTAACAGTGACACTAGTCCAATTAACATGTGTCATCAATGCCTGGTAAACAAAAGATCCGATGTTGAAATAAACTGAATCTGTGCTCTGAGTTTTCATTCAACTGAGAGGATCTTTTAACATTTTTTCTCATTTGTTCTATTTTATTCTCGTTCATTTTAGATCTGTGTTTCCAATTAAAATTGTGCTAAGTGTCAACGTAGTGTCCCCCAGAAAGACCGTGTCCCACGAGGGACACGTCGTGAGACACCGCAGATGGTTACTGCTCCGTCTCTTTTGTTCGCGACATCAAAATCCGGATCAACTCGGTTGATGGGCTAATAACGAGTCTAATAATGAGGCAACCTGTATGAAACCTTACAACAGAGCAGTAACCCAGCCTCGAGCAGCAGTCGTTTAACCCGGGGCGATGCCTTTCAACTTCCTCTGAGGTGAGTTCCTTACATAATCCTCCTTCTAGCTGAATCCACCAGTCCTCATTATGGTCACAAGGAGGGAACAGGAGGGAAGAGAGAGAGAGGGATAGAGAGAGAGAGAGAGAGAGAGAGAGAGAGAGAGAGAAAAAAAAGAGAAAATAATCAAACTGGATCATTATCTGATCACCGGTCGCGCCTTTATTTTGCAGAACAAGTTGAGCTGCAGACCCTGTTTCGCTCTGAGGTGAAGCTGATCTAAGAAATGCTGACAGCCCTCCCCCCCACACACACACACACACAAATCCCCTTTTAATTCTTCTTAACTGTTATATTCTGGCTCTGTCTTGCTTTGTTCTGGATCTACCCACAGTTCTCCTTCTGAGCGTGCTCCGAACCCATCTGTGGGAGCAGCTGGTGTTCTTGCAGGACGACGCTGCCCCCCCGAGCAGCTCTGAGCTCCTCGGCTTTTTCAAGATTTTTTTTTTTTTTTTACATCTTCAGCCCACCCACTGTGGTTGGACAGTGTCCTTGAGTTGTAATCATACTTTTTAAACTTGTTTTCTATCTATCTATCTATCTGATTACATCAGTTTTTTTAAATGTCATCTCTCGGTACCATTTCCAGCTGCCAAGCACATTAAACATCCTTTCCGTTTTGGGACTGCGACACGTTTCCACCTCGAAAAACAAGAAGCCCAGCGTATTTGCTTATCTTTTTTTTTTAA
Source organism: Istiophorus platypterus (assembly GCA_016859345.1). NCBI lineage: Eukaryota > Metazoa > Chordata > Actinopteri > Istiophoriformes > Istiophoridae > Istiophorus > Istiophorus platypterus. The sequence continues at coordinate 3,761,885 of CM029124.1, forward strand.
GCGACACAAATCATTTTTTGAGCTAGCATTCACGCTGCTTTGAAGATGCAAGACTTTCATCTCGCAGGCAGCAGGCTCTTTTTTCTCACAGGGCTTAGAGCATTGTCGGCATGAGGCAGCGCTCTCTCCCCTGAACAGGCCTGCGGAGGGTCACATGCTCAGCCCAGAATCAGACGCTGTGGCTGGAGCTGGTGCTGGTGCTGGTGCTGGCGCCGGCGTTGGCCGGTGCGGCTGCTGATTGGCGTTGCCACAGACGGAGATGACACGACTGTCACATCTTATCAGAACACACAGGATCTGACTGCTTGTCACAAATTTACGTTTTCTTTTGTTTTTATTTTTAAATTAGATATCCTGTGAAATTTCCTGACAAGTCCCCCGACTTCAACGGCCATATGCATTGTTTGCCCCTGCCCTAGGACACAAGTGCACCGGTGGTAAGCATCCCCAGACTACCCCCCCACGCCGTTGTCATGGTAACCATGGCTAACACGCGCTCAAGGTTGTGGGGCGGTCAGGGATAGACAAGGAAACAACAATGCCATATTACTGGTTTCAGCAGAGAAACAAACGGCGTCCTCCTATGTGAAGGTTGCGTCCTTTGTCGACTCATCCATCCGCCCTGAACCTCCTTCCAAAGAGGACGTTGTTGCCCTGTATACTACCTCACCCGGCTTCCTCCTCCGCTCCCGTCATTGTCGCCGAAAAATAGAACGTATCCAGGGCTCATAATAGACTGTTGGCGCCAGTGACGTTAGGGGTCGCATCTTACAGGGAAGTTCTGTTAAACCCTAATTTTGGCACATTTTAAAATCAATCAGCTGAAGGCAAAGACTCGTGCCATACTGAGCATACAGTCCATGGTTTGTTGATGCAATCTGCTTAAAGGGCCATTAACTGAATTTTTGACGCAAGAGGGCACAAGAACTCTATTATGCTTGCAAACGCTGCCCAATCAGGGGACAATCCCACCGAATGTGTATGATAGTGAAAGATGCCTTTTTTGACTCGGTTCCAATTGTTTTGCCTGCTGCTTATACCCTTTTGGCTTTTTTCTTTTTTCCAAACAAACAAACAAAAAAATAACTGTACAAACTGTAAATCAGACAGCAAATGTGATGCGAAGCAACAACAACTACTAAACTAAAAGAGGCTCAAAGCCTTGGAGTCGGGCGATAAATCTCTGGTTTATCTTCAAAGGAAAGTCTGGTTTTGATATTTGTAAGGGGGGAAAAGTAGCTGCTTTCTTAGATCATGTAGTTGCACCAAAGTACAAATGCCTCAGCCATTCCACTTAATCCTTTGGGTTCTGGTCAGCATGGGGGCCATCGGATTAACCAGCGCCGATGCTTACGTCCATGCTGGATAAGAAAAAAAGTATGTTGACCGTCCTTAACGGACTCTAGACGAAATCCACAGGCCATCCTCAAATTCTAATCATTCCGGCCTCCTTCCATCATGGCTTCCCTAACATTTACTTTAGCCGCCGATGTCAAACCGCCTGCCCCCGTGTGTGCCAGGTGTTCATGCGCCTTCACGCGGTCCGCTCTGCCTTTTGAAACGATGCTCTCCTCGGCATACGTTGTCTGACTTTTTCATACTGCTCCGTTCCCAAGAATAGTTCCATGACCTTGTTAAATTATAGATAATAATTAGATTTCACTGCCTGGCGCTGTTTCTGTCAAAAAAAAAAAAAAAAAAAAGAAAACCTCGAGACAGATTCGCAGGATCTTCTGAGGTCAGCTTTATTTAAACTCCCAAGGCATTAGAGGGGCCTCCTGCAGAGAAACATCAGAAATATTCCAGCTGTCTCTGTGGGTACAGCGTCAGCCTTGCCCTTACAAAACTGCGATTTTTGAGTCAGGCAATATTTATTTTGTTTTTTTTATTTTGTTTTTTTGCAGCATGCCATCTCTCCTTCTTCCCTATCTCTCATTATCACCCCGCAACTTTTTTGTTTTCAACTCATCTTTTCTTCTGTTTCCTTTCTTTTGTCAACTTGCTCGGTGCCACTTTTCCTCCTTCATTTAAATCCAAGAACATCGCATCCTGTTAAATTTAGCCTGAGCACCGTACGCGAGTATTGTTTGCCGCTAATCTACAAGTATTTCCTTTTTGCTTTTCCAGCCCGTTTCAGCACAGCGAAACAGAATGAAGAAAGTTTTCTCTTTTTGAGACTTAATGATGGCACCACTAATAGAGTCACTGTGCTCTGCTCTTTGAGCCTCTAGCTGAGGAATTTCCTGACCTTAGTCACTTTGCGACACTTTAATCAATCAGAGCACATGGGTCCGTATGGCTGTTGGCCCGCCCGTCTGACTGACGGCACTGGAAAAAAACACTTGTTTTCGGAGCCATTATTCAACCAGAGAGTGAGGCTCTTCTACACCGGTTCTCAAATACTTGGACCCTGACTAACTATTCCTGCTTGCAATTAGAAAAATCATTAGTCATGCAAGAAAAGAATAAAGGCTCTTTGATTTGCTGGATTAATGACTCCAAAGCCAGCAAAGTAACTCTGAAGGCTCTGAAGTGCTGAGTCTCTGACTCAAGCAGCAAGAGGAAGGGTCACTCACTAGATTTGTCTGACTGTCTTTCATCCCAATAACAACTGCAAACAGGTTTGGTGCACATTTTTTATATGAATTCGAGATACAGTGGATACAAGTGGCTTCCGAAACAAACAGTGCTGTTTTTGCCCGAACAAATGACATGTGGGTTTTCGATTCGCCTAAAATTAAATTGTGAAAAATCAGAAAAGCAAGCAAGTTCGATGCGGTGAGTCGAATTAGTCGCCTCTGCAACAGTTCCCTGCAGAACTCTCCATAATAAAAACGCTTAAGGGTTTTATCAGTCTGACGGTTAAACCATCTGGTCTGCATTTGTGTCACTTACGGGCCACATCAACTAAGAAAGGGACAACGATGGCGATGACTCCTTTAACCAGTGCAGGAAACGAGACATAGGAAAAAACATAAAACACACAGTAAATGGTAGCTGAGATCAGACTCACTGCTCAGTGACTCAGTGAATCTAAAAATGACTTTAACGAACTAAACTAGTTCCTGTAACTCCTTAATGTTTCAATATTGTTTTTTTCCCCCTTTCACCTTTTTTCACATTCGACATTTCTTTTTCCAAGTATCAGCCCTTAGGTCTTGAAACATGGTCGGTCGAGTGGATCACGGTTCCCCGGATCAGAACCTCGGTTTGAAGGAACTTTTAAAAAGAAAGTGAGTGGGGGACGTTGTTGACCAGGTTTTTTTATTTGTCTATTTTCGCTCCTTATCTCGATCTTAAATTTTGGTAGTGTCTGTCATTATATGTCTGATTTTTTTACAATTACTAACATCTAACATTAGAATATACGAAAACCCCAAGTTTGACAGACACTCTCCAGTGCAATTTGTGAAGTGAATAACAGGCTGAAATAGATAGAATTTTTAAGTTTAAACCAGCCATCAGTCGACTGCATGAACAGGTCATCACAATAATTCGTCAAAGACCTAGCACATTGAAATATTCCCCACGAGTGCCTCTCCTTTCGACACCTGTAGCACAGTTTTTCTGCCAATTTAATGATGAACTTAACTATTGTTGTATAGGTGAAGAAATAGGTGAGGAAATTGGGGAAATCACAAACCAGATTCAGGAGGAACAGGCCGTTGGGACGAGGTTTCATCGGAGTGTGTGGTGTCTCCACAGTTGGCCGCGTGTGCACAGGCGAGCCGACACTTTAAGGTGCTCTCCCCTCACCTTCCCCGACGGTTGACAGTTTCAGTGGAGTCGGACGGAGAGGCCACGGCCTCCGGAACGTTCTCCAGCTGAGCAGCGCTCTGACCTTGGTCACTTTCAGATGGTAATTAATTAAACCACATGATGCCCGACTCTCTCCGCTCGGCTCCTGCCCGCCCATGGGGGTTTAATGTGTGTGTGTGTGTGTGTGCGTGTGTGTGTGTGTGTGCGTGTGTGGCAACAGCTTGATCTTTAACACAGAGTGTGTGTTTGCGAGGGTTGCTTCAGACTGAGTGATACATGAGGATGTCAAAGTACAGCAGGGCATCATCCGACAACTAGGTCTCTCCTGCACACACACAGGCACACAGACACACACACACACACAGGCACACACACACGCACACACACACACGCACACACACACAGGCTCATTGAGAGCTAGGTCAGCAGTGAGGGAGGCCTCTGAGCCAGCAGTAGGTTAAAGTCTTAATGACAGATATTTCTCTCCGGAAAGTTCTTTCCATATGTTACAGGGAGTCTCCCTCAAATCACCATTTTTCACCTTGTTAGAGGAGCCTCTCTGAGTTGGATACAAGTAGAGGAGGAGGAGGAGGAGGAAGAGGAGAGAAGATGGGACAACAGAAGGGATGAGTAACAAAGTACGCAGAGTTTTTTCGTTTTTGTTTTTGTTTTTTTCCTACGACCTGTTTCTTTGCTTTGTTCTCCTTACACATGAGAAGACCGATGACATCGAGTGGCAGGAGGGATGATAAAACATGAAAGATTTTCATAATTCACCGAATAGCCACATTTCCTGGATCCTCGCTGGAGCGCGAGAAGGAACAAAAAAAAAAGAGAGAGAAAAAGAAATGGGACGACAAAAGAGGTGAGGTGGAAAAAGGCGGGAAACTGCGGCAGAGTTGTTGCATATTTTTCTTTATGTTTTATTCTATAGCCTAAATAGCATCTCCGTTTGGTACAGCTGCCGGGCGACGCTGCCTTTTTCAAGGCACCTCAGCTGGGATTATTCTGATGGATGACGCATCAGAGCACAACACCTGTCACGGAAACAGCTCATCTGACAAAAGCTCACCTGTGCCACTGGAGAGAGAGAGAGCGGAGAGACTGTATCTAAGATGCTGCAGGCAGATCCGCCGCACACTACAAACGCTTAAGAAAAAAGCAAAAACACACACATCTTCCAACTTTATTCTCTGTGTATTTGTATTAGTTCGCCCAAATTGTTGCCGCATTTGGCTGGAAGGTTTTATTCATCAACAACAAAAAGAAAAAAACAAAAAAACAAACCTGCGCCTGATGATGCAAGGGGGGCAAAAAAGTGGCAAGAAAGACTTGTTTCAGCCCCGAGACGTCTAATCTTCCTCTTTACCAGATAACACTGCGTCGGTTGAAACTAAGAAGGGAATGTTTTTGACTTGACTCTTTCCTTCCCGCCTCTGCCTCGGCCCGTGACATTGTCTGATATCTGTGTGATGTTGAAAACCAGTGAGGTCCTGCTTTGAGCCAAAAAAGAAAAAAAAAAAAAAAGCTAAAAAAGACGTTTAAATGCTTCCTGGCCTCTTAAACTTGAGGTGCAATGAGGGAGTCGTCCCATTCAAGTGTCTAGGAACTGGAGGTTTTCCAAATCCGCGACACAACACTGCAAAGAAAAGTGGCGGAGTCGCCGACCAGGAATTGGAAATCCAAGCAGGAAACTGAAGCGAAAACTCCCGTGTGGGTAAAAAGCGAGGCGTGTGGAGGCTGTGAAAAAAAATTGACTCAAACGTGGAAACGAAGACGTCGCAAGTTCGTTTATATTTGCAGGAATTTTCGCATTAAACGTCTCAAGACATGTTTCCACTCTGATACTTTGAGGTGAAATCAATACCAATAGGTGAGAAAGTGAACAAGTGACAAGCTCTAATCACCTACTCACTACACATGACTCATAAAAAAAGGAATACTTACAAATTAATAAGTAACTACTTTCATTACTTTGAATGACTCATCTCCATCAAAAGCCTCCCTCAGCAGCTCCGAAGACGCTGCACCGCCCGTCACATCCTTTGATTTCAGCATCGGTCGAAATTAAAAGACGACCCAATGTGGATGCGGTTCAACAAGCAGCAAGCTCTCGAGGTCTGGAGGTATTTCCTGGACCATTAACATCTCACTTAGCCTCGGTGCAGCACACAACAAGAAACGCTTAGGGAAAAAAAAAAAGTTTCTTTATTTAATTTAATCCTGAGACAGTTCCTTCGCAAGCAGCTGCTGTGGATGCAAAAACTGAAGCTGCTCTCTTTGCTTATCACACCCTTAAAAAAAAAAGAAAAAACATTTTTTTAGCAATTCCTTCATCACGGGGTTCGACCTTGAGAAATGCAGGGATGCGATCAAAACACACTGCTCTTGTTTTTAATCGTGTAAATAAAAGGCTTTTTTTTTTCTTTTTTGCTACTGGACCTTGGGTTTTTATTTTATTTAATTTTTTTTGAAAGATTCACTCCTTTCTCTTTTGGACTTGTTTTAAAGGGTATAAGAGAAAAAAAAACCCACTCAAAATCTTTGCAATTGCAAATTTCGTGTTTGCTAGTAATTTAGCAATAAATAAATAAATAAAAAGGCGAGCAGGATGGGGAGGGAGACAGCAGCAGGGTGAACAGTTGGGAAAGCCAATGTGCCAAATTGAAAAAACTTGGAAGCTGCATTTCGTTTTGTTTTGGGGATTTTGTTTCACGCCATCATCTTGCGAGCCGACCCCGAACCCTCGACAAACCCTCGGGCGACGAGACGCCGGAGAAATGAACCGACCGGCAGAGTAAACAGGCACAGGGGAAGATGACAGAACACAAACAGAGACTACAAGCCTCTACAGCAGCAGAGAGAAAGACCAAGTGAGGGGAAACAAAAACTGCCCTGATGAAGTGCGGGGTTTTAAAGCCAGAACGCCCCGGTTGTGCTTCACTGCTCTCTGACAGACTTCTGGGTTATGTATGGCCTCAACGCAGGGCAAAAAAATAAATTAGAAGACCCGTTTCAAGTGCGTGCACACACAACACATCTGAATAGCAGCAGTGATATCATCTTTCTCTGATACAGCTTTTTTATTTTGCAGTTGGAGATTAATGCCTTGCTCAGGGGCAGTTTCCAGGCAACAGTTTCCTATCTATCTAGTTTTACTGCTCTCTCCAACCTTGTCCAGTTATTTTGGCTACCCCCCCCCCGCCCCGCCCCAGGTTCAAGTGTCAAAAAAAAAACGAACTGTTGACCTCTTCGAAATTCCTAAAACAAAAGCGTCGTATGGAAGATTATGGTGCTATTTTGCATGTGACACACGGTTGCTCTGGATCACAGCTGGATAGCCGCAACAAACACCTCTTGGAAAAAACGGTATATACTGATTGGATTCTGAATAGTGTCGGACTGCACCGTGCACAAAGTGAGGGGACGGGACCGGAGAGAGGGCAGTTCGAGGGCATTGTGCCCAAGCGGCGACTTTTCTGCCCGTCGGGTTCTTGTTTGTTTCGGCTCCGGCGAGGGTTTAATTTGCCCCCCACTACTTCGTCTTCCTCTTCGGATATGTTTACTTTCAAGATTTTGCCATTTTTCTTTAGTCGAAAATGATGTGAAACCAAGTTGATTTATGTGTGCAGGTTAAATTGGCAAAAAAAAAGAAATGAAAAAAAGGAAAAAAAAAGAAAAAAGGAAATTAACCACATGAGTGTGACTGGAGGAAGTGCAAGAGCTGTAAGAAAAAAAAAATGCTCATACATAATCCAGGCCTTTAATCATCTCTGTTCTCTTAAACACTGCCACGAATGTTCTTCGAGTCGTTCCACAGCTTTCCCCTGGGGCTGATGCGTCTGGGTGCATGTGGCGACGCTTCTAGGGGCCATCGTGGAGCCAGAGAGGCCCGAAATGCAGAGTGAGCCATATTGCATCAGCTGTGACGCACAATCAAATGTTTGTATAACTCTGCTGTGATGAACGAAGGTGGTGACACAACACGCGAGCGGCCGCTCTGCCGCCAGGCGCCGTCTCTGAGAGGAGGACGTGCGAATCGGATCCACGGTGCCACATTTCCTTGTTTCCAGGGCCCGTTGCTCTGAAACCGTATGTAAAAAAAAAAAAAAAGAAAGAATTCAGGGAAACTGGCTAAACCATCCTTAAAAGTTAGCTGCCAAACAACAGTTGTGGATATAAGTCTTTTTTAGGATGAGATTTAAAACACGAGGGTGATTTTTTTCCTCTTTTTTTCTCATACTCGGCAGAGCATAAAATCCCCTAAACCACAGCTCTCCCTTCACCCCCCCCCCCCCCCCAACCGATCCATCGATCTCAACTCATCCAATCAGGCAGCCCACACACACACACACACACACACACACACTGCTCCGCTAGCACACATGCATTCCGCCCCCTGGTGTGCAGCAGTGATAGATGAACACGACCATACGATCGACGTTATCGAACCACTCGTGTGCCCCCGTGCGTCCGCGGTTTTTTATCCAGAGAAGTGTGCTGCCGCTGTTGTAACCGTATGAGCGGTTTTGTGTCGACATAATTCGCGCGGGTATTGAGAGCGTGCGCGTGTGCGCCCACGCCCATGCAGCCAATTTAATCCATGTAGCAACGCAGCTAGTCAGGCGTTCATTCGTTGAAATTTAAGCCAGCAAGGTTTTTTTGTTTGGTTTATTTTTGTTTACCAGTTGCCTTTGATCCATCTGTCGCCTCTGTTCCTTTTTTGCAGCTTATCTGCAATGAAATGAATCGAGAACATAAAAAAACAAACTAAATGGAAACATGTTTCAAAGTCTTTCTGTCTGTACAGACCAATGGGCCACGCCGCCCGTGCAGTACAATGGATGTTCCTGAGGCTGGAGGAAGACATTCACAATGGGACCGACCTGAACAGAACGGATGTACTCCCTGCTGTTCGCGTGTCTGCACATAAATCTAATTACTTCCGCTGTGTGTCGGACCCTCTCTAATCACGTAACACCAGCTGTAAGCTGTGGTGGTGATTTAAGGGGAACCTCTGGTTTGTTTCCCCTCTGTCTTTATCTTTCACATCATAATGGCTGCAGGTTTATTTGCATCGTCCCCGATAAATAACTACATCAAAGCGATTTGGACCCAAACATGTGCAGAGTGTGTGTTTATGTATAACATGGGGCTTATTCTGGGCTTTTTATATATATATATATATATATATATATATATATATATATATATATATATATATATATGTAAATGCTCTGGTCTTTCCTGTTCGTAAAATTCTTATTATATTTTGTATATATCTGTTTCAATTAGCATAGGAGATGCTAGTTTCTGTATATGAGAAAACTTGACTATGAATCAAAGAATCTTGAGTCGGAATCTTGATCCTGACGCGTTAATGCTACTCAGTCACACGCCCCTTTTATCGATGGTGTTTCTGTGGTATTTGTGTGTGTGTGTGGGGGGGTGTTACTGTACATCAGAGCACATAATTGACACAGTGAGTCTCCAGTTCAGTGAGACTTCAGGCCATCTTGCTTGGATTGATATAAACAGGCAATAATTCTTTTCAGAACAGAGATTCTTAATTTATTGGGTCAGTGTTTGCCTGTCCTGTGCTGTTCTCTACATCATGCCGGGTTCATGACTGTACACGGCAATGCGGGCCGATTTTTTCCCCTGGACTCCACAAATCCTTCCAAGGCTGCTCACACATGGATGCTGGATTCATGCTGAACATGAATCCAGATGGTAGTCGGTTTCATTAATATGAAGATATTACGTTGATTGTGCGCATCTCTTACTGACATATTAATGTCGTCTGCTAGACTCAAATAAATCACATCTCCCTCTTTTTTTGTTTTATTTTCAAAATCTCATGGAAGATGCGGTTGTGTGTGAGCTCTAGTCGTTGGAACTTTGTGCTGATGATATTGCTCCGGGCAAACCTTTCGGCAAGGTTGGAAATACACAGCTGTCTTATCCCGGCCTCATGATGAATTATGTAAATCTCTGCCTTTTGGGCACGTAATGGTATCATCGGCAATGCACTTCGACGTTTGCTGCTTTTATAAGTTTCAGTATTGGAAGTTGCGAGTTTCGGCTCCACAGTTGCGAACCCGTCTGACCAGATTAGAGGCCACGCTCCAGTCAGAAGAACCCGGCCAGAGTGACCTCTAACCTCCTTTCTTTAGCGCTAGTTTAAAAATTCACAGATTTTGTATTTGTCATTAGACGCCTGCTGCCGTACGTGCACTGGACTCAATCCCCCAAAGTCCCTCCCAGTACGCTACCGTGACTGATCACAACTGCTCGGATGAGGCTTGGTCATTCAAAAGCGATGATGCCGAGTGGGAAAATGGGACAAATTGGACAAGCTGGACATGTTGGACAGGTTATGGCGTCATCATGTAATGATGATGGAGAGATGTCTGATTTTCATGTGGCTGGCTCTAAACCTAATCACAAAAGCAAAAATGGAAATGAAACTCAAACTAGCTTTAGTTTACAACTGAGGATGCATTAATCAAAGGGCAGAATCAGTCAAACACATTTTAGCTTACAAGTCATTCTAGGCCCAAGTCTAACAGCTGTTAACGCATTCTCAAATTGTGGAAGTTAATTACTGGAAGCTGTATCTGTGCATTTTAAAGCAGATAATCTCCAACTGCAGAAGAAAAGTGGAAGTTGCCGTCTTCATTGTTTATTTACTTGCTCCACTTCTGCCTCTGTGCTATTTCGGCCTGGAAGATTAAGTCCACCTTCTCGTTGGGAGAAGATGGAAGTGTGAGGACAGGAAACATTTCATTCAGCAGCCACCACTTCTTGTATTTGTGATGAATGCGAGAGCAAACCTTTCATTTACTTGCCCTCCTCCCTCTTAATTTCACCACGTTTTCCCACCGGCTGTGTGTCCCGGCTTTGATATCCCCAGGAACGAGCTGTCCCACTCCATTATTCCCTGCTGTGGTCTGAGTGTGTGTGTGTGTGTGTGTGTGCGCGCGCGCGTGAGAGTGTCCATATGTATGGAATTACAGTATGTGTCTATCTGTGGGTGTGCATATGCTCGTGTGTGTGTCTGTTCAGTGTCCTGAGGGACAGGACACCGATGCTTTTCCAATTTTCTGTTTATATGTCAGTAAAAGCAGAACGGGGAAGAAGAGGGAAAGAAATAGAAAGCCCGGAGGAAAGAAGGGCATGGAAGCAGTTTAAGATTGTCGGATGTTGGCATGGATTAGTTTCTTTCTCAGCAGGAAATGGTCCAATGATCCTGTGCAAAACGTTTGGGGAGGAACATAAAGTTCAGGCTGAAAGCTATTACATTTTTTAAAGCAAGACTTTCGGGTTTTGTTGTTTTTTTTACACTAAGTGAAAATAATAATCCTCAAATTTTGCAAACACGAATCCTTTCACCGCATCAATATGTTGTCTACAAATGTTCTGCATTAGAGAAAGAAAAAGCAACAGAACAAGGGCAGACACTGGGATTCATACAATATAGGCCACCTCTGCGACCTTGACTAAAATTGCGTTTTAAAATTAAAATTTTGTATTATCCCATGAAATATTCTTGAGGAAAAGCTGTTGTTATGCAGACACTATTTGAGAATTGCCATTGCACAATGTGTCTTATCTCAAAGTAATATGAAAATAAAATGTCAGATCCTAATGGCATTTAAAGCAACTTTAGATACTGATGAACTAAAGAAGAAAAATATGTTTTCTTACCTAGTACAATCGCTCATGATGGCATTTACCACAGATGTGTGGTAAATCAGTGGGAGCCATTTCAAACGCTGGTACGTGAATAAAGCTGACAGGTTAGTCAACGTGATAAATGAAAGGTAATGCTTTATTGGTAATGGATGAATATTTTCAGCTATTATTTTGCAAAGGAGAGAGACCAAACCAATATGTTGTTGGGTTCATAGATAGGCGGACAGTGGTAAAATTTTCATAATTTTGCCTCTGTACAGAACCACAAGGGATTTGAACTGAAAGAACCAAGATGTGTTTGAAGTGTCGACTTTCGGCTTTTATTCAAGGTGTTTACGAAAAATTTTACATTTCCCGTTTAATATTTACAGCCATCTTTATACATAGTCCCTCATTATCAGGCGCTCAGAAGTAATTGGACAAACCAACATAACTATAAATATTAGGGTCATTTTAATACTCGGATGGAAATCCTTTGCACTCAATGACTGCTTGAAGTCTGGAACCCACGGAAGTTACCAAATGCTGAGTTTCCCCTCTAGAGATGCTTTGCCAGCCCTTTATACTGCAGCTGCCTTCAGTTGCTGCTTGCTTATGGGTCTTTCTGCCCTCAGTTTGGTCTACAGTAAGAGAAAAGCTTGTCAGTCAGAGTTGATGTCAGGTGACTGAACATTCCCGTTCTTTGCCTTGAGAAGCTCTTGGTTATGTTTTGGGTCATTATCCATCTGTACTGTGAAGCACTGTCCTATCAGCTTTACAGCATTTGGCTGAATCTGGGCAGATAGTAAAGCCCTATACACTTCAGCTATGTCTAAAAATGTAAACTATGTATATCAGTGGCTGTCATTTCTAAGCAGTTAATGTCAAATCTTTATCAAACACTTCCAATAAAGCTGAATGTCAACACTTCAATCACATCTGTCTGAATATTTATGAACCTTACTGTACGTTGTCGTGTTGTTCATTTTGAGGTTCCTCCATCATCTCCCCCTGGTCTGAAGCTTTGCAGACGTTCTTTTTCAGGGGAGCTTGGAACCGATCAGCTGTTTTTCCAGGCAAAGAGGGCAAGTCACTTCATCTCAGGAATTCGACCGTCATGTATCTCCCACATTCGTGATTAGTCATGGAAACAGGTAAAAAGCCAGATGTTCTGCCTGATGCCTAACAGCCTCTTGGAAACTGCTAATGATGTTTTAAGAGTCACATCTGCATTTGTGCTGCTATTCCAATGCTCAGTATTATCAGTGAGCTTTAGTCTTAACCTTAGTCTTCACACTACTTATCGTCAAGGGACAAGTTTGAGTGTGTGTGTGTGTTTGTGTGTTTGCTTGTGTGTGCGTGTGCGTGTGTGTGTGTGTGTGTATGTGTGTGTGTGTGTGTGTGTTTGCCTGAGTGCTTAAGTGGGGGCTGGCAGACTGTCAGAGCAGGAAAACGTGGCAAGACAAATGAGGGGATCGCGGGTTTGAGCCCTGGGCAGCGCACAAGTCTGATAGATGGGTGAAGACTGACTCAAAACGTCTGGGTTATTGATGGTCGCCCGCCGGCGCTAAAAATACATCGCAGCACTGACCTCAGCGCGTGCACGCACACACACCAGAAAACACACAGAAATCTGCTCTGAGCTGTTTCTCGCCTTCTTTCCTCGCAAACCGAACTTTTAAAATGTTTTGAACCCTGACTTCACTTTTAAGTTTGTTTGTGTGTCTCCTCTCTATGCAAAAGCACAGCAAGATATGAGGCTAACTTTTCAGCAATTAGGTAATATTTGACTTATAGTGATGTTATGATGCTTAATAATTGAATAGATTTACAGAAAACATTTGCATTCTGTAATTGATCTGTCTACATAGTTTTGATCTTTGCTCTCAGACCCCCCCCCCCAAAAATTGAACAAATTACAATTTCACATAACACTGAAGACGACGTCAGGTTGAAATTCCACTTCCGCGATGTGGGAAAACATTAATTGTCTTCTTTAGTCCTCTTAACTTAAGCCATGAGCTGTGTTTTTGTTTCGTGGCTTTCTTGCTGGTAGTTTCCATCCAAAAACGAGCAGTTTTTTATTTGAAACAGCACCATTAACTTTTACTCAGTAAAGGACCAGAACTTATTCAGTATTTTGACTTCAGTTAAGAACTGAGGAGAAAAACAAACTCTTGTTCACACAAGTGCTTTTTGAACAGAACTCTGACCTGCGTTTTTGAAACCACCGGTAGACACAGGTGTCGCCACCTCGGTCAGGGCTGAATTCTTCGGCATCAACTTTTCTACTTTATTTATTCAAAAAATACACTGGAGGTAAACAATGACTGGGTGCCAGGAAGTCTTTCAAAGGAAGGATTTTCAAAATCAGTGATTGTTTGCTTCCTTTTACTCAACTGCTATAAATAAAGGGAGGAAACCGAGCATATAGCATTTTGCAGGAAATTCTGTTGCTTTGAAAATAGCTGGACAGGTGTGATTATGTAGATTATTAGGGGAAATAATTTCTAAAATCCTCTTAAAAGGCTCTGTAGAAAAATGACAAAGTGACAGAGAGTGAAATGCAAGTCTGGCCTCAGCAGAATTAGTACAGACAATATATATATATGTATATATATATATATGAAGAAAGACAGACAAGACAAAGCAAACAAGAGACAAAGAGCAGCTTCTCTGAGCATGAGGGACTGGAAATGATGGAAGGGAAAAAAAAAAAAAGCAACAAGTGTGTGGGATGTGTGAAAAGTTAAATTTGGATCCGCTTTTGACTCTGTGCGCTGGCAACATGACAAGACATGAATAGAGATGCGAGCCGCTCAGGCGAGACACAAAAAGAGGTAGTAATGAGAGAAAATAATTAAAAACGGAACCGAATCGCGGAGAGGAGCGAGGCATCGCGCTTGGCTTCCAGGCGGTTAACTACTTTGTTTGCTTTCCATCAGAGCTAGAGACAAGCGTATGAAAAGGAATATGTCCTGCTTTGCTATACCTTTGATAAAGACAAAAAGCTGATCCCCAATGGTGCATCGGTGCAACGTCCTTTACGTCATAAAACACTAAACTTTTGGCCTGCTGGTCATAATAGAAATATGAATTGTCCTCCATGATTCTAAACATCAAACCATATTAATCTTTTTTTTGTCCTGTAGCTGTTAAGACATCATCCTTCCACTGCCCTTTTCACATTCCGCTCTTAAAAGGGCAAACACACATACAGTGTGTATTGTGTTTTTCACAAGTGATGTTAAAAACATGGAAGAAAACGGTGGATGATTAGAAAGAGAGAAAGATTGAAAGTTTTTGAGTTAGTGATGCAGTTTAATCTTGTCTGACACACACACACACACACACACACAAAAAGACACACGCGCAAACACACACACACACACACACACACACACACACACACACACACACACACACACACACACACACACACACACACACACACACATGCATACACACACAAAAGCAAAGATAACAAAAAAGTCCAAGAACAAAATCATGTACTTGCAGTATAGGGGGCTTGTATCCGTGGTTATGTATCTCGTAACTCACACAAATGATGCTATAGCCAATCTATTATTGAACACACAGACGCACAATATTCACACAAGCACGTATGGAGTACACACACACACACACACACACACAAACACACAAACACACACACACACACACACACACACACACACACACACACACATGCTCACACACTAACATGCACAGAGGGAGCATAGGTTAGCTGCTGAACTGCGAAAAGGCTCGGTGAACTCTGACTGTTAATAACAGGAGTCCACGTCAGATTTCATTTCCTGCGCGACTCTTTGCCCTTCCTCTGTCACTTTTTCATCCACCCCCCCCTCCAGGATTTCTCCTCTCTTGTTTCCTGCACGACCCTCGGCCTGGGCCAAAGCTACCATCTGCAACTTTTATCCACTGTGCGTTTCTCATGGAGACAGCATCTCTTACTCCCTTCACCGGCTCTACGCCAAGTTCATTTAAAATAACAATTCCAAAAATGTCCTGGTTGTTGTTGAATAATGTTCATAGAGCGACTGTGACCAGAAATTAAATATTCAACTTTAGTGGCATTAATCACTTTTAAGTGACTAAGCCTTACTCCAGCAGAGACATCTCTATTTATGCATTTCTGGATGGGCTTTTAAGAGAGAAACTGTTAAATAGAAAAAAGGGAAATACTTAACCATAATTTAACAGTAAATTAAGTGTGAGCAGTGTGATTTTTGAGCTTACTATTTAAAATGAAAGGAAGCCATCATGATCCACAGCCTTTATCATGGCGCGCACACGCAGTTCACACAAATTCACCTATGTTGTGCTTCGGAGCCTAATACAGGACTTGGTTATTGGCAATAATTAGTGATTATTAAAATAATCATTAATAATTGTAAAGATTTGGATGGATTGGCTTAATCAGGATTACTAATACGGGGCACCACCGGGAAAACCCGGACTAATAGCTGAAATTCAGATGCAACCTCACATAAGGCACCATCCGTTGTGCAGTGCAGGAGCAATGAATTGGCTATTAGCTACAATTACTGATTATCAAGGATAATCTCGAGTAATTATTAAAATTAACAGAATCCGATCAATTTAAACCATCAAGAACGGGGCACCACCGGGACAAACCCGGACCAATAACCAACTGTTGGATTCAGTCTCAAGAAAGGTGTTCACTCAGAATTGCCAATAATTTGGAACTATTGTTAATTCTATAGTGAATAAGAAGGTAAAGAGGTCGGCACTGACCTTGTCAACCAGCTTGTTATCACAGTACGTGAACAGAAACACAAATAAACTTCTTTTAGCAATAACAGAATTTATTATCATCAGCAATATCACCTTCAATTATCATCACTTTCAAATAATAAATCTTATTATTTACTACTAGCTACCGATCGTGAAATTGTGTAAGTATTGAGGTAGGTATGTGTGAGTATGTGTGAGTATCTGTATGGTGGTGTGTGTATAAGTGTGAGTGTGTGTGAGGGCGTGAAGGGGGTCTATGTGTGTGCGCCAGGGGCGGATTGGTGGCGGACGTGTCTAGTTACAGTCACGTCACGCGAGGGTCGGCCGGAGGAGTCTGTGGAATGTAGTGACGTTACACCGTTACCACCAGACTGGACAAAAACTAGGTGGGGCAGGTTCGAACCCTCCACCAGTGCGTCAATCGAACGTCGCGTTAGTGGAAGCAGAAACAGACAAGTTCAACCAAAGACGCTCTGACGATCGTGGTTTAGAGACAGTATTTCCTGTATCACACAGACTTTACTCGACTCAGTTGATGAGTGTCGCGAGTCTGGGCCTTTAACTGACACAGAAAGTACTGGTCTCGATCGTGATACAGAGCGGGACAGAAGTTATCCGCTGCAGACGGATAACTTATAATTCATTCAATGATGTTCACATATGAACTAAATAACACACAACCCATGTAATCATAAACATTCGACAGCTTATTACACTTTAGTTACTAACGTCTGCCCAGAGCTATAAGCCTCTTACTTTTTGACGAGTCCAGCGGTGCGGGCGAGCTCCTCGGCGTCCGTTTGCAGGAGAAGAGTCGTTGGTTAGCGGCTCTCGGCTAACTTATTTTCTCGACGAGATGGTTAGTCTCCGACGAGGTGCTTGATTCGCTCACGGCGGGGAATTCTTTCTCAGAAGAAGCGAGATCTGTGTCCTTTCGTCTTTCTTCGGAAAACGTAGGACACGTTAGCTACCAGGTTTCACCTCCTTGGGCACACACAGCGAAGAGCGAGGCGGCTGGAACAGCGGGGAATTCCGCTGACTCACGGTTAGTTAGTTAACTCAGAAACTTTGATTACAACTAGTGTTTGCCACGAGGGACAGGTCTAGATCTGGGTGCGGTTGTTGATGCCACTTCTATTGGCGAGAGTTCTCTGATCTTGGTGAGGGTCCAACGCAGAAGGGTGCGGTTATCGGTGCCACTTCTATTAGCGAGGAGTTCTCTGGTCTTGGCGGGTCCAACGCAGAAGGGTGCGGTTATCGGTGCCACTTCTATTAGCGAGAGTTCTCTGGTCTTGGCGAGGTTCCAACGCAGAAGGGTGCGGTTACCGGTGCCACTTCTATTTGCGAGGAGTTCTCTGGTCTTGGCGATGGTCCAACGCAGAAGGGACGAGTTTCAGGAGTTTCTGTGTTAATATAACTTTATGTGACGTCACGAATTGGTGGTGATTCTGACGGATTTTAGCCAGGATCCGTGGAGATTTTATGGTCCCGCTGTTGAGGGCACCGCGCCTGCTGGGGGTCGCCCATTTGGTCAGGTATCCAACTGGGACCTCGTGGTGGGGGATGCTCTGCTGAGTTCTTTGTCTCCTTGGTTATTTACACGTGGCCTTAGCTGGATCCCAGGTTTGGGTGTGCCTGTAGGCCTTCTTTGTCTTACAGTCCGTTAGTGAGGCACAACATCCCCCCTTTGATCTGAAGGCTGGGATGCTGGTCGCGGCCTTTGGATCAAATTAGGGCCGAACAGTTCTGTAGCTTGTGTGTAACCTGGGTTTCAAAGTCCATGTGTTCCTGTGGTTAACAGGAGGTGACAGTTCATACAGTTCTTAAGAGTGCAGAGGGCTTTAGCATCTGGGCAGTTCTGAGGCTAACTCTGGGCAGAGTTCTCATAACATTAGCTAAAGTCTAGTGTCAAGACATGATACAATCAAGGTTGTCACATTCTTTGCCGTTTGATATTATTGCTGCGGTTCCCTAGTGGAGTGAACAAAACATAAACATAAACACATGAAAATAATACCAAAGAAACAAAAGGACGGGAAGGAGAAAGGGAAGAGGAAGAAAGATTGTTAGGTGGCTATCATGTCTATCGGGGTTGAGGTGATGGAGGACTATGTTCTCGATATGTATGATGGCTCCTTGAGGAACCCTTATGAACACTGTGCTTGTGGCCTATGGTATGCAGTTATTCCCCCCTTTCCTACTGTGTCACATCTCCATCCCTCTGGGGAGGAGTGACTGTGCTCCTTCAGAGGGCGAGTGGTCTGAAAGGCTGGATTTGGTTTGCATGAATTGGGGATTTGCAACAAGTTGTCGGATGGCTTGATGTCTGAGTCGTTCCTGCATGGTCACGAGATCTGCGCCCCCAGGTTCTGGCCTAAGCATAGGGTCTGTGCGTGGTCTTGAGGGTCTTCTCGTCTTCCTCGCGCTTGTTGCCGGGTGACAGCGTTCACCGAGGGAGCCTTGGTTGTAGGGAGCCATTCTTCCTTGAACTCCCACGGTGTACCCTGTTCCGCGCCCAGCTTAGCTAGGCGGTCAGCTTCCGCTTGCCATCTTTGTCTGGACCTGAGATTGGTGAGTGTCCTTTGACCTTCTTCCAGTACACTGTCATCCCTCGGTCCCTCACGAGCCGGTCGCAGGCAAGGAAGAGTTCGGAGTTCTTAACTTCCTTATTCCTAGCATTCCTCATGCCGTTTTCCTTCCACACCGAGAGGTGACAAATGAAGCTGTGGCGAGCGTTGGAGTCTGAGCAGATCACCAGCTGTTCCATAGCCATTTTGGTAGCTTGTTGGAGCGCAATGAGTACTGCAGCGATTTCTGCATATTGACTCGTTCTGGCACCCAGTTGGAAGCTGTTTGGTTCTCCAGCCGTGTGGTTGACCCAAACGAGGCCGACTCCTGCTCGGATTTGGCGTTCATGTTGGTAGGAGCAACCGTCCACGTAGACTTCTGGCAGGCCTAAGCAGGCATTTGCGTCATAGTAGTGGTGGTTGGAAGGTGGTGATGGAGTGGCGATGAATGTAGGTTCCGGGTTTGCTTGCTCCTCACAGTCGCAATGTTTACAGTCGGCCAGGCCCTGGCTTAAAGCCATTCGGTGGTTCTGGGCGTACTTCACCTCGGGTCAGTAGCCTTGCAATGCCATCATCCACGAGCACGAGGCGACTGTTCGATACCCGTCCGTCCCTCAGGCGCTGACTGTTGAGGAATGCAACAGGTTGATGGCAAGTCTCAATAATCACCTTTTGTCCTCCGATGTAACTGCGAAAATGTTCCACAGCCCATACGGTGGCCAGCAGGGCCTTTTCGCAATCCGAGAACTTGATCTCAACGCTGCTGAGGGGTCGGCTTGCGTAGGCGACGACCCGTTTGTCTGTATCATATTTCTGTGCCAGGGCGGCGCTGAGGCAGTAAGGAGAGAAGCTAGCCTCTAGAAGAAATTCTTTGTCCTTGTCAGGGTAGGCAAGGCAGGATGCCGAACAAAGTTTTTCTTTCATCCATTGGAAAGACTGCTCTTGAGGTTCTTTCCACTCAAACGGTTTGTCCTTCCGGAGTAGTTCAGTGAGGGGTCGGGCTATTTCTGCATAATCCTCCACGAATTGTCGGGAGTAGTTGCAGACCCCTAGGAAGCTTCTGAGTTCCGACACGTTTGTCGGAGCTGCAATGTCGCGGATGGCTTGGAGCCTTCCGGATTGTGGCTCGATGCCATCGGCGCCCACTGTAAGGCCCACATATTCTACTTTAGTGCGGCACCACTGGCCCTTGGCAAGTGCCAATTTGGCTCCAGCGGCGCAAGTTGGTCGAGAACACGCCGGATCTCGGTCAGGTGCTCCTCAAAGGTTCCGCTCCTCATGAGGATGTCGCCCACGATGAGGTTGCGCGAGCGCGCGTCGGCCACTGCGGCTTTGTGGAGGAAGATGTTGAATTCCGCTGGAGAGTTTGAATACCCGAACGGGCAGCGGTTCCATGTATATTGGCGATTTCCGAAGGAGAAAGCCAGCTTATACTGGTCAGCAGGGTCAACTTTCATAGTCCAGAAGCCATTGGCCACATCCACAGTGGAGAAGAACGGGCCCTTTACCTTGGCTAGTTCTTGATCCAAGTGGATCATGGGCCATCGGAGAGTGGAACCTGTTTGTTCAATGGTCGGTAGTCGATGGTGAGTCGCCATTTACCGTTGGTTTCAGCACCGCCAGATTGGGGAGTTGTACGTTGAGTTACATTCCCTGATGATTCGTTTTTCCAGCAGTTTGTCGAGGATCCCCTGGATTGACTCATAAGCAACCAACGGAATTTTGTACTGTCGTACGAACGTTGGAGGTGCGTTAGGGTCGGTTGGGATGCGGACCGTATGAAGGTCAGTTACTCCAGTCATGAGGGTCTTTTGAGAAAATGTGCTGGAACTCTCGGAACAAGCTCCGAGTGCATTTCTCTGGTCGTCTGTCGTCAGTGCATCTGCCTTTGCGAGCTGCTGATCGATCTCAGAATCGAGAGTGGATCCAGGTTCCTCCCGAGAGCCGGGTTCCGGGTCACTGGAGGGGGTCTCCTGGTTGTGTCACCAGGAGTATACCACCAGGTCGCCTTCGTGCCCAGAGTGGCGCTGCATATTGCCTCACTCTGCAATGCCTCATGACGGGTGATGGCGATCATGTGGGTCGGGATGTGAAGACCGGTTCCTCTGGGTTATCATCTTTGGTCAACGATGGAGGCAGTGCTCCAACGACTGGTATGGTCAACTCGAAGTCATGGAAGGAGCTGTCAACCAGCATTCCCGGCTGTCTTGCCATCACTTGGATCGGGGCATTTGTTAGGTTCTGAACCAGCAGGTATGCTGAGCGGTGGTTCAGTTCAAGCAGGGTGTGCCACAGACTGACAGGTTGAGTTTCCTGAAACAGTTTAAAGGCTGGAAGAACGCCAGCGCTGCGTAGCTCTTCTGCCCTCTAAGAATCACCAGGCGAATGGGGACGCCTGCAGTTTCGCAGGGATAGTCATGTCGACCTCGCTGGCAACCTGACATGCTTGGGGTATGGTCTGTCCTGATGTCAGATGCTCTGCTTCGAGGAAGGTGGGTGCTTCCGGCGTCGGCTTGGGACCACAAGACTTGGTTGACTGTGTCCAGCTTGGCACCCAGTCTGACGAGGAGGTCGGCCAACGAGGAATGGGGTTTGAAGCTGAGGCACTACGCTCACCAGGTGCACAACCTCTTTTCTCTCCCAATACGCACGGATAGGGCGCACACCCAATTGCTTTGTCTGGTGGCTGCGATGCCTTTGCAGGAGCAGGCAGTGACTTCGCCCGTCTTGAAGGGAGGGATTCGGCTTCGGCAGTCATATACAGGTCCTGGCTGATGGCAGTTTCTCTGACCACAGTGCCAGGAGTACATCTGGGGCTAAGGTGTCGTTCAGGTGCACGCCTCCGATGTTGACTGTACAGTGCGTCATCTGTGTTCTTCAGTGAACAGAGGAACGATTCATGACAGTGCAGGGGTTCATGACTGCCCGCCGTGGGGCGCAGGGTCTGCAGCTGGTGTGGAGAGGTCAGGCCAGTCTCGGGCACAGGAGGGGGCATGAGCATTGGTAGGGTTCTTGTATCCTTGGATGGCATCTACTCGCTCCTGGGGTCAGCAGATCTGTCTCCACATTTAGTGGCTTAGGAGCATCAACCTGAGCCCAGATGTGTCCTTGGTGGCAGTCGATGGAGCCAGTCGGTCCAGTAGGTCTTGGCCGATGAGGAGTGGCTCTGTGTCAGGGTGCAGATGTGTAGGGTGAACGAGGGTCATCTCTTGGAATGTGAGGTCCACCCAAGCCCGTCTGGTTATGGGTGATCGGTCCTGCGTGTAGCTTGTGATGCTCATATCGCAGGGCTCGATCTGGTGTGTTTGCCCAAGTTGTGCATTGCTTTAGCAATCTTGGTGAACATGTGCATGTTTATCAGGCTGATCTCTGACCCAGAGTCCAATAACGCTGGTGCTGGTGCAACCCTATTACGACCTTGGTGTAGATCCGCGCGTTGCCCTTCCGCACTAAGTCGCCCAGGAAAGACAGAAAGGGGCGTGGAGTGGTATGTGTCATCGCTGTCTGGTTCTTCTGGCCCCCCCCCCCACCGTAGACTTTGGCGGGTCTGGCCTAGTCATGTTGAGGATTTCAGGATTTTCGGGTTCCTTTGGGGAATCCGGGGGACCTGATGGACGGCACGTCGAGCTGCTTCACCACTGTGGTGAACTTCGGATTAATTCCTCCATATCCGGTTGCTGGTCCTTCCCTCTGGGGGACCTCTCTTGGTACCCTTGTCTGGGGTTCCGACGAACCGGTCTTTTCCTTTTTTGCGGAAAGTTTCCACGTTGTTGTGGCCTTATCGGTTCCTGCCTGGGAATATAATCATCATCCCTCTGGTTCCGTTGTAACGTTTTGAGGGTGAGGTGATTGGTGTCTCTGGGGTCTTGTCCGGCCCTCCGTTTTGGCACGAGGCAGCTCCTTGCCTTCCAGCGTCAAGCTGTCGTTCTCTGAGGTCTGGATTCCCAGGACCCTGGTGTCGCCTTCGCGTCCACCAGTCTTGGGCCGGCGCGTCTCCCAGGCCAACTGTGCAAATTTCCTAACCTCCTTCATGCTGAGGTCATGCGACCTACAATGCATCGTGACTTCGTAACGTATGCTAGTGGAGGTTGTGGAGGAACAAGGACTTAAAAGCCCGGTCATCCTCCAAACCTGGAGTCCTGCATCCACCGGGTATGTGGTTCTCAACCGTTGGTAGTAGATGCGAGGGACTTTTTCTTCTGCAAGATATTCAAAGCACTGAGGGTGGCGGAGGTCTCATCGGTGTACATTGAATATTCTTCCGGAGGCCTTCCGCAGTGCGGATAGTGGTACCGGTGTCCGTTGGTAATGTCTCCATGAACGCATGGGCGCCTTGCCGCGGGTCTTCCATATTAATTTATGCTTCTCCGTGAAGTAGCATTGGGTAAGTCGGACAGACAGTGGTTGACCTCACGAAGGTAGTCGCCGACATTAGCGTTTTGGCTGTCGGTCGAAGCGCTCTATGTCCTTTGCCAGGGACTCAATCTGTCGGGTTCGCAGGCCTCGACTTTGGTATAACTGCTCGGTGTCAGAGTCCGAGCTCTCCAAGTCGTTCAGGTCAAGGTAGCGATGAGGGCGATTGTTCCTCCTTGGTGGTGGCGAAGGACTGCGCCGGACACGCGGGTGTGCCTCTCGTGCTATATACGGCTCACGGTTTGGTGGCCGTCTGAAGTCATCCCTGCCATCATGGGCATGGGGATGGTCACCCTCTTTTCTGTTTGAACGGGTGTAGCTGGGGGTAAAAGGGCGCTCGGCCTCCCGACTCAGGACGTTGGCGTCCCAAGGGCGACCTGATGGGGGCGCTTGGTAGTCATCGATGACGACTAAGTTAGAGGTTCCCCCATTAGGAGTGGTCCGACTCCTGGTTCCCCCCTCTTTTCGCGCTGTGTTAGACAGCTTCAGGGTTTCCATCTTCCGAGACAGGAACCTCTCGCTTGAGGATGAAGCTCGATTCTCCTGGTCCTGTAAGTCTTCTGAATGGGGGTGTCGGCGGTTGTCTGCGCCTGTAGGGATGAACTCTTCTAGCTCAGGGACGTCGTCCTGTACTTCCTGGGCTAGATCATCGCTACTTCCCTGACCGGACCAGTTCTCTTTGGGCCTGAATCTTGCTCCTTGGTGAGCGGTGCGGACCTCTCTTTGCAGGAGCTTAAGACTTCCCTGCGCTTGGTCCCGCTCAGCCTGGGTGGTTTGCACCTCTTGCCACAGGCTGGCAATCGATTTCTGCAACTGAGTGACCTGGTTTTGGTACTCGGTTATCTGCAGGTGAGTGTGGCGCTGGTATAACAGGAACAGCTCGCCTATCACATCCTGGATGATGCGTTCGGGTTTTCCGGCTGGGTTGTTAACATAATCAGCTATTTTCCTGTAGCGCAACATGACAGCCGTTTGACTGTAATTATTGAGCCTCTCTTGTTCTCCTGGGAAGAGGCGAAGGAGGCCGGTGACCACATCTCTCAGGATTGGTCCCAGTAACTTCTCAGGAGCTTCAGCTCCATCCATCTGGGGTTTTTGGGGATTCATTTTCTTAATGACTATGCCCTGCCCAGTGGGTTTGCACAAATTCTTATTTGAAAATGTTGTGTTGCTGGCACAGGTGAATGTTTACACCTGCGGCACAAGCTGCAGTTCTATCTGCAATTTAGAACTGTCTTTTCACCTCACTAACTGCTACCACAAGGCCTATTTACTTGGCAGGTAGTGAATAGAGAAGTGCCGAATTCTAAGAAATTGAATTTCAAAAGAAAAAAAAAAATTTTTTCAAAAAAAATTAAAATTAATAATTCGAAATTATTAATTTGTGTTAATCTGTCTGATACTGTGACAACTCTGGTATCTTCAAGGCCTCACACGGGGCACCATTTGTTGTGCTTCGGAGCCTAATACAGGACTTGGTTATTGGCATAATTAGTGATTATTAAAATAATCATTAATAATTGTAAAGATTTGGATGGATTGGCTTAATCAGGATTACTAATACGGGCACCACCGAAAAACCGGACTAATAGCTGAAATTCAGATGCAACCTCACATAAGGCACCATCCGTTGTGCAGTGCAGGAGCAATGAATTGGCTATTAGCTACAATTACTGATTATCAAGGATAATCTCAGTAATTATTAAAATTAACAGAATCCGATCAATTTAAACCATCAAGAACGGGGCACCACCGACAAACCGACCAATAACCAACTGTTGGATTCAGTCTCAAGAAATGGTGTTCACTCAGAATTGCCAATAATTTGGAACTATTGTTAATTCTATAGTGAATAAGAAGGTAAAGAGGTCGCACTGACCTTGTCAACCAGCTTGTTATCACAGTACGTGAACAGAAACACAAATAAACTTCTTTTTAGCAATAACAGAATTTATTATCATCAGCAATATCACCTTCAATTATCATCACTTTCAAATAATAAATCTTATTATTTACTACTAGCTACCGATCGTGAAATTGTGTAAGTATTGAGGTAGGTATGTGTGAGTATGTGTGAGTATCTGTATGGTGGTGTGTGTATAAGTGTGAGTGTGTGTGAGGGCGCGTGAAGGGGGGTCTATGTGTGCCAAGGGGAGGCGGACTGAGGTGGCGGACGTGTCTAGTTACAGTCACGTCACGCGCCGAGGGTCCGAGGAGTCTGTGGAATGTAGTGACGTTACACCGTTACCACCAGACTGGACAAAGAAACTAGGTGGGGCAGGTTCGAACCCTGCAGCGGCATTGAATCGAACGCAGCGTTAGTGGAAGCAGAAACAGACAAGTTCAACCAAAGACGCTCTGACGATCGTGGTTTAGAGACAGTATTTCCTGTATCACACAGACTTTACTCGACTCAGTTGATGAGTGTCGCGAGTCTGGGCCTTTAACTGACACAGAAAGTACTGGTCTCGATCGTGATACAAGCGGGACAGAAGTTATCCGCTGCAGACGGATAACTTATAATTCATTCAATGATGTTCACATATGAACTAAATAACACACAACCCATGTAATCATAAACATTCGACAGCTTATTACACTTTAGTTACTAACGTCTGCCCAGAGCTATAAGCCTCTTACTTGACGAGTCCAGCGGTGCGGCGAGCCTCGGCGTCCGTTGCAGGAGAAGAGTCGTTGGTTAGCGGCTCGGCGCTAACTTATTTTCTCGACGAGATGGTTAGTCTCCGACGAGGTGCTTGATTCGCTCACGGCGAATTCTTTCGCAGAAGAAGCGAGATCTGTGTCCTTCGCTTCGTGAAACGGTAGGACACGTTAGCTACCAGGTTTCACCTCCTTGGACGTCCGGGAGCGAAGGCGAGTTGAGCGGTGTCGGCGCGACACACAGCGAAGAGCGAGGGGCTGGAACAGCGGGGAATTCGCTGACTCACGGTTAGTTAGTTAACTCAGAAACTTTGATTACAACTAGTGTTCGCCACGAGGGACGAGGTCTAGATCTGGGTGCGGTTGTTGATGCCACTTCTATTGGCGAGGAGTTCTCTGATCTTGGTGAGGGTCCAACGCAGAAGGGTGCGGTTATCGGTGCCACTTCTATTAGCGAGGAGTTCTCTGGTCTTGGCGAGGGTCCAACGCAGAAGGGTGCGTTATCGGTGCCACTTCTATTAGCGAGGAGTTCTCTGGTCTTGGCGAGGGTCCAACGCAGAAGGGTGCGGTTATCGGTGCCACTTCTATTAGCGAGGAGTTCTCTGGTCTTGGCGAGGGTCCAACGCAGAAGGGACGAGTTTCAGGAGTTTCTGTGTTAATATAACTTTATGTGACGTCACGAATTGGTGGTGATTCTGACGGATTTAGCCCAATGGGATCCGTGGAGATTTTATGGTCCCGCTGTTCGGAGGGCACCGCGCCCGTTGGGGGTCGTCCATTTGGTCAGGTATCCAACTGGGACCTCGTGGTGGGGGGATGCTCTGCTGAGTTCTTTGTCTCCCTTGGTTATTTACACGTGGCCTTAGCTGGATCCCAGGTTTGGGTGTGCCTGTAGGCCTTCTTTGTCTTACAGTCCGTTAGTGAGGCACAACACCTATTAATGGGATCTTTTAGAAGTCAGAAGGAAGATTTTATTTTGTGATTTCTCCATTTGACTCGGAGCCTTATTAAGTTATTGGTTTTAAGTGGGTCGAAGTGTCGTGGCTAAGAGAGACAATTATCTCCCCCCGTCCTCCGAGGCCTGTCTTTAATTATCAACTTTTTATAACTCCGGTCTTGGCGATGTAGCCGACAGTGCCTGTCTGGATTTCTCCATCTGAGGTTTGATAACTTGTTTTATGAAAACGCTGGTGGCGCAGGCCTCTGAATCTGAAACGCTAACCTTATTTTAACATCTTATACCGGCATGTATCTTGACTTCGTTCGTCTGCCCTCAAAGAAATGAATACCAACCCTCTTAAAACATGAAATGACCCTGATGAATTAAACCAAATTTAAAAGAAAATATTAGCGCTTTTTTTGGTGGTCAGAATGAGACGGATGAAATATGAACAATATCTGAAATGCTTGTTTCCCTGAGCTTCAGGAAAGCTCATTTTAAAATTCTGGCAATTTTAACATTGATTTGCATTCATTAGCATACAGACGCACATTTAAGCTGATTTAAATCTGATTTGAAAAAAAAAAAATAATGTCACCTGAAATTACCTAATCCAGTTTTGTGGAAATTTGTCACACAATTGAAATTTTGTATTTTTTTTTGAGGGTCTGTCTGTGAATGCATTTTCTCCGGTTTAACTGTCTGTTTTAGTTTTTCTGTGTGTCATCTTTAATGTGCACTTTGTTAGTCCCCTGATCCCAAATTCAACACCCATAAAAAGGTGATTTTAACAGAGATGCACTTTCCTTTTTTTAAATTTCATTAGTCTTTTAGCAAAATACCTACATGGAGCTGATGAGATACAACATTAAAACCACTTACAGGTTAAAAGAATAACACTGATTATCTCATTACTGTGACACCTGTCAAGGTGGGATGTATTTGTCAGCAGGTGACGGTCACCAGTTAAAAAACTGATGCGCTAGAAGCGGGAAAAATGACTTTGATAAGGACTGAATTGTGATGGCTAGACGACTGGGTCAGGGCATCCCCAAAATGGCAGCTCTTGTGGGTTGTTCCCATCATGCAGGGGTCAGTACCTACTACAAGTACCACAAGGAAGGACGACTGGTGAACCAGCGACAGGGTCACGGCCGCCTATGGCTCGGTGATGCGGCAGGCCCGTATGGCCCAATCCCACATTGCAACCTGCCACACTGCAAAAAATTGTTCAGGAATGGTTCAAGGGACGTGAAGAAGAGTTCAAGGTGTTGACTTGACCTCCCGAGCCCCCAGATCTCAATTAGAGTCGAGTGTCCCTAGGACGCGCTGGAAGAACAAGCCCGATCCATGGAGGCCCCACATCGCAACTTACAGGTCTTGAAGGATCTGATGCCAGCGTGTTGGTGCCTGAACCAACGGGACACCTTCAGGGGAGTGGTCTGCACAAGGGGAAAATTAGTCATTAGTTTGTACTGATTCTTGTGTAATAGTACTGTATGACTGTGAGCCATGATGTTAGTATTTTTGTTACAAATTCTGTCAGAATCTTGGAGTCCTCAGAGAAAACTGAGTCTAACTGCAGATTTACAAGATAACCGGCTTTAGCATCAACTGTTGTGGTTGCTGTCTGCATAAACCAAAGGTGATCATCGGCTCCTGGGAGACGTTGCCTGTACAGTGTGTAAGCCGAGGCTTTTAAAATGAAAGTGTTCAGGGGAGACCCAGGAGGAAACCAATCAGAATGAAGAACATTTTCACCTCTGTGATTCGTACACTATTTGGATTTATTTCAGATGACTGGAAAATGGTCTGGTATCAGAAATTTGCACGTAAAAAGTAAAAATGAAGAATGCTAACAAAGTTAACAACTATGCCAACCCAACTAACCTGAGACTCACTAATCTCGAGATACACTGCCAGTATACTCAATACGACACACAAATGCATGCTCACGCACAAACCGGGATATCAAACAAGAATCTGGAGAAGGTCAAACAACACACTGACTCGCCAATTTTGAATCACAAGGCAGAATGAAAATGAAAATGTAACGTTTTGGATTATTTTTCTTTCTTTGTTATAACCTCTCTATCATTCCTAAGTCACTCCCGGCGTCCCATATGACAGATGACTGCAACCGGCCTTTGTTATTTAGAAATCGGCCAACCAAACAGCAGCAGGATTCGCATCTTGCCAGCGAGAACGCTGAATGACCCGTGCAGAAACAAGGCATGAAGAGACGTTACGTTGATTCACAGGCTCAGTCCTTGCTGAAAATAAACAGCTGTAGTCCATAAGAACAGAGCATAAGAACATAAGAACACTTTTCAGTGTCACACCTGGATATAGGAAAGCAACAAAAAGAGGAGAGGGTGTAATTTATTGGTATAGCACATCTGAACAACAAGGCAACTCAAAGTGATCTGTATAAAATATCAAATGTGCTAAGACGTAAAATGTAAAATGAACATAAGACAATTCAAAAAAGCAATTATATAGAAATTAAAAGGGTTACATGAAAAATAAAAATAAGAATAAGAAATAAAACAGTAGAAGTGCAATTATTTGAATTAATAAAAATTAGTGGCAAACAGAAAAGTCTTAAGCCCTGATTTAAAACAACTGAGAGTTGCAGAAGACCTGTAGTTCTCTGGGAGTTTGTAACATTCTTGAAAATCAAGGATCCAAATGTTTCGTGACAATGAAATGTTAATAAAGAAGGCGTGCATCCCAAGGGACCTGTCACCAACACAGCTGGAGGCACCTAAGAAGCAGCCTCCCATTACATGGCCCCGTCCCCGGAAACTGGTGCTAAATCCATCTTGGCAACTAGATAGTGGCAATGTAATCAAAATATAGTTAGACATCTGGACCAGGTAGCAGCTAGAGGCAGCACATGGCGAGCAGACTCTTAACCGGCGTTTGATTTGTCATCAAACTTCTGATGCCGATCCGCCTCGCAATTCACAGTGACATGTCCCGTTCGTTGCTGTTTTAGTCTGCCTGAGAATCAAAATTCTACTTCTGGAATATTTCCTCGAAGGTTGCCAAGAGTACCGACCCTCCTCAACTTCACTGTCCCCTCCTGCTCTCCTGCCAGTTGACTGATTCTCTTGAGACACAATAACTCGACAATAAGGTTCAGTTTATGCTTTTAGTCAGGTCCAGGACCTCAGAATGGGATTTGATGACTTTGGTGCACAAACTCGGTGACAAACAGTGAAGCTTCTTTGCTGAAGAAAATTTATCCACAAGAGTCATAAATCCTACAGCTGATAGAGGGCTTCATCAGTTTGAACCCTCTCAAGTTTATTTTTTTCAGTCATCTGCTAAATGACTGATGCTTTAGTTCCTCTAGGGGAGGAACACGCATGTCCTTTCCCCTCGAAGGTGCCTATAGTTGGCAGATAAAGTGAAAACGTGCATCATACAGGAGGAGGTAAACGGAAGGTGCAGGACGTTTTTTGAAAAAATCCCTGGGTGTGGGCAGCTGTACAACGATCGGCTCTGAGTCTGCTGTTATCATTACACTGAAAAGTAACATGGTTAAAATGATTTAATATTGCTGCACATACCGGCTTTTTATGTTTATTTGTAATTCATTTAAGCTGATAAGGCTACTGCCCCGATTTAGTTCATGCGGATGTTTTTTTTTTCCCTTTCAACAAATCCCTTGGTAGAAGAGTAGATACATTTTCAGTCAACCAGGATTTTCTTTCGCTGACTACAGCCCCAGTAGTTATGTAACTCTTGGTACTCCACACAAAACTTCTTCTTTTCTTAATATCTACAGTTCAGTGCGGTTCTGAATTATTCCTGCCAATGCCAAAATGCCAATGGACACACCTTGCAGAAGTCAGTGTACTTGAAGATTAAGGTTTAATGAAGTCGAACTTTGGGCCAAAAAAAAACCTGCCAGATATCAAGGTGGTGCGGTTTTCGCTCAAAAAGAACTTCAACAATGGCCTTGCAGCTTTATGTTGCCAGAAAAATAAATAAATAAATAAAGTCAGGAATGAGAAACACCTGTGTGTGTGTGTGTGTGCTCCTTTCTGATGCTGTGTAGCGGAAATTTTAGATAAATCTAATGTAAACTCGAATATTATCTATGTCTACCAATTTTCTGCTCTCACTAACTTCACTTCCAATATCTGTTATTAACAGAGAAATTATATTTATAATGGATGACTTCTCTGAACGCTGTACAATACTTGAGAATTAGAGCCTTAGACGTAACACATTCCCTGCCCCTTAAGGCCAGTTTATAATTTTTGCCTCCACATGGCTGCAGGGATCTGTGCGTCTTACATTTCATCATTTGCCTGTGACTGTGAAGGTCTGCCTGGACCTCTCGAAACCTGTGTGAATACTTTAATGTATGCAGACACCCAGTATTGTACAAACAGAACTGCATGCAATACCTTAGTCCATTAGCCTTAATGTTGACGTAAACCTATATTTATCCATAATCCCAAATAATAAACCTCAAATGGGCTTTGAAAAAATGAGGACCTAACGAACCCTCCTCATTTTCCAATTATGTCCTCACTTTCCAGGTCCTGGTACTCACAAACATACTAGTACAAAAAGACCCACACATTAACACACAAGCATGCAGACGGAGATATATGCATACTCACGAACTTTTAGCATGTAGGTTAATTAGTGACAACATTCACAAGTCCAAACCATAAACACTTGTGTGTGAACGCATACACTTGCACATGAATCCTCATCGTTGGCCCGAGATGTGTTTTAGCAGTCACATGTTATTTGCTGGGTGCGCGTGCACACACACGCACACACACGCACACACACGCACACACACGCACACACACGCACACACACGCACACACATTCACACAAGAACAGACACACACGCTAACTGTCACACACACAGTCCTTGTTATGAAGGTCGGGGCAGCCACCCTGCTGTGTTTATGAAAAGTATAAATAATAAATGGGGCATAATATACTGTAAGCAAAACATCTGACCGGGCCAGTGACAACCTCTTCACCTTCGTTCTCAATCCTTTTTCTCTTTTTTTTATCTCTCTCTCTCTGTCTGACACTCCTGCTCAGCCTCTCTCTCTCTCTCTCTCTCTCCTATAATCCTTTCATATTCTTCCTCCATCCTCTCACCTTTATCTTTATCTGTGTTTCAACCCTTCCTCTCTCCCCCTCTCGGTGAGAGGGTAGAGGGTGACTGTAGTGACATCACCTTCTTCAACCCCTTAAGCAACCCCGTGTTGCCTCCTTATCTTTTCATACAACACACACACTGCATTATTTATCATTTATCATACTACTACTACACACACACACACACACACAGACACACACACACACACACACACACGTGCACATGATCACAGAAGCAGATAGGGTGGAGTAGGAAGGGAAGAAACGTGGCTTTGGTTCATACACGATGTGTTCACCTCTGCTCTTCCTCCATTATGGCATGTATGCCAGCTGCGCTCGCCTTCGACGCACGTACATCAGGATACATTTTGTGGTACCGTGCCTACATTCATCAAAAGATAAGAACACGGTCACCGTTTAATAATGCAGCATACATGTGACTTGTGTGGCTTTTCCCATAGTGTGCACATTAAGAAATACTCAGCTCAGTAAGATGCACAGGCCTGGGAAGTCCAAGGCTATGGATAGCATTGTTAATTTATTGGAAATTAAAAAAAGAAGGGAAGCTAATTATTGAGACGCAAGAACCACTATCAATGACAGAAAAAGAAGCAATTGTTATAATTAAACATAATGACCCTTATGTTCTAGGAGGTTAGAAATGATCACATGTGGCGTGAAGGAATTCTTAAATTGCTTGTGTTAAAAATATGTTGTCTCCTTTCGATTCTGACGTTTATCTGAATGCGTATGACTGTGATTTTTTTTTTTTTTTGATTCTAGATTTATGATTTCACAATTAGATTTCCTTCTCCGCTCACCTTGTGTCATACAGTGCTTGGTGTTACCCGGTTTAGGTTGTAAAGTCTCTAACTCATTGATACTGCTCCCTCGCTGTTCGGGACATCCGTGGTTCCTGTTGTGGGCGCAAAGACCGCATGGGTGTCTCCGAGCACATCTGCTGTTTGGTTGATTTGGGGGCAGCGGTGCTAAACACTAAAAGAGCTGGGTGAAGTGGATTATAGGTTCAAGGGTGTGGTGATTAATGGACACACTCCAAGACAATCACATCAGTGGTCTCACAGCTGAGCCAGTTGGGGCGAAGCAGGATAACAGTGGCTTGACGAATGGAGAGAGCTTCTGTTTTCACAGCTAATTACTGAAATAGCAATAGTAAAACTAGAAAATCATTATTAATATTATTTGTTGGAGCTGTTTATCTGACCAAATCAAATGCAACACCGGGAGCCAAATTATCTCGGAACCAAGGCGAGTATTTCAAGGTCAGGAAAATAAAACACTAGGCATTTTAAACCTCAGCAAGGGATTCCTCGTTAAACAAAGGTTAAATGAACAAAAGAATGTACTAAAATGAGATGGTTACCGATCTCAAAAGCATTACTGTCAGTATTGAGTTGGTGGGATTACTCATTGGGCACGAAGTGGAGCTGTGAGGATGTAATCATCAATCTACAATGGATGACATTTTCATGAAGTTGCCCTCCCTGTCTGGTAAGCACATCCATGATTCATAAATATTACATTTCCGGTACATACATGATGTGAATATAAAAACCTGCGTTCGTAAAAAGTTCCTATGAGAAATGTAATGAGAGGGGCTAGTGTGGCCCCTGTTCATTCAGCCAGTGTTGATGAATTATTAACAACCACAAACTGCAAAATGCCCAAAAATTACATAGTGAAAAATTGGTTTTTGCCATTTTTGATTTTGTAATTTCATATATTTGTGGTTCTCTGAATAACACAATATGTGATTCTCAGTCTTGGTTGTGTGGCGCTACTGGATTTTCATTCCATGTGGCTATCATTTGCTATTTTGCTAGCATCCATGATGAATTATTTTCTCCTTGGCTTTTGTTTTATTCATGAGTCTGGCACTCAGACCCCAATCCCACGTTTGTCTGGGGAATTTTTGTTGGTTTTTGGTTTTGTAACAAGTGGATTCTGGTTGGCAGAATATAAAACCAGGGAGGAATGTCCAATTTCTTTGGTTCTTTTCTTTTTTGTTTGGTTTGAACAGTCTGAAGTTAAACACTATGTTCCCCTCAGTGTAAAAAATACTAAATCAAGAGGCAAACCATTGACTGTCAGATATCCAGTGTCCTGTGGTCTTTTTTTAAACAGCAGTTCAAGATCCACTTGTTGGGATGTGCTTTAGTTTTTATTTTCTCATTTTACACTTTTTAAAAAATGTTGTTTTTTTTTTAAATATTTTTCTTTATGTCTTCATTTCATGTGTGCTGCTCTGGCTTTTATCCAATTCTTGTTTTTATTGTGAAGAACTTTGTGATGTCTGCTCTATAATGTCTGCACTATAATAATAGATTTGGTTACTCTGGGGACCATCCTCTGGGGGGAAACACCTGACTCAGATTACATGCATATATACATCATGCATGTAGTAAGCAGAGGTCATGCAAGACGAACACAAGTCTCCAGTAGAAACCCACTATCTGCTCATCCGTAGTATGATTCTGCTCAGTGAGGCCACTGCTAATGTGTGGTAGACACTAAAAAACATGGCCCCTTCGTGTGGTGTCACTTTGAAATTAAAGCTCTCCCATCTCAGGGGATCCCTCTCAGCTGGCGGATCAAGTAAGGGACTGGACCTGAGCAGCGGGTCTTTGGTCAGGGTCAAGCTGAGGCGCAGCCACTGAATATTAAGGGTCTGCCTGTGGAAAATGACCACTGTATACCTAAAGGCACAGATGTATATGTATATGTACCTGTATGAAAAAACAGCCAATTTATACATCTGAATGAGGCCACTGGGTCGGCTCAGCCAGAGCGCAGGGGACTGTTCCAGCAAAAAGGCTGAACCCTGGCGTAGCTTTAGCCAGACACAGCGCAAAGTCATCTGGCAAGGTGCTTCACTGGCCAAACGCATAAACATGCAAGTGCACATTCCTGGTGGATTTTTTTGTGACTTGCAATCATCGCGATGAAAGACGGATGTTTTCGGTAGCAGTACAGCATTTCAAATGAGTCACAGGTCTCAAGACTACTCTAGCAGCCTTAGCAATTGAGCAGAGAAGGAAGTCTGATGGCAAAGCATGAAGAGCAACAAAGGTCTGTGCTAGGTGGAGAGAGGGTCGGGTGGATGGACGGGTTGACAAAGCACAGGACTTTTACACAGAAAACTGCTGTTCCCATGTGAAACCATTCTCTTTTCATCCTTGACTGTTCAGTAACCTTAAATGCAGTTTGCTATTGTAACAATGATGACGAAGGTCCGCCAACCTTGAGGAAGTACCGTTTTCCCCAAACTTAGCCCAGTGGGTTTTGTGCCTAAACCCAAACTGGGACGTATATGGTTGGTCAGGTTCGAGGACTTGTCATAAAAGTTTTCATACTGATGAGAACGAAAAGGCCACAACTTAGCAAGAGTACAGTTGCCGTGCAGGATATTAAAACTAATAGTGGTACGGACACATTCTGGAGGGACCATACAAGAAAGGGCTTCCTCTCTCTTGGCTTGAAAATGCCTGGCAGGTAGCACAACAAAAACAACTGGCAGAGTATTCAAACAATTTTAAACACGGAAAAATATAGTAAACATCCACAAGCTCCCTGGATTTAGGTGCAACAACACTAAGGGTAATAGATGGCTAGAAGTCATGGAAGCCAACGTATAAACAGATCAGAGAAGGAGAAGGAGAAGTAAATGTTGCTCTTTACAAATCTGTGCAGGGGAGATAAAACAGCTGTGCTGACGTGTAATATCAACACAGGCAGAGCAACGACCCCCCCCCCCCCCAGGGAACAGAGGAGATTGCGAATCTCGCTGTTCTCCCCCCAGAGTTGGTCAAGCTCTCGCCGGCGCTTGTCACTCAGTTTGACGAGAGCGCCGCGCCCGGGGCGGCTCATCTGTCATGAAAGAAGCAACGCTAAATGTATGTTTTACTGAGTGTTTCTGGGTAACGGCGAAGGACCAGCTGTGCTACAGTTTACCTCTTACCGTTGCCATGACCTCTTTGGTTGCAATCGCCGAGAGCGAATCCACCAATGGCCACGAAAAATATGAATTATTAAATGCAACTAAATGTATACAACATCAGAAAAGCCGTCTGAAGTCAAACAGGAGGATTAAGGCAAGAGTTCACTTAAACAGCATATGTAACAAAAAGCCATTATTCATGGTTTTAATCGCGGGAGTTACATATTTCATCTCTAGGCGTCTATCTGGATGAAGGCCTATGAGCGATGTCTGTGACATTTTAAAAGGCCAATACTTAAAAATCAGTCTCAGATTCATTTACAATGGACATACACCGTGACCGCATGGATTAAAGCTGTGAGGCTAATGATCTGAACTCAGACGCAAAGTACGTCGTGCTCACAGGGATTGAACTGTGCCTTCTCTAGTGACTGCTTTATTTCAACTTGTTATCATGAGATGGCATTTATACGGCGATGAAGTAGAAGCCAGAAGTGCGATGCTACCAAGCTGACAAATCACAGTTCTTGTGGTCTGCGTTGCCGCAATGGGTAGTTATGTTTTTTTGGAAGATACATGTTCTGAGGTCAAAGCAGAAGCATAAATTGGTCTTTAGTCAACGCAGAAAATGTGTAGTAATAACACACAAAATGACTTAAGGAAATTGGAATGTTTTTGCATTGTTTGATGAAACAAGGCCTTATATTTAGTGGAATTTCCGTTGATTCAATGTGCGTATCAGAAGTAATAAGAAACTCATACATCAACAGAAAAATCTTGCCAGACGCAGCTTTACATTTGGGCTTCTGATAAATACTGTAACTCCAACAACTAGGGTTGATTTCTTCAATGTGTCCCTCTGAACCTGCAAGACAAAAAAGCAAAAAAAAAAAAAATAAAAAAAAAAAACAAGGCAAACTTTTAGTAGTGAGCCACTAAAAAGACCAAAAAAAACCAAAAGAAACAAATCCCACTGCAGTGTATCTCCCTGCTAATCGGGCCCCGCACAAGCTCCATATTCTGCAAGATCGAGGATGGATCAAACGGCAGCAGAACCAGAGAGACACTCTCGTCCCGCTAATGAAAGCACTGTCATCCCGATTTTTTTCAATAAGCCACCATAAGGCAGGAGGTAATACTGTTACTGCATATATGTGTGTGTGTGTGTGTGTGGAGAACGCCATAGCAGCAGGCTGCTCAACTTAAAGTCACTTAACTGTCAAATCACAACGGCGAGGAGACACAGCTGTGCACGTGGGTGTTAGTGTGTGTGTGTGTTAAGCGATGATGAAACATAGGTGGGGTGCTGCAACCCCCCCCCCCACCTTTCAAATACCCCGAAACCCTGCTGTCTTCACGACAACAGCGTGCACACACACACGCACACACACGCACACACACACACACACACACACACACACACACACACACACACAAAGCGATCCTAATTGCTGTCTCTTTCCTGCAGGGTGAGAAAATAGGCTACCTGAAGGCATCTCTCACCCACTCAGTTCCTCCCACCTCTTCTTCTTCGTCTTCTTCTTCTTCCTCTTCTCTTTCTGTCAAATTCCCCCTCTTTCCTCCCTCTCCTTCGTGCATCCCTTTCCTCGCCTCCTCTCTCGCTGTCTCATTACTCTGCTCTTTATCCTCTCTCCTCCCTTAGGTTTTTTCCTCTTGTCCTCCCTCACTACCATTTGTTTTCTACCGTGTGATAAACTGGAAAAGGAGGTAAGGGAAGTGAGCGAGAGCAGTCAGCAAAGGGAACATGTCTGGCCGTGTATGGCCTTCAAAATGCAAGGTAAAGTCACCAGTCATTGAGAGCTTGGAAAGTTGTGCACACCCTGAGTCCATGATATCACAAAGGGAACAAGGAATTAAAGGAAGAAAGGAGGAAGCAATCTATGGGTCTATGCAACACATCCTTTGTCTTCTCTCTTCATTTCCTCCTTCCTAGCATCTTCCTCTTCATTCATTTTCCTCCTCCTCTTAGTAAAATTGTTTCAGAATTTTTGTTTTTTTGAAATCATCAACACCTATTAAATTACACTACGGCATGTGCTCATTTGTTGTGTCTTATTCATGGACATCCTTGTTGCACTAGTTTGCTCATATTTTCATAAAAAACTGCTCCACCTTTTCTTTTGCCAATATTTCTCGTTTTCATTCGTTGCTACGTCTCTTCTACGATCCTGTAGGTGACATGTTTTGGTTTTTTTTTTGTCAGAACACTTTGGTAGACCTTGACAGAGCAGGAATTAAAGTGAGGAGAGAAAGGACTGGAGAGTTTAAGCCTCTCCGTCCATTTGTCAGTCTGAATAGGGGGTCCCATCCGTCCATCTGTGCATCTCCTGCCACTTGTCCGGGACTCGGCTGTGGCGACGGCGCAGTTTCATTTTTTTTTCGGCGACCGCCCAACACTCCTGCCGTCGAGTGTGTGTGTGTGTGTGTGCGTGTGTGTGCGTGCGTGTGCGTGTGTTTGTGTGTGTGTACACACGGGAACACTGATTGACCGTTAAAATGGGATCTGAGACTCAGCTCACAGTCTCCGGCTCGGTCGACGCCACCTGAGATTTTTCTCAAGACGGAGTTGTCCTGATGCTGCTGATCATAATAAACTGCTATGCGGCCAACAGCTAAACAAGGCCGACTCTTGGAGATGATTGTAGTAGATCCAGCTCTCAGTGCTGTCAGCTCCTCTCTCTGCTTTATATTCAGCTTGAAGTGTCCGTAAACCGAGTGTATCGCTTTCCTCTCCTGACCCACCCTGCTCTACATTATTTTTGTACTCTGTGAGAGAAGGAGAATGGGAGAGACAGAGGGTTCAGAGGGCTGCCCTCAGGTGTGCACACACACACACACACACACACACACACACACACACACACAAATACACACACACACACACACACACCACACACACACACACACACACACACACACACACACACACACACACACACACACACACACACCACACACACACAGGTTATCTGAGCTCCCATGCTGGTTTATTCAGCTTATTCACAGAGCCTGCCATTTTGCTTGACTGTTGCAACAAGACGGCAGGAGCGGGGAAAAAAAATTGCAATTTTCTGACTTTTCCTCAAGCGCACTATGTAAAGAAAAACAAACCTGAATTATTAATAATATTTCCAAAAACAAAGTGCTGTGTTTAATT
The DNA here is from genome assembly GCA_016859345.1 of Istiophorus platypterus. NCBI lineage: Eukaryota > Metazoa > Chordata > Actinopteri > Istiophoriformes > Istiophoridae > Istiophorus > Istiophorus platypterus. The sequence continues at coordinate 3,800,962 of CM029124.1, forward strand.
TCTGAGTTAGCTTTTATTAAGTTTTTTACGATACTTACGACTGTCAGGACAAATTATTTGAAGGTCCGCCAACCCAAAGAAGAAAACAAACTTTATATTTGTGTTTTTCCCAATGTCCCACTTCGGTCTGATTTAAAACTCTGAGGTGATGGACCAACGGACCCTTTCCCAGTCTCAACAGCACAATCTGTGGCAGCCCGACTCCTGCCTTCAGTACCATTCAGGGTCATGACACAGTGGAGCCCGTTCCGACATGGACAGGCATAACAATGAAACCCCCCCAGGTCACTGCAGGCGATGAGAACCAGTTCCAGCTCACAGCTAGCCGAGTCTAACGGGGCAGAGATACCTTTCCTTTTGGAAAGAATTACATCAGAAAGTTTCCCGAAGCAAAGAATTTTCAATGTAAACTGAAAAGCTGTATTCTTCTATATAAGTTTAACCCTTTCTTTTTTTATTATTATAATTATTTATGTGCTGTGATGTCTGCATCGGATACAACCCATTTCCCATATCGTCCCATATTACAAGAACAGGTTTTGTTTTAGCGTGTAAACATTATAAATTAATTAAACAGACACTCAACCACACTCTGAAAATCATACTACACACAAGTGCTTGACTTTTACACACATTTCAGACCTGCTGACATTGTTAGATGTCTTCATGTATGTACGACAGAGAGATTGAAGGGAAACAATTGTCCAGTTGATTTATTTATGCCAACAGGGAGCCCCCAGTCCCTGGGTATCAATGGTGCACGTATGCATCTCAACGGGAATAAACCCTCGGTGGGATTACGAGTAGCTGAGAACCTGAGTGAAAAATATGGGGGGAAAAAAAAGGAACGGAGAGACACGGAGGCGTGCGAGGACAAGTCTTTACGCCAGTGTTGACTTCAAACCTTGTCAACGTACATTACTGACAGTGGGAAAGGGGGAGAATTTCACAATCACAGAATTTACACTAAGTGCAAATGTAAGGGAATGACAGTAAGTTCTCGAGAGGAGGAGGAGGAGGATAGAAAGGAGAGGAGGAGGAAGGGGAGGAAGAGAGAGCGAGGCAGAGAGTAAAAGAATAAGATGAGGAATGACTCAATGATCTTTTTCTGTGACTCATCACTCTGGAAGACAGATCCCGCGGTGTCATCCATTCAGGGCCTGCAGAACCAAAATAAGCACTGTTGTCTCTGAGAAGCAGGATTTTTAACACATCAGTGCTCCATGACAGCTGTCAATATCAAGAAGGAGGAAGGGGAGGAGGAGGAGGAGGAGGAGGAAGACGAGGGAAGGCGTGGGGGAATTTGGGTGGACAGATGGCTGGAGACTGTTACATCACCGGTGCTGTGGGGCAGGTGTCAATAAAAAAAAAAAGATAAGGAGAGAGAGAAGTAGAAACGGGTAGAGCTGTACGACGGCAGAGACGAAGTGTCAGTTACCGAGAGGCAGAGAGAGAAAGTGGTGAAAGACAAAGAGAAAGAAACTGACAAAGTGGAGAAAGTCAGTGGAAACAGTGATGCTGTCACTGTTGGTAAAAGAGAGAAGTGAGGAGGACAGAGGGGGAGTGACGTATTTGTCAGACAGTGACAGGTTTCCGCTCTAACGGCAGCCAAGACGCTTGTTCTGCTCTGCAAACAGAAAATAACAGCAGGGTACTAGCACTCCGCTGTCATTTCTGTGGTTATCTAACTCGTCTGCCTCCAAAGAGCATCACTTCTGGCAGCCGGACACTTTTTTTTTGCTTTTTTGAAAGTACACACTTGTCTGGAAGGCAGGAAATTATATTTGTCTCTGTGTTGTAGAGTGCTGGTTAAGTAGCAAAAGTTTGGTATATCAGAGGTTTATACAGTGACCTCACAGTGTCCACGTCTATGTTGGGTTCCGGGACAATCCGCTGCACCTCTACCCAGAGCATGGTGTGTGTCCGCTGGGTCCGTGAGCCACATGTCTCCAGCTCTTTTTCCCACTCCACTTTTGATTTTTTACATACATTTACATATATATGTGTATGTGTGTGTACATATATATATAGTGCATATATGTACACACACAAACACATATATATGTACATGTATGTATTTGTAAATTCAAAAGTGAATTTCACACTTTAACACAAGCCAATCTGGAGATAGACCTGCTACATGAAGATGTGAAGTGGGAAAAAGAGCTGTATATATATATATATATATATATATATATATACATACACTTTTATGTATCGTATCCCTGGAGACAAGGATTATATATAAATGCAGAGAGATGATAGATAGATAGATAGATAGAAGTGTATTCAATGTGCTGTAAAACACAAGAAATGTGGGTTAAACAACTCTGAAGTACATCAGAAATGTGGCTGCTGAGGAACAGAAACATTTCCAGTGGACATTCCAACAAGGACGGAACGGCAAGCGAAGCCAGAAGGGGACGAAGCCGGACCCCGTGGGCACAAGGAGCAGGTTACCATGTAAAACCGAAGGCTGCAAAGCTCTGTAGAGCTGCTGGTGGAAACACAATGATTTGATCCACTGTTAGTGTATAATTAGCTTGAATTTCAATTTGCTCCCATTGAAAACTTAGGATACGTCCTTCAATTGAAGGAAAATAAACAAACTAAATGAATGAGGCCTATACTTATCTCCATACAGGGATCTCTGTCTCTGCCCTGAAAAAATATATACAAGACCACATTTCAAACACAATAATAAGGTTTTGTTAAGTCATTCAGTTTGGTATTAAGTTAGAACCTGAGGCATGAATCCATATGGCTTGATGAATACCAATCTAGAGGAGGTAAAATAAGATAGGGTGACCCCAAAAGGTCGCTGCCCGCTGTTAGTTCTCCTAACGTGTCAGAACATCAGCCTCTCCGGACTTGGGAAGGGCGGTTCCCTTGCTCGACAGCCGGAGCAAATCCCACTCCGCTGAAACTCTGAATGTATTGAACCAGCATTTGGCAGGTTTTTTTTTTTCTCTTTGGAGTGGAGCCAGGTCGCTGTAGTGCAATGTGGCACTGTGCAAAGACCACCTCCATCCCTACGCCCCAACACCCCTCCTCACCACCAGCCCCTGGACATCCCCCTCTACGACTGTCTCCTGGGATGAGAGCCTTCATCTTAATAAAAGCTGCTGCAGCATCACTGCAACTCTACAGAGAGAGAGAGAGAGAGAGAGAGAGAGAGAGAGAGAGAGAGAGAGAGAGAGAGAGAGAGAGAGAGAGAGAGAGGGTTTGGTGGGGTCTGGATAAACCTGCAAAAACTAGGTCAACTCCCATGACCCTCCACATGCACAATTCATTCATACACACATACATATAACCCTGGAAAAAAATTTTAGTGTTTGATTAATTTCACTTGTTTCCAGGGCATGTGCATCAATTCATTTAGGTTATATAAGAGGGCGGCACATCTCATCGTATCCATCCCACCTCGCCGTCTTCCCGTTATTAAGATTTCTCACTCGGCTCAACTAATGGGATTAGATCTGGAAGTCTCCATTAAGCCATCACAGAGCACAATGAGCAATAGCAAGTATTTAGTTGCGCATAGGAGGACTGTTTACTGTGGGGTATGTCTGCGCCGATCTTTGTGTTGAGGGGGGAGAATCCGTGAATGTGCTTGTGATACTGCATATGTGTGTGTGTGTGTGTGTGTGTGTGTGTGTGTGTGTGTGTGCGTGTCCTAAAAGTGTAACTATGGTGTAAATTAACCAACAAGAACCAATTAAACTGATTGCAATCCCATTACCAATCCAATATGTGGAGTTGATCACATTTAACGAGGTAAGCTGCTCTAATCAACACGTGGCAACTTTGTTAGCGGAAATGAAGTCGCGCAGGTCCCCATCGCGTGACCGGCTCCGCGGCCCAGCTCCGTGGCCCGGCTGCATTTTAGTCCTCCTACAGTGAAAATGATTCGAAACCTGGTTCATGAGAGGAGCGGCCGCCGCCTGTGGAAAGGCTGGCGGCGGCGAGGCCAGCAAGGGCCAAGGTAAAGGCTGACCGGGGGGAGATTCCGATCTCGTAAAGCGACAGAGATGTTGACGGTGGGTCGCCTGCACGTGAAATAAAAACATGGGAGGCAGAGGCGGCCGGTTGTTGAATGAAGCAGTGGGGCTGGAGAAGATCCAAGCTTCTGTCTCTCGCAGGGCTTTGCTTTGGAAGCACCTGAGTCCATCTCCTCAAAAAATTAAGAAAGTGTCCATCAGGCATTTTGAGAAATATGTGCTATTACCTTATTAGAGTCAGCTGCATCAGTTGTCACCAGAGATGTAGACTAGCCTTCAAATTGAGTCAGGATTTGAAATATAAAAAATAAGTAATTTTTAAAAATTCTTGAAACAATGAAAGACTGTGAATGTGAATGTGAATGTGAAGAACATGACTTGCCCCAAAGGAACTTGAAGCTGGACCAGAACTGTACTTGTACATGGCTCAGATACCTAAAAACAGCCTGCTCTTCTCAACTCAGCCACATTCAGGCATCAGTAAGTGAAAAAAAGCCCAAGTTTAAGACTCATCCGTCAGAAACCTTTTCATTGATGTCAGTCCTGCGGTTTATGGCTATGATTGGTTTGGTAGAAGAAAGATTGATTTATGGAGATGAGTTCGGGAACCGTGATTTCAGAGCAGCAGCAGCGGTGAAGGCGTAGACAAGCCCAATGGACGTGTTTGTGTGTGTGTGGGTGTGTCTCTATCTTTTTATCTTGTATGTTTTGTGGTGCAGAGGTGAGCAGGGATTGGGATGAAAAAAAAAAACAGCCTCAGCACAAAAGAGAGAGCACAAACGACGTGAGATCGGCGCAATTTCCCCTCTTTTTCCAAAGCACTTTGCTTTTGTCTTCTCTCCACTTTCTGCCTCTTGTTTTCCACTCCCCGCCCCGACGAGTTGCACTGGAACCCTCCGAACACCTTTCATGACGTGCCGAGTTTCATATGAAACAAGCCGAGGGGATAGAGTGCGCTCGGTGTGTATTTACAGTACATGATTAATGTGTGTGTGTGTGTGTGTGCTATTGAGAGAGACATGTAGATCATGTGTGTGCATGAGGGGCACAGTAACTGTGGTTTAGAAATAGCAGAATAGGCCCCGAGAGCTCTTTCATCCTGAGGCACACGTGTCTAGTTTGGGCAATTATTCTTCTGATTGACTCCAGAGGTGGTGTGTGCATGTGTGCATTTATGTGTGTGTGTGTGTGTGTGTGTGTGTGCATGTGAGCATCTGCGTGTGTGTGTGTCTCTGCATGTGTGCGTTTGCATGTGTGTGTGTGTTTTATTTATTCTAACTGTCTTCAATTGACTCCGTAGGTGACGGCGCATACTGTGAGTGTGAATATCACTGTGCGTTGCGTGTGTGTGTGTGTGTGTGTGTGTGTGTGTGCGTGTGTGTGACCTATTTTCCTGCCATTTTTCCCCGTTTTGAATGTTTTGTCAGGTGGCGCAGCAGCAACCCAGACTGGTTTAATAGCTACCTGCTGAAATGACAGCCACCACCATCGGGTGTCTCTATTTCTCTCCCATTCTCCTTCTCTCTCTCGGTCTGTGTTTTCCCTCCCTTTACCTTTGTCTGTCTGTCCAACTCCTCCTTTTTTTTTATCACTCTGTCTGACTATACCAGTTTTTTTCCCTCTTACATTTCTGCGTCTCGGTCTCTATTTCATTTTTCATTCAGTACGAGTTCCTTGCCACAGCTGTCACACACAAGCCATTTTTGCATTTCAAGACATCTAAATTGAATAAAGTGTAGAATCATACACTCGTTTTGATTGGCTGTGTAATTTAATGCACTGACATACATAATCAAACGAAGATGTTTACTTGATATTATGACCTACGCTCCAGTGGGTGTAAACGTCTGTTTTTTCAGCTTGGGGCTTTATTCTTAAATTTATATTTCTTTGAAGTATGTTGATAAAGATATTTGTTGATTTTTTAAAAAGATTCAGTAAAAGTAAAAACACCTCTTCAAAATTAACTTTTTTTTTTTCTAGTTTTACCTAATAAGTAAGGACAAACTTGATCTTATGATGACGTTTCCTAACTCCAGGGCTTACCCTCGGATTTATTGTATGGAGGACCATTTTGGAGGTGCAGGGATCTGTTGTTTCCCTCTGCTTCCAGTATTTGTCCAAAGCTAGACTCAACCTGCCATGGAGATATGGTTGTATTGAAATATAAATAACTGTCTTATCTGAGGTTGGTAAGACAGCAAATGAGTGAACCTTCCCTAATTCATCAAATACCCAAAACAATTGAACGATTGATTAAAGACAATTTTTTTAATGGAAAGAGTCCGATTTTAATGCTCTGTTTTTTCCCTTCTTCATTGTTGGAATGTTTGTGAGTTGATTCTTCTAAAATGCATTCGGTGTAACTGTTAACCCAGGCAAGTGTGTGCGGACAGGGATGCTTGGTTGCGGTTCGGGTTGTAAAGTGTGTCAGGAGCCATAGGAGTTGTAAGAAACACTACAACCAAGCTGTGTTAGTCCTGGGCTGCTCTCAGGTGTGAGCGTGCACCTTGCGAAGCGGCGTTCTTCCGAAACTACTCGTGTGTGTTCAGCAGAGACTCCCAGTGTGAGTAAGTTTTAGAAAAAACGGCAGCTGATATGCTGGTTTTGTTAAAATAAATAATAATAATAAAAAAAAAAACATCAAAATGACTCGTGCTGACATAAATAGGCCTCTTGAGAAATTCAATTTAGCCAAATACCACAAGATAATTATGTCCTCTATCACTCATTTCTCAGGCGCGACGTCCTTTACTTATAAATGAAACAACGCTTGTATTCAGGGCAGTGATTACGAGTTTCCGCCTAGCATCAGTGGTCGCTGAGATGCCGCGCTGCCCCATGGAAACTCTAAATAGGTTTTAGAACAGCCGTCAGCGAGGCGGAGGTGAAAAATGTGTCCAGACAAGAACGAAATTAGCTAATCTAATTTCGCGCGTGTGCCTTGTCCACGCGCATTGACTGCGTGTGTATATGCCCACGGATCGGCTGGTGCGTGCCTGCGCTTCGGTATGCTGTAATTGAGCCGTGGCTCGGTGGACGCAGCTCGAGCGCAAAGCCGCTTTCTAGCTAGCTAAACAGCTGCCGTAATTGAAATTAAAAGGTAACCACATTCATCATCCTGGGCCTGGGTTTAATTGAAATGTATTTTTGTGTGTGTGTGTTTGTGTTTTTGTGTTTGTGCAAACAAAAGCGAGTGAAGATGGAGGGAGTTTGTTTGTGTGAATCGGTATGAAAATGCGAGAGTGTGCCTGAAAAAGAGGGTGAATGTGTAATGAGGCTGGGAAGCTAAGGCTGCATATCTGTACCTGTCCTGGTGATAAATAACATGGGAGACCGATAGCATCCGCAAACACCTCAGCTCCTCCAACCCTCCATCGCTCCCTCCCTCCCTCCCTCTCTCACTCTTCACTTCTCTGTTTATTTCAAACTTCTCTGTCTCCGCTCTCACCTCATGTCAGATTATTCTACTCAAATTATCAAAGGTGCAGCTCAACATTTTTTGGGAAATATGCTCATGTGTCTCCTGGATGCACGGGAAAAACAGCTGGCCTGGGTTTGCCCACGTATCATAATTTTTACAATTAAAAATGTTGTGTTTACACGATGGATTTTGTTTAAAAAATGTGTGATTTTATAGAGAGAACACTGGGATTATTCTTGACAAGCAATCACGCTGTTGTGTTTCCACTCTTACCCAATGTCCTACTGAAATCATGCAAATGAAAATGATTTGGGGGTCGTTTAAAAAAAATGCTCCTGTAGGTTCTGAATCTCTAAACCTGGATATCGGTAACCAGTTAACCTTATAATGGCACAGAGAGACTTGCGCTGGAAAGAAGCAGTGGTAGCAGTGGTGTTGGGTAAGGTTAACAACATCTGACTAAACTCACTGATCTTGACGTTCTGTATGTTTTTAAACTCTACAGTTTGCTTTAACTGATTAACTAATAAGGGGAATTGTTATTATCATTACCTGATATTAGCGGTGCCAGTTTGTTTTGTAATTTTATTTCAAATTTCAATCAGCTAGAAAGCTAATGTCAATTGTTTCTTAGAGTCTGTTGCACTTTTCACTTTGGTAGCAGCGGAACCTTGCTATTATATATCCACATTTTATGTGGATTTTCCTATAGAAAACATATGCTTCTTGAAATACCACAGACATCTCAGCTATGGTCATCTCGAGGATCATTCAGTGAGGTGGAATAATGGCTGAAACCAGAAAAAAAGACCTTTTGTACCAGAGGGTAAAGTTAAAGGGGGCAGCTTTGTCATATCTGACAAAATAACTTTAGTTATCATTTGGTTGTCTTAGCATTGGCTCTGAGACTACAGATTTATAACAGCAAGCTTGTGTTACAAACTGGAAGTGAATCCAGTGTTTTCGGTTTGTTTGATACAGTATCTCAGACTATGCATTATTCATTTTGACTATTTCAAAGCTGTCTCTCGCAAGCTCCCCCAACTTTATAAAAGTTTAGTTATGAAAATACTAAATTATTGGAGTATTTTTGTATGATGCTTTCCAAATCACAGTATGCAACAAAACGGAGTACAGCCCTGCTAGGTATGACTAAAATGTTGAGTAATTAGAAATCCTGCTCATTTAATTCATTTTAATGCATTTTTAATCAAAGACTGAGAACAATGAAAGCCAATTAACTTGAAAAACAGAACTGTTTGACAAATTGAAGTATAATGAAAGGCCCATATTAAACAAATAAGAGCAACAAAAGTCAGTACACCCTTCATTAGTGTGACTCACTAATGGCTATTTTGTTCTTTCCTTCTATTCTTTCAAATATATTGTATGTCTGCCTTTATTTTTTGTGACAGATTCGATCATTTTGGGCATGGATGATACCAGTCTAACACAAATCTGTGGAAAGATGTTCTGCCATTCTTCACAGATGACTCTTTTTGGTCGCTCTTTGCTGGGGGTGGGGGGGGGGCTGCTCTACCTTTCACTTTAAAATATTCCAGTGGTGTTCTGCTAGACCTGGCCAGGTCAGAGGTTTCACATTCTTCTTTTTTTACATACTCTTGAGGGATGTTGCGGATTGGATGTCTTTTCATTCAGTCCTTGGACATAAAAACCTGCATTCATAGTGCCCTCTATAAAAGTTGTCTCCCTTATACCTTTTGCCCTCATGCAGTCCCATGTCAGCACACTCCCACCTCCATGTTTAATGGTTGGCACTACGCTGTCACTGTTGCAGTCCTGGCCAGGTCCATGCTAAATGCCAGACCCCATCTGACTGAAGGATGTGCTGCCAACATTCATTGTGATTCTTTCCATTTTCTATGGCAAATTTTGATCTTGCAGATTTTGTGGCATTTTGTGTACAAAGGTTTTCTCGTTGGCAGCGTCCATAGAGGTTTACTTCATGTGATATTCCTCTCATTGTCTGATCAGTAGGTGAAACACCAGCAGAAATAATCCTTGTGCTGAGTCAATTGATAGGTTTCAATGCAAGGTTGCGTCAACAGCAATATGCGTATGGCGTCATTTTTTTGAGGGTGACCTCTGCATCTTCTGTTGCTAGTGAGACTCTACCTAAACCAACTTACCACCACTGCAAATAATAGCACAGTGTTTCAGTCTCATCTTCATGAAGTCTAACATCTGGTTTCATACTTGCTTGGGCAGTTTCTTACCTTGTGGAGCCACGTCACATTGGACACGACCCAGCCAAAGTCGAGGAAGCCGTGTTGCTCACACCCTCTTATATAAAAGTTAATCTTAACTGGAAATCGCAGGTGTAATTCTGTTCAATTGCATTGATGTTTTACTTTATATTGTACAGGGCTGTACTCATTTTTGTTGTATAAACTGACCAAAAGCAACAAACAAGCAAATACACAAGTTAAACAACAGCTAAAAGTTTACAATGCTCCAAGTAGCCACTGATAATCTACTGAACCCTGATCTTGGGAGGTGTAGATGCAGACAGTGCCATTTTCTTGACAGCTTTAAGTAGAAAAACTGTGCATGTTCTATATATATTTATAGTTGTAACAGACACAACCACAAATACATACATTAGTAAGCCAGGGTGCACTCAGCCAGTCGTGTGGAATAAATTTTGTGTCCAGTTCACTGCAGTATCAACAGTCTCTGTGGCGCAATCGGATAGCGCGTTCGGCTGTTAACCGGAAGGTTGGTGGTTCAAGCCCACCCAGGGACGAATTTCCACTTATATCATCCGAATGAAAACTTAGACTCTCATCAGACCAGCATTCCATTGCACGAAGCGAAAAATATATGGCTGCGACAGAATGAGGAGGAGATATTACTAGAAATGTGACAACCAGCAGGTCACACACTGACCTCTTGGGGTGACTGCGGCTCAGGTGGTAGAGCGGTTGCCCACCAACCGGAATGCTGGTGGCTTTTCGATCCCCGGCTCTCCCAGTCCGCATGTCAAAGGGTCCTTGGTCAACATACTGAACCCCAAAAGTGCCCCGGATGTGTGAAACATTAGTGTGTGAATCTGTGTAGATGCGCAATAATGTGTTGAAAACGATGTTTGAATCGGTGAATGTAACAGTAGAGTAAAAGCGCTTTGAGTGGATGAAAAGACTAGAAAAGCGCCATATAAGTACAGTCCATTTACCATTTATCCTTTAATGCTGAATCACCTCTTACGATGCATAGGTAGACATAGAGCCCCCATAGACAAACTCTGTAAAAGCCAGTTTAAGCAATGACATGCACGTTCTAAATTTCCAACATGGTGGTAAACGGTGAGGACAGATTGTGTTTTCTGTGTTGTGCTTCCAAGGGAATCTGGGTGTGCTTACATTATGTTCATCTCTGCTGTTTAGTCATCAGGTTTTTTTTCTCTTTTTTTAATCTCTCAGTAAACCGCCAGCATGTAATAAAAAACAGGAGGGAACGGAAGTGTTTAAATTAGATTATATTCAGTCTAAAATACCTCACCTTCTAAGCTGAATGACTTTTCTTTCATTTACAGTCTCATGAATAATGATGAAAAACAAAGTCATCAGGTAAAATGATTGGAGAAGGACTATATTTTTGTCTGCCGGTTCTTGACAAGTTTTTCAAATTAGAAATGCAACATGAATGCCGACATTTGACTTTGCACATACGGTATTTTGCATTTTATTATTTCTTCCAGAATCATAGTGACTCATTTTTTTAGAAAGGCAATAGGATTTACTTTGTAAATTGTTTTTATTACATATTTATGAATTGGAGTGTACTGCATTGACAGGTCCTGAGAGTTCTGGCATTTAAGGTTGCAACAGATTTTTAGATCATCAACATAACACACCGGCAATAAGGGATGCGAGTCACAGTACGGTGCCAGGGGCCAGTAATAAAACATTACAGCCACCAACAAGTATGAAGCAGCCTATGGACTCCACAGCTGGTGCTACTTTTACTCTAAACAACTATTCACTCTTTAAGCCTATGTGAGTAGAGAATGTGCAAAGGGCCAAAGAGGTGGGAAAAAATCGTGCACAAAATGTAGATTCCTTAATATTCCTCAATATTACTGTTTTAATGGTAAAAAAAAACAAAAATATAATTGCTTTAAGAGCAGGTAGATGCTCTTGCTCAGCAAAATCACCATCTAATGAATAGTTAATGAAGCTCTGCAGGCCAAGGTATGGCCGCACCTCCGGGCACAAGGATTGCATCTCGGGTTTAGGGTGTTGCTGGTGTAGCTGTCGTGCGCCTCCTCATACCTCTAACTATGCACTGGGGCAGTGGCAGCTATGGAGATACCATGCGGAGGCTCCGGGAACTGTAATTGGTCTGCTTGGGCTGCTTGAGCTTCCTCCTACAAGTGTCTGATGCCTGTGGAGACACAGGATTTTTTAAAGCTTTTTTAAAAAAGCTTTTTAAAGAGCTTTAAAAAGCCTCCAGAATTTTCTTCCTTCAAGAAAACAAAATATAGCAAAGGCATCTCCGTTTGAAACCTCCTGCTCCCTGCGACTGTCATTCCCTATCACAAAGTGAATGGATGAATGTGATATTGTTGAGCTACATGATTAAAACATGGTTCGGCCTGATCATGCAAATACATCTATTTGAAAATAAATGAAATAAATGAAATATAAAAAAAGACCCTAAGCCGTAGATATCTACAAGGGACTGGTGTTAACCCCTATCATCGAGTCTAAATCTGGCTTTGTGCCCCACCTTTGTGGGCTCGGGACAAAGGATCAGTTTCTTTTTTAAGTTTTTCATTTTCTTCACTTTAAACCAGGGGCACATGAAAACGTAGGTGGGGTGGGGTGGGGGTTGGGGGGGGGGCACGGAAATATGTGGCGGGCTCTCTGATGTCTCAAGGCCGGCATTTCAGTGTGGCTTCGGCAGAAGGAGAGGGCTGAGGATAAAAAGGAGCCTGAGCAAAATGCTGATGCAGTCGATGGTATCTTCGGCCGAGATGACATTTCCGATGCGACGTCCCTTTCTCCCAAGATGAGGCACAACGAGCGCGCAGCCTGGTGGTTTGGCAGATTGGAGCTCGCGAGCGACACGCGAACTAGGCGCTGTAGCTTTTTCTCCATCGTCTTTTACTCATACCTAAAAAACTTGCCTTTATTATATTCTAAGACTCCAGGATAAAGTAGGCTTCTAAATGTTAAAAAAAATTTAATGGGAAAAAAAGTTTGCTGTAGTTGTGGTGATGGAGAAAACTTTTTCTATAATTGAGGTTTGACAGCAAGAAGGATGACTGATATTCGATATTTCATAAAAGGCCAGTAACTGTAAGCTTGTTTGCAAACTCATATATCCATCAACTCCAATTAAAACCCTGACTCCGAAGTGTGAATATCCTGTTGCATCCAATAAGGAAAAGACAAGATTACACACATCCAAACTAGATAACTAATTACTAATGGCATTATTGAACGGTGGTTTTAATAAGGGTCAGTGGTTTGTAGCTAACAATGTTAACAAGGCTGTTCTCAGAAAAGACAACATATAACCTTCCATCATGCTGAATTCTAAATGGTGCCGTGAAATAAGAAACCAAAATTGAAGATGTCAGTTTCCCTTTAATATGTGCCACAAATTTCTATTGATTGTGGCAGCTGGGCTTCAGGCAAATGAAATCCATCACTCTCTGAGTGTGATTGTTTTTCTTCTTTTCTTTTTTTTTTCTTTTTAATTCAGAGCCACATGTTTACCAGCTTCTCCCTCGGGATGTTGCCCTGAGACGCACACATATACAAACAGATGTAGAGAATAATTACATGGCAGACAGACACATCTAAACAAAAAACACACACATAAAAAAACAAGAGATATATAATAAAGGTCATTCAAACACAGACAGCCGCCTAAAAGAGATATGAACTTGTTTCTCTCAGCTGTGTGAGTCACAGAGCGGCAGAAACAACAGAGGGACAGAATTCAATAAGGAATAAAAGCAATACTGACAGGTAATGCCCTCACTGCACTCCGCAGCCATTTGTCAATAAAGAAGCAATTACTAAAATGTAGCAGCCATTTGTATGCTGCCTGGGGATAGGGAGGGCGGGAGGGCGGGGGTCTCTATAGATTTGTTGTGCTTGTCAGAAAAAGTAAGATGCACACAAATGCACAGATAAATGCACATCAGAGGAGGAGGAAAACTATTTTTATGCTCAAAGACACAAATGCAAATAAAAGCTGGAAACCAAAAAAAAAACAAACAAAAAAACATGTACATTTTTATTTAAAGTTTTATTAATATAGATTGCAGACACTCAGGACTTGTGCTCGGGGTCAGATATCAATTTAACAGAGGAAGGCAGCGAGGATTGATCGATACACAGCTACTTAATATTTGTAACCAAGAGCCTGCAACCGCTCGCGGAGGCTTGGATGCGTGGTTCCACTGCATGTTAAAAGTACGTCGGTGCACATGTGCATGCCAGGGAATGCGTGTTCTCATGTTAAACAGCGGGATACCATTACACACACACACGCATGAACCCACGCACACACACACACAAACACACGCATTAAAGAAAAGCAATTTCCAGCCAGTTACGAAGCGCTGAGCAGAAATCAACACCCATTTGCGCTCACAGTTTCCTGGTGCTTGTTGTGTGCCCCTCTGTTGCAACCATTCTTTTGGCTGTTCACGAGAAGATACTGAGAGCCTGGGTGTTCTTTTTTTTATGATGTTGTTGTTGGTGTTGTTGTTTTTCCACATCATTCTCATTAAACCCAAAACACTGCTCCGCATGAATGATTCCGGACAGCAGTTGTTTAAGAGAACGTGGACCTGGCACACCTGCCACTTTCTTGCCTGCTTTTTTATTTTTTTTACACTCTTCCTGACATTGATTTTAACTAAATGTCATAATTTCTGTTTACTTATTTATCATAGCACATGATGGCTACATTGCCATTGTTCACCAGGAGTGAATCAGCCTCATGAACAAGCATAAAACTGCCTAATGAAAAAAAAAAATGTTGCCAGGCTGCTTTCAGAACCCTCTTGAAAAGTAATCCTCAGCCACAGTGGTTGCTTTGAGGTGTGCTTGAGCCAGTGACAGGATAAGTTCAGGGACCGTTTGGAAAGTTGCTGAAACTGTTAATACGTTACTATTTCACTTCTAAGTCACAGTGAAACTGAAGTCAGAGCTCCTTCAACGTCTGTAATTTTAACCTATTTCTGAGTGAAATGGAAAAGTTGGATGGGGATTAGTTACCAGGGGGTTTGATCAAATCCTTTAAATTCGTTTGGAATGATGAAAGTTTTAGTGAATGGGGTTTGATGAAGAGCTGCCGAGGACTGCTGGCCTGCAACCAGACCTCCTCAACCTGTGCTGTGAGATCAGGAAAATGAGGACGAAGGAGAAACAATGTAGACCTCAACATCGTTCCCTAGAAAGAGCTTTTGCCATCTCAAATCCAGACACACACCTGTCAACCATGACATCACCCCTCTAGTGATTACGACCCACAACACAACAATAAAAATTGGTTTCATAGAATCTCCTCTATATGTGCACTCCTGAGTTGAAGATAAGTATTGAAATATACTCCAACCTTTTGCAACAACTGATTTGGTGCCATATTTTTGAATATACTAAGGGGTGAATACTAAACATGGGACCAGCCTGTTGTGTCTGTCTGAATGGTCTAACTCAAACTGTGAGTCACAGGTCATAACTGTGCTATGATCATAGAGTTGATTTGCATCTTGATCTACTTTCTTACTCATAATCATAAATTTCTTACCTCATAATGCAGGCACTGATTATATTTCAAATGTTATTACAGGCTTTACAGTCTTTGTAATTTAGTGCTTAATGCAATGTTAATGTTTATCATATGTGTTGCACAGCTTCTGGCACTAGGTGGTTCCTTGCTGTAAATCAAGTAAGTTTTGAAAGAGTAGAAGAACTCTGTATTGTTTTGTTTTTTTTTTTCCTTTTTTTTTGGGGGGGGGGGGGTTCTCGTTGTTCATTGCAGCTGATGGAAATGGGCTAATAGTTTTTCAGCCACAGGGAGGACGTGCTGGCGGGCTGTTGACATTCAGGAAAAATAGAATCATCATTAAAATGAAAGCAAGGAGAAGTTAGCATTCAGTGTTCGTGTGAGTTGTCTGTAACAGTAGCGTTTGCATAATGCTAACTGAATGCCAAGGTTTTTGTTTATACAGCCTCCGATGTCAAAAACACACTCATTCCATTTGATCGCAGCAAGAGAATCAACAACAGACTGTCAGGAATTAAAGAAAAAGGACAACTGAAATTCCAGCCCCGAACGCATCAGCTACCAGCCGAGAAGCCGTGGAGCTGCACGAATACAAAGAGGCCACGGTTGGTGGAGAGGGGAAGACAAATTAGAAGACAAGTTTCCGTGGATACATGTAGAGGTTACCTAAAAAAAAGAAAAAAAAAGTCCTCAGGAATGCAGGTGTCGTGACACTGTAAAGAGCCCTGCCCCTTGCAGGAAGGAAATGTGTGACAGCACAACACGGCCTCGAATTTAACTTGAGCTTCACTACAACGCTGAAGTAAACAGTCTGAGGAAAGTCTCATCTGATCCCAAGGCTTTAAAAATAAAAGTTTTCGAAAAGGAGAAATGCATCACCCAGTGTGTGTGTGTGTGTGTGTGTGTGTGTGTGTGTGTGTGTGTGTGTGTGTGTGTGTGTGTGTGTGTGTGTGTGTGTGTGTGTTTACTGATTGATGCTTCATTGACAGCATTCATGGGGGCTCACTGGCTGATTGGACACAAACACACACACAACAACACAAACATACAGAGACACACAAAATATACAGGCAGGGGCCCAGAGCAGTGTCCATGGGGGTTCTCTGCATGATTAGAGACAAAGACACTTTCCACTGATTGCTCCTTTCTTGATGATTGCTTCCCTCACACATCATCTGTGCACACACACACCCAGACACAGACACACACACACACACACACACACACACACACACACACACAAATACACACACACACATACACACATTATGAATGGGTAAACATTATCGCTATTGTATGTGCTGATCAAAGTTTAATTCTAAAATAGTTTTTAAGGAATTTACCCATGCGTATATATATATATATATATATATATATCTAATATATAATTTCTAATATCCGATTTGTTCCTCTCATGTTTTTTTGTGGTTTTTTTTTGTGTGTTTGCATGCACATATGTATACAAGTTGCATATTTTCAGTATGTGCACATAAAGTACCTACTTGCCAAATTCGCACTCATGCACCATAAGGAAATACTTTACTATGTTAATTTTAGTCACTTCTCTATGTCCCTCATTAGAAATGAATATGAAGTTGGATATACTGTAAATACAAACAAATAAAAACATAATTACAGTGTAACTAATTAAATTAGGGTTTCAAAGCACCTCTTCAAGGCAGCTCAGTACAAAAACAAATGCATGCATACAACAAAGGAGAAAAGGGGGAAAAAAAGCTAGCTACAGGTTGTTGGCAGCATGCCTTATTCCCACAGCCACCATGTCACAGGACATTAGCTATATGAAAATGACAATTTACAGGTACATGGTGTTAGCTCACACACACACACAAACAAACACACACACGCACACACACACACACACACATTATGAATGGGTAAACATTATCGCTATTGTATGTGCTGATCAAAGTTTAATTCTAAAATAGTTTTTAATGAATTTACCCATGCGTATATATATATATATATATATATATCTAATATATAATTTCTAATATCCGATTTGTTCCTCTCATGTTTTTTTGTGGTTTTTTTTTGTGTGTTTGCATGCACATATGTATACAAGTTGCATATTTTCAGTATGTGCACATAAAGTACCTACTTGCCAAATTCGCACTCATGCACCATAAGGAAATACTTTACTATGTTAATTTTAGTCACTTCTCTATGTCCCTCATTAGAAATGAATATGAAGTTGGATATACTGTAAATACAAACAAATAAAAACATAATTACAGTGTAACTAATTAAATTAGGGTTTCAAAGCACCTCTTCAAGGCAGCTCAGTACAAAAACAAATGCATGCATACAACAAAGGAGAAAAGGGGGAAAAAAAGCTAGCTACAGGTTGTTGGCAGCATGCCTTATTCCCACAGCCACCATGTCACAGGACATTAGCTATATGAAAATGACAATTTACAGGTACATGGTGTTAGCTCACACACACCCACACAAACAAACACACACACACACACAAACACACACACACACCAGCACAGCACTGTGTACACCTGCGTGGCTACGCAGACACATAGTATCCTAGAGACAAATGCCTTGTCTCAGATAGTAAAGAGCTGCCACATTATGAGGCCCAGTAAACATGTCAGGCTCCAGCAGATGGTCAAATAAAACAGTTTTACAGCTGCTTTGTTAGTGTCTGTTGACATGTTTACCTTGCCGTGAGTTCACGGGCGTATATTTATCCGAGGCCGTCGCACAAACCCCGGCGTTTTCCTCAGGTGTCTATTGTGCATGCAGGCGTGAAACTGTATGTCGTCTGACCCACAATTATTTAGAGGCGTACGGTGTAGGCAGAGAAGGTGGTGCATTTTCATTTCTCAACACTTATAAGGGGGGGGCACTTTTAAAATTAATTTGGTAATTTACTGTAAAAAAGTATGAATGCGCCAACAAAAAAAAAAGAAATAAAGAAAGAGGTCACAGCAAAGCAGGTCGGAGTAAATGCTTCAAGTGTCAAAAATATATTAAAATGGCTCATCAATTGCTTTATGATGAAATGGACTCAAGAAGATGGTTAGGCTTTTGGAATACACTCAAAATAAAGAATTTATATATTATGTTTGTTTAATTGGAAATCCTTGGTTACAGTAATCTCTTACTGTGTATTACTGGCTTTGGATCATGTGTTTCAGTTTGTATGAAAAATGCCAGCAGGGAGTACGGATCTAAATCCCACTGAGAACCATTGAACAGAGCTGGAACATGCCTTTGCAGAAAGGACCCCTTGCAAACTTTAAAAAGGTTTGAACACATAGCAACGAAAGAGTCGCAGAAACTGTCAGCTGAAGGTGCAGGAAGCCTCTAGATACCTAAAAGAAATGTTTAGAGGCAACCAAATACTACTAAAAGTCCCAATCATTGTGTCTGGGGTACATTTTGCATTTTCTAGTACTTCACCATTATGTAACTTTTCATTCTATAAATATTTTTCATCACACAAAATTGGTATATTTGCATTTATTTTGAAGAAATCCATAGATTCTGTTCTTTAATTCAGCAGTGCCAATAATTCCAGCCAGGACTGTATGAATCCTCCTGAGCATTGAGGAATGTATACACATCCTCTTATCCTCTCTTACTGAATCTTATCAGGCTGAAACATTCCTCACATGTACAGTATACATGGATTTCAACACTGTATCTTCAACTGTACAGCTGTTTACTGTTAGTGAAGCTCATTTGTGTTTTCTTATGCTACTCACAGCTGGAGTTAGTTAACAATCATCTATAATCGTCAAGAATTTGCATAATCTTCTATATGAAATGCAAGAACTGTATTTTAGGGAAATTAATCACAAGTAGCTCAGCATGAAGAGCGATGGTCATTCATGAAGTCTCCTTTAAACATCTGCGCCTGAGGTTTTTGGATCGTTGGCGGCTTCTGTCAGTGACGCAGTCATGTTGCCTGATGTGACAAACTGCAGTCATGCATTGACTGAGTGATTGGCTGAAAGTCTTTCACCCACTTTCTTGCTGCTTTCAAATTATCTGGTCGGGCAACAACCGATCACATCAGGTAAACGACGAGATCTATTTGGTATCTTAGCAATTTGATTTAAAAAAAAATATTTTCTGGAGTGATTTTTTTTTCAATGTCTGGAACAGCAAAGAAAAGAAAAGCAGCAGAAATAATTAAGAAATATAACTTGAAGAAAGTTATATATCTCTTTTTTCCCCTTTTACATTATTTATTCAGGAAAAACATTAATTTAATCGGGTAAAAAAAATCTCTATTTAAAGAGAGATCTGGCCAAGAAAGCAGCTTAAGGCAAAATTACAGCAATAAATACTGTATAGATGATAAAAAGAAAAGCTGTTTACACAGGGCATAAAAAATAATGTCTGGCTAAGGTGTACATATAGATTTATTTTTTTTTTAATTTTCAAGTGACCCTGCAAATAAATCAGAAAGATACTGGGTACAATGGGTTGACTCAAGCAGTTCTTCCCATGCCCATGACATTTGCAGCAAATATTCATGTTTATTCAGACAACGTCATGCACACCAGCCCTAATAGCAGAGCTCTGTTTGCAGTCTTATTTTTTCCTTTAAGTGCTTCCCCCATCCAGCCCCCTGTCATTTGGAAAAAAATCAGAGTCAAGGGAGCTGTGGGTGTTCATTAACTATGCTAAAACAACTCTGAAATTAGTCTGTCACAGAGGCAGGAAGAAAGATAAGAAAATGGTGATGGCGTGATAGAGACAGAGAAAGAGAGAGTCAAGGCAGAAGGAGAGAGGGAGGGGAGAATAATAATGGCTGAATGATAAAATGAAAGTAGACGAGAAAAATTGGGGGTGGCGGGGGTAAAGAGTGATGGCGTGATAGAGGGAGAGAATTAACTCCACCAAGGAAAGCTGATTTTCTTCCAATCTGTCTTTCTGCCTATTTCCCTGACTAATAGAGATATAAGTCTGACTCCATCGAGGGGTAGGAGGGAGAGAAAAAGGAAGAAAGGAAAGGGTGCAAAGGAGGAGGTGGGGATCAAGGGGAATGAAAACTAAAAGAAGGAGAAAAAGGAGGGAAGAGGAGAGAGGAAGAGGAACGAGGTAATAAATGAAAGACAGTTTGGGTGCTTAGAGAAATCCACCTCCTTTAATAATGCACACACCTGGGGGGGGGGTTGACGATAAAGAGGGACGGGGGGAGGAACGTAGCCACGTAGGGAGGCGAGGGAGAGGAGGAGGCCGGGGGGTGAAATGATGAAAACACGAGGATGATGAGAGGGAGAAGCGGTAATAAACATCCCTCAGCCGCCAAACGAGTGAGCCACGGGCCGCACTGAGATTAAATCTAACTGATTGACCGAGTACATCAGCGGGAGCGCAAACTGTCCCATTGATTTTGTCCTAATCAATATCCCTGAAAGACAAAGGATTAGCAGGGAGCAGCCCGTGTTGTGCCCCCCCCCCCCAACACACACACAATTTTACACCAAACACACAAACACAAACTCTTAATTCACCTGAAGTGATACATTTCGTAAGTTGTTTAAGTGATTGCTGCTACATTTTTGGTCGATTTAGCCGCACTGACGTAGCTGATGGAGCTAACAGGGTTAATGGGCTCCCATTAAGTGGTAGCATTTTAATTTTGATTAATTACGACTTTATTGTGCCTTTTTTTGGGGGGGGACAAGCTCATCCGAACAGCTGATGGGGGGGTGGCCAAGGATTAAAGAAAGTGGGTGATAAAATGTGCGACTTTGATTAAATGTGGATACTTGAGCGCAGACTGAGAGCATATACAGACCTTTACTGTCATTTGGCTGGCGGGTATATAAACGACCAACCCACTGATGCCCAGCTGCCAGAGATGCGCCATGATCTACTGATCTTCCTTAATATTTTTTGTGTAATCAAGAACCCTGCTGCAAAACTTTCAATAATACAAAATGATTGTGGAAATTGTTTTGCTGCATAACCCCATCAAACTTTAATGCTCAGTGGGGGAAAAAAAAAAAAAATCCTGATTAATATTTGAATAACTGTGAGTTCTTAATGAGTACTGAAGAAGATATTTGGAGAAAAATTCACCATGGTTGTGAAATAATGCAGATAACAATAACCAAAAAGGGGAGAATGGAGAATTAATAAACCAAGGAAAATTCACTTAAATATTTAAGAATCTTCCAGTTTCAGTGAGAGCTGAAAATGGCCACACTCATAGTAATTTTTCATTTTTATATATGTATATATATATATATATATATATATACATATATAAAGACAAAGGAATAGATTTCAGTTCTGACCTTTTCCTCTAGTGGCAACGTCAGGCCTAAATTTCTTAAATTCCATTCGTGCATGAAAAATTTAAATTAATTAAAATAAAAAAAAATCTAACACATCTCTATGAAAACTGTCGAGCCCCTTTATGATCCCAAAGAGGATTTATTTGAATTAACCAGTGGTTCTCCCCTTTAGCATCGTCCTCAAGGCAAAAACATACTGCCTGGTGTGATATAGATCACCGCCTTTGTTTTGAAAATCCTCAGTGGTGAACATGGCGGAGTTTAGTCTAATATAGGAGCCAATCTCACAACAGTAAGATAATCCCCTTTGTTAGTCTCACAAAGGCAGCTTATGTCTGACACAGGGTAAATTATGGTAAAATATACGTACATATGATAAAATATACGTACATACTGCACGTCTGACAAGCTCTGGAGCTAGCAAAGTAGCAAGTGACTCAACCACCAACTGCAACTCATTTTGCTTCATTAGACCTTAGGCCGTGTGTGTGAGTGTGCGTTGGTGTGTGTGTGTGTGACTGTGCTTGAGTGACATCTCCTTCATTCACCTTCTAGTTAAACTTCACCTATTACCATTTTTATTAGATCACGGTTAATTTTAATTAAATCACGGTAACATCCCCTAATTACCGGCATCGCTCTTCACACCTTCAACCTAAGCAGAGCAAATGTGTGCACTTTGAATAAAAAGGTGCTCTCCGGTTAAATAGTAATTCGACCCAAGGACACATTTTATTTTATTTATTAATTTTGTTATTTTATCTATTTTAGTTTTTATTTGCTCAACCACAGGAGGTGACAAAGGTCAGCCCCACAACAACGCACCAACACCAAGGCTCGGGCATCATATTGTCATAGAGTGCAGTAGATAAACGGGCCTTTAGAAATAAAGTGTGCTCCCATACAACACACACCCACCTACAGAGCTATCGAGCAGCAGGCAAGCTCACGAATCAGGCTGCTTCTTATCAATGCAGAGTCAGCAAATTCAGTTTTCGTCTTTTTTTTCCAGGCCCCGTACAGGAAATCAATCTCCCTGTTTGTACATGGATGAGATCAAAGGTGGTTAATAAGGGCATCGCTCAGTCCGATACAGACAGGTGATGTTTTTGGCCCTCATTAAAACGTTCCTGGAGTCCTTCCCAGCGGGCTCCTTCGCAGCATTTCGAGCTGAAAATCCTACACCTGACAGGTAACGCCCGTGCTGCCTTCGCATGGAGCAACTCGCTTTGGGTTGCGTTGGCTGGTGAGAGGCCATGTCCAATGGGAGCTGTTACAACCCATAAACTGAGCTCCCACGGTGCAACGTTTAAAAAGAAAAGAAAAAGAGGTGTCCGGTTGATTGCAAATAACAAGGAGCAGGCTACGGCCATGAAATGCAAAAATGGGGTGAAAATAAAAAAATTGGATGCTAGCTGGATGAGAACAATGACCAAAGTCGCGTCCAAAATTATTCTTTAACTTTGCTTTTGATTTGATATACTTCATATGTTCAGTAGAATTTCCTATTAGTGATTTGTGAAAATTTTGACACCGTTATTGGGCTAAAAGGTTGTGATGGTTCGCATATTAGCAAACTCCTGTTGGACACGGCATTAGCATTAGCACTGATTTTGAGTTGTGTTCCTGTTCACCACAAGTCTAATATTAACCCTCTAGTTTGTTCCAAACCAACTTTTGAAAATATCTGGTTCTTAATTGAGACTTGTTTACTAAAAATAATAGCTGACTGCTGCTAAAAAAAAAAAAAGTCCTGCAAAAGACGCTCCGCGAACAGCACCTTGCACTTCTCTGTCAATGTGAAATAACTACGGCTTAGTGGAGCCTGAGATAAATCTGATTATTATGGAGCTTTCCTAACCCTCATTTGTCTGACAGAACAGTGAAGCCCGAGCACACGGCAAGATTTCACTATGGCCCTGAGCTTTGAAAGAGATGTTTAAAAAAAAAGGTATTAATTTGCACCCTTTTCTCATCCATACATTCCCTCTGCGCCTGCTCTCTTGTCACCATCTGTCTTTGATTTTCCATTTCTTCCTATCATCATGCTGTTTTTTGTTTGTTTGTTTGTTTGCTTTTTATGTGCATGTCTTGGTGCTGATGAATGTAAAGGCTATTTTCAAGTGGCAAAATTTTGCATCTTTCCCCCTCGTCTCGTTCTTCCTCTCTTCCTCCTCCCTCTTTTTCTGTCTGCGCCCAATCTCTTTTGTCTCCCTCCTCCATTGCCGCTCTACCCTCTTTCACCTCATCATGCCCCCTTTCCCTTTCATTGCTATCCTTGGGGGGGGGGAGTTTTGGGAGATGATTAGAAAGAGAGGAAAGTTTGGGGACTGATAGCAAAGTTCACTTATGTTTCTCTCTCCCAACAGCAGGGGCTAATGGATTAGTTCAATGTGCTGATTTCTGCAGAAAACTGGAGAAAACTGTGTGTGTGTATGTGTGTGTGTGTGTGTGCATGTGTGTGTGTGTGTGTGTGTGTGTGTGTGTGTGTGTGTGTGTGTGTGTCTGTGCGTGTGTGCGTGTGTGTGTGTGTGTGTGTTTTGGTGTTTGTGGACTGTGGAAAGCGTAGGGACATTCCTGATTCCTTTCTTACACGAGTATATCACTTGTTGGAGCCCTGGGCTTTTTATCTAGCGTGCATGGATGTGTGATTCAGCGTCGTACTTACAGGCCGTCTGGATTTGTGCATGTGCGTTTGTGTGTGTGTGTGTGTGTGGGGGTGTGTTTAAGTGACAGGGATCTAGATATAGCACCGCGGAAGAGGCAACACTTTTCTACTTTGTTCCATTATAGTAGAAACACGCATAGCCTTTAAATAATACATACATGTTGCCACCACCTTTCTCATTCTTTTGGATGGAACGAAAAATAAAAAACCCAAACGACAAAGCGGGGACGAAGGGGGAAAGGGACAGAAGCGACGCCACCGCACCACTCAGAGGAAACTGCTGACACTTCTGATCAGCAGATGGGCCAGAAGGGGCCTTTTATGATCCTTTTTGTGTCCTGATTTAGAAGCAAATTTTTTTTTCCTTCATCCCCTCAATATGAGTCCATTTTCTTTAAAATACATAACCAAACGGATTACAGTTGAACCAAGCTCAGTGTGTTCCAAGTTGTCGGAAAAGAAGCAAGAATCTGTACTGTGACAGACATACATTTATCCAGAGACTTCCAAGAGAAGGGACGATATTAAAGCTTCAGAGACCTTGGAGTAAGCGCTGAGTACTAGATCTGCTCAATGACACAAAGTGCAAGAAGATAAGGTGAAGAGGTGAACTGAAATTGCACAATAAGTGCTAGTCAGGCAGGTTAGGGTGGTAGAGGTGTTAGAAGAGGTGGTGCTCTCAGAAGAAACAGGTCTTCAAGTGATTCTTGAAGACAGACAGAGCGACGCTCTTTGCTCTGATAACATTTGATGTCTCGTGCTGCCTTCAGGGAACCAAGAAACAAGACTAGTCTGGACTGTGATCACCTCGTGCGCAGAGGTGGCGACGCCAGGCGGAGCAGCGTCGGCCTGTGGGATTAAGTCTGAGTAGATGGGTTCAGACTCAGAAGTCTCTCTATCTGTAGATAAGCATTAGCGACTTGAACTTGATTTTGGCAGCCATGGGGCGCCAGCGGTGGTCAGTGAGCAGCCGAGTGACATGTGCCCTTTTAGGCTGATTGAAAGCCAGGTGTGCCACCACATCTGGACCTGTCTGTAAGGGTTTCACTGTGAGTGAAGGGAAGCCGGCTGGGAGGGCATTATGGCAGTCGAGGCGAGAGAGATAACCGTGGCCTGTGCCGAGGGTTGGGTGGTGCACCAAGTCAGATAAGGCCTGATTTTCCTCATGTTGTATAGAGCAAAGCGGCACGACAGATGCATCATGGTCAGAGGAGGATGGTTGGTAATCAAACGGGACATGCAGGTTTCTCACGACATTGGTTGGGGAGAGAGATGAAGAGGCGATATATTCTAAATATATATATAAATAAACTGCATATCCGTAAAAGAAAAATATTAAGTACACTGCAAAAGATACTGTATGTTGTAAAGTCTAATGTTCAGCTTTCAGTAATTATAGTTCATTAAACAAACACAGTAAGTATGACTTTATCTCAAATGTATTTTTAAGGATGACATTTCTGTGATTATCTGTCTCAGATGGATTGTGAGTGGCTGACCTCCCTCTCCAAGATTCATTGGTCTATGGACATTTTCTGTCATTCTGATAATGCTCCTTTGTCTCAAAGGGATATTGCTTGCATTTATCCAGTCTGAAGTCTGACACGGTTCTCAGATGTAATATAAAACTGTCAGTTTCCTGTTTCCTAGGCCCAGAAACTCTAAAGCTGCCAAGTGCTAACACAGAAATCTTCTATCTTGCACTTGTGGTAATTGTTCCAGGCTCTTGGTTCCCGTTGGAGGGGAGATTTTCTTTGTTCGGCATATTCAAATCCAACCTTTACTTAGAGGCGTAACAACTATACCGAAGCCTCCTCTTTATTAGTGTATCACACACTATTGTAGTGTTCAGAGCTCAGAAGGATGCAGAGACGCTAGAACACACTGTGAACTGACATTATTCTGATTTTTACAACACTTTACACTAGTTTATCACATAGAAGAAGCAGTGAATCCTCTGTCCTTCGTGGACTGGCTGTTTGTTTTCTGCTTTTTAGAGTTCTTGAAGGTTTAGCAAAGGTTTAGAAGGTCTGCCCTGCAATCCACCTCCTCAGTTACTGCACCAGAACATATATGAGCAAGTGAAGGGACCATTTTTCTTGTTACAGTAAGTATTGAAATGGTTCTGACTGCTATGTTATATCAAACTTTCTATTCATGGATTCAGATACTGACATCTGCCCCCTGACCCACTGAGTGTCCTGCTTGTTTTGAACCCCCTGTCCTGCAAAGGCTTATAAACCTTTATCTGTGGACTTGTTCTCTCTGGGAATTATTGTGCCACTGTATGGTGTCTGTTTTCAGACAACTATCCTGCTTCTTCCATCTCAAGGCCCATATGAAAAGAGATAGAAGGACATAAAGAAAAGAGACAGAAGGTTAATGCTGGATTTATGCTTCTACATCAAGGCCACGCAGAGCCGGTGGCATAACCACCGCAAGTGGCCTACACCATCGTGAGCTTTTATTCTGCGTCGGTGTCAATCTGCAATTACACTGCCAAACCGCTAGTGGGTGTTGGTGTTTACATGCCACTGCATTGAGTTTCTTTGCCACTGCTTCCCGTGAGTTTGATGGCGCACATCGAAACAACAGTGACGGAAATTGAGCGGATCTTGATGTTGGAGTCGGAGCTGATTTGACGTTAAACAGAAGCCAGTTTTAATGAATTTGCTCCAACGCAGAAAAGCTTTGACGATGTTGGAGGAGATCTGTATGACGGCAGCAAAGGAGTAGCCAGAAATGCCATGCTACCAAGCCGACCTATAACAGGTCTTGTAGTCTGCATCGCTGCAAAGCACCGCTACATTTTTTTAGGAAGTGCATGTTAGGGCTATGGCATAGGTTCAATGTTGAAGTATAAACTGGCCTTAAGGGAGTGATAAAAAAAAACAAAACACATCCTTTTTTCTTGTTTTCCCTTTTTTTTCCCTCTTTCTCCCTTATGAGACATAGAAATCAGCAGTCACTCGTGCAGCAAATCTCGTGTTTATTGTTCTCAATGAGAGTTATTTCCACGCAGGTCTATCAGTGAAGACAGCTTAAGTATCCATGTATTACTGAACTCAACCGGTCTGATAATGTACTTGTAGCTACATCACTTTATGAGTCAAAACAACACATATAATCTGAGGTACTTAGGGAGGACAGACATAATTTCCCCTGTAATGGATAGATAACATTGTGCATTCACAGCTCCGAGAGGGGACAGACATCTATATTTCATCCTACAGCGATGCATGGCCAAGACACCCGGTAAGTGGTGGAAAGGAAGGAAGGGGACATGCATTCATATTTCATTAGAGGGAGACACTTGGATAAAACAACTGGTAAGTGGTTAAAAAAAAAGAAAAAAGAAAGGGACAGAATGAAAAAGGACATGTATTCATATTTCATCACGCAGAAATAGGTGTAATTAATAAAACAGGGGGAAATAGTAGAGCGAGGGGACGGCCACTAACTGAAAGCCACTAACTGATAACTCTGGGGAACATCAATAAATAGGCATGAGGGACCCTTTCAGAGAAGAAGGAGGAGTGAGGGAGCGCGAGGCATGCATCCATATTTCCTCAGAAAGAAGGCGACTGAAATTGCCAGTAACAGGTGGGCATCACCACAGACACATCAGGGCCACTTACAGCCGAGTGAGAGAGAGAGAGAGAGAGAGAGAGAGAGAGAGAGAGGCAGAGAGTGCCTCAGCAAGGCGGGGGCGCACCTAAAAGCTGATAACTGCCTCTATGAATATAGACACATCCGCCGCGACATTTATAGACGGCCATTAGACTGTAGCTCTTGTTGGCGGTTCAAGACGTCCATTCCCTCCGGTGCCTGTTATTGTTTTGCACTGTGTGGGGATTTAAATGTACACAGCCCATATAGGGTTCCTGTGGGTTACTGCTAAAGTTATTTTTGATGGAGCAGAGCAGAAAGCAAAGTCGGGGCAGGTGAAGTCAGATCTGCAACAGGTGCTTTTTCCATTGGAGTATATTAGACTGGAACCAGGAAGCTGCTCCCTCAAATGGTCAAATTTTAATATTGACTATGCATTAATTTTGGTAATAATGTTTTAACTGAGATTCCTATTGTGCTTTAGAGTATTATTTTGGTTATAACAACTCTGAAACTTATTTTTATAAGTTTTGGCCATAATTATAATAACAGTACAGCCACCAAATGAATTGCTGAGATGTCTGAAAGTCATAGCTGTCAAACAATCAGACAGATTTTTAACACACCTCAAAATTATTCGGTTTAGAAAGGCATTTCAGTCATGGAATAAGATAGAGTAAGAGAAAAAATCACTGTGATGGTTGAAAAGAAAACAAGCTAGGCCCTTCTGCAATGATACAACATCATGTTACTGCTGCATTTGATACTGAGAGAAAACAAAAATGCAGGTTGCATGTCGTTTGACGCATTTAGACATTAAAAAAAATGCAGTTGTTGTACAGGTAGGAAAATTCCCAATCCCTCATTTTACATTAACAGCCATATAATTTCTTCTATATATCTGGTAAACTTTGCATTAGAAAAAAAACAAAACAAAACACAGAGCATTGACTCACTCTGAGTAGAAAAGGATCATATACAGACCATCCTTACTGGTGCACAAACGTACATACCATCACATGTTCCTACTCGTGTTACCTTCTTCTACACACTCACAGTGTATCACCATCAGCGCTCCAGAGCAGAACAGAGCTTCCGTCGTTGGAGGCAACACCTCCGCTTCCAATCGAACATGCGGTTCTCTCTGCCCGGCGCTCACAGCAGGTTCACTTGACCCGGCTCAGGGCCGAGTCGGTTTTTAGACAAACATCCATCCTTTTACCGAGCTCCCAGGGTGCTAATGTACAGCCATTAACCATGCTCCAACACACACACACACTGGGGAGCATGCTCAGGCAAACACGTGTAAACACACAATGTGGACACAAGATTACTTTTTTTCTGCTAAATAAGACAGATTCGAATCATACATACATACATGTGTGCATGTATGTATGTAACACACGTACTCCAAAATGCATAAAAACAGTTGATAATTGTGCAGTTTTTTCTTTCTCTTCTTTAAACACACACACACATGCATGCACAATCCCCACTCCCCTGGAACTTGAGATTGCCTTCTCTACTCCAGTGCATTGTGGGTACAGGATTGACTAATCGTCGTGTCACAAGTATACCATGCTGCATCTCTCTCCACCAATGTAATGGCCCTCCCTGTGCCTGTGTGTGTGTGTGTGAGTGCGTGTGTGTTTTGAAAACACACCTCTAGCAAGCAGCATCATCACTGTGTTGTGCACGTGTGTGCACATCAATATTCATTTATCTGTGTGTGTCACTGTATAGGTGTGTGTTGTGAATGTGTCAGTGTGTGTGTCTGAGTTGTCTGTGTGTTTCTGTGTGTGTGTGTGTGTGTGTGTGTGTGTGTGTGTATCATTGAGGGGAAATGAGGGCTCCTTATTTGGCCTGACAGGGCAATGAGCCGCTGAGACGAGATGAGCCTTATTTATGGGGCTCCGGGCTGGTGTGTGTGTGTGTGTATGTGTGTGTGTGTGTGTGTGTGTGTCCTCCCCGGGTTTCTGTGCCCCTCAGACTAAAATGATCACAGTGGTGCAGTAGTGCACTCTCGTCACTATGTGCGCTGACAACATAATTGGTTGGCCTGGCATTTCAATTCAACACTGCTAGATTGCTGTGGGCTACTCCATTCTCTGCTCTGTTAGCCACCGCTGCTAATAATCCAATAAAGAAGGCCATGGCGGCGTTCTGGCCGTCCAGTTCAGGCCCACTGCTGAAGCTGATTTAATGTGAAGGATATGAAATTTACATCTAATACAGTTTTCACATCAAAACTTTCTTTCCCTGCTTGTTCTTTTTTTTCTTGCTCGCTGGCTGCTCCTTTTGCCTTTTTCTCCCAAAATCAACCAGCATTGGAATCAGAAGCCACAGTACCATGGGAGACACTCACACAAGGTCTCTCAGGGAGGAGGTCATGAGAGATGATTGGGCGTAGTGTGTAAATTTAACCCCGAAGATGGCATTTCATGTCATGTCTCTCACTGAGAGTTAGTGTCGGTTTCATTTAACCGTGGCAGAAGCCTTTTCTTTGCCTCAACTAGTCTTAGTTGCCCAAACTTAACCAGACTTTGGTCATAGACACGGCAGATCAGAAAAAAAAAAAAAAAAGTTCAGGGTCAGTTTCACATCGGCCATATTGTTTGTTCTGAAAGGCACGGACAATGGACGTTTGGTGAGACAATGGCTCCTGGCTGCAGACATGTTAGGCCCCACAGCCCTCTGCTCATCCCTTAGGCCGACTCTTTGTGATTGTCTCCTTGTATTTCTGTCCCTGTGTTTTGTCTCTTTGCAGTCGTGTGTCTCTTTGTAGTTGCTGTGCATCTCCTAGTGGATCTTTGCCATCTCTTTTTGGTTATCTTTCAACTCAGTTTTTTATTTGCATCTCTGTGTAGTTGTTTTGTGCCTATATGTTGTTGTTAAGAATCTCTTTGTAGTTGTTTTGTGTTACTTTGTAGTTGTTTCATGTCTATATATAGTTGTTTTACATTTTGTTTTGCATTTCTTTTTAGTTGGTTTGCATACTCTTGCAGTTCTTTAGTGTCTATATGTTTTTGTTTTGCATCTCTTTGTAGTTGTTTCAGGTCTATATGTTGTTGGTTTACATCTCATTGTGCTCATTTTGTGTCTGTTGACTTTCCGGCAAGGAATGTTAGCAGATTCTGTAATGAGCCTACTTCAAATCACTCATGCTTTTAAGTTCTCGGGACAGACCGGCTTTAAAATGGCTGACACAGACGTTTCTCGTCATGCAGAGAAAGAGAGACAGAGACAGAGAAAGGGAGTGAGGCGGTGTAAAGATGGAATGCTGATGAGTGTTGCTATGCTGAAGTGAAGCGCTGTTGTCTGATATAACACTCACACATGCACTTAGTCACTCCCTCTGGGCATCATCCCACACGTACTCGACACAGCCATGAAGCCCCAGAGACACCGGGCTGAGCTGTGATCGTATTTTAACAGCAGCTCCAGAAGCTCCAGCACTTTGTTGACCTCAGCCGGTCACAAGAACAGTCTGTCTCTTCCCTTTCAGACCCAGAGACCTTAGATAAATACACCAACTCTTTGAAAGATTGGACCAGACCAAGCTACCTCCCACTGATGAGCACACATAGTAATATCCTTCCTCTATTTCATTTCTTCTATCACGCTTTGGTAGTTGTATAAAGCATTGAAGCATTTTGCATGAATTTTCATGTGATTATTGCATCCTTAGAATTTTCATTTTGTGTTTTTTGTTTCCCCAAACAATCTCGGTCTTTTAGGTACCACTAGGGGTGCCAGAGTCAGGAATTATGAATTAAATAGATTTGAATATATTTTTTTAAAGTTACCTTTGTTTTTATCCCAACTTTTCTACATATTCTTAGATCAAATTTGAAACATTAAAGTTTCATGCCGCAAAAGTAAAAACCTAAACTCATAATAAGTTTTCGAGTAGAAATAAATGAATCGATATTCCACCAACTCTTAATCCATTCCTCTGTTTCTCCTCTATGAGGTCAGACATCACAGAAACCTGGTCCTGACTCTCTGTACTGTTCCCACAGTTTTGAACTCAAGTCCTTAAGCACCCTCCTTGTGTTTCTCTCTGTGGTCCTGTGTTATTGCCATCAACACTGCTGGTTATTTGGTGGTCCATTGAGTGTTTTAGCAGTTGTCTCAGCTATGAAGTATGTGTAGTTTGCTATCTGATGATGTTTGATGCAGAGGCTGAGTAATTATCTTGGCATCTGAGCTACTCGCCTCTCGACACCTTGGTCTTACACCAGCCCAAAGTGGACTGGACTGTATTCTCGGCTGCTGCAGTTTATCTGCAGCTGACAGTGTATCTCGGCTTAGAGTAAAAAAAGCCTTTGATAGTGCGTAAATTATCTTAATGGTTTCCCAACACTCCGCACATGTCTATCAGTAGCATTTTGCCTTGAAAGCTAATGTTAAAGTTAAAATACCGCTGATGCTTTGTATACTCTGAAGCATCAAAGCCTAAATCAAAGAGAAAAATGCTCAGTGGACGAAGAAAGTCACTTTGTTTGTTACATAACTGTCAACGCAAAATACCACTCAGCCGCTATTGTGTAACTTTCCCCTGCATTATTGACAACAATTTAAAGGACGAGTGTCAAAGGAAATTATCCTAAACTTTATTCTCAGGGAATAAATGAATAAAGAGCAAAGAGGGTAAAAAAAGGACAAAAAAAAAAACTCTCTGAGATGCTGCTGAAGTCATCAAGAGGGAGCGAGGAATGACTGGAGCGAGCAGAGAGAGAGAGACTGACAGAGGAAGAGAAAAGGTGACAGAGGGCAGCAAAAGGGAGGAAATGAGGAGGCGAGAGCGGAAAGAGGCACCTAACAATGAGGAGAGAGGAGGAAGAGGAGGAAGAGGCGTGAATTAGAATCAGAAGTAGGACAGCCGGCTGCCGACGTATCCTTGGGCGGCCATGCATGTCTGTGTGTACGCTGTAAAACATGGTAAAGCGCTGCAAAAGTGTTGTAAAATTCATCAGGTTTGTGTTTGTGAACATGGCCACCCTTAACACTGCCATGCTGCCTCTGCTGCTCAATTATGTACAAATGGAATTAGACAGGAATACGGAATGGACTGCGACTAAATGTAGACGCGCGTACAGCGTCCGGATGATTCTGTATCACACGCAGGGACATTGTAAACAAATTATACTCAGACACATACATACCCACAAGTATATTTAAAACAGGGACACGAGGATTAAATGGTTGATTTGTTCCTCTACTCACCAACAATAGAACAGGCTATTATCATTATTATTATTATTATTAGCACACATCTAAAGATGGCAACACATCAGCTGGGTTTACTACATGTTCTCTCCCTGTTAAAGTAAAGCTACTAATGTGTATATTATGCAACAGATTTCAACACTTGCTTACTTGTACACCACTGCATCTGGGCTCACTTCAAAAAAGTGTTTAGATCTGTTTTAGATATTCGTTTGGGCATTAGTCATGGTCAAACTACCATTTTAATTATTAATGAAGAACTAAGGGGTTAGCTTAGCACTGCTAATCTGGCCCTGAACGAAGATTAAAAAAAATAATAACACACCCTCCAACACCTCTAAATGTTACTTATAACATTCGTTTAATCTGTACGAAAACTGAAGTGTAGTGTGGACATGAGAGTGGTACAGATCTTTTCATCTGACGCTCAGCAAGAAATCCTTCAGAGTTGATCACCTGGATTGGATAACAAGGTAGTGAAGTGGGGGATCTGTTTGGTTATTCATACAGTATACCTGCCATCACTGGGGTTGATGTTACCTGCCAAGATTCTCTGGTTATTCTGCTGCCGTCAGGTTCAGTAAAAGAACAAACTGTGTGATTTATTTTGTTGCCGTTGAGTAAGAGAACTCAGCGTGTTTTACTTGGTTGTAGTGAATCAGTGGAAGATCGGATCCAGGGCCTGCCGTGGTCGAGTTCTGTGGCTGCTGTCTATAGCCTACTTTTGATGATAGAAATCTTTAAAATATAAATTTGCACGTGGATCTTCATCTGCTTATATATATATATATATATATATATATATATATATATATATATATATATATATATATATAAATAAAGGCAGTCTTGTGATCCTACCTGTGCTATTTCTTTCAGTATTTCATGAAAGAGTAGCAAAAATATTCACATTCATATTCACGTGATGCACATTTCCACCAAATTTAATTAAAATCTGTTCAGAGCTTTTTGTTTTGTTTTGTTTTTGAGACTTCCTGCTAATGAGCAAGTGGGACCAAGAACACAACCTTGGCAGAGGTAATGGAGCTAATTCGGGGCAAGTAAGAACAATACAGTTATTTGTCCTCTTGATCCAATTTTGAGAGGAAACATAACCCACCGCTCACAAGATGAAGTAAATAATGAATAAATTATTGACGAAAATTAGATCTGCTAAAAAATCAAAAAACTCACCAACTGGGTACCATCTTGTCTACCTAATACCTTTACACTCTCTTTGTGTGTGTGTGTGTGTGTGTGTGTGTGTGTGTGTGTGTGTGTGTGTGTGTGTGTGTGTGTGTGTTTGTGCGTGTATAAAACAGATAACCGTTGTCAGCCTGGACTAATAGCAACTCCCACATGAACCGTTAATGCCAGACCAAGGACGGCATTCGCACATGCAGGCACAGGCATCATCTCACACACAATTTAGAGCCAGTAGATCATTAATCCACTCTGAAGTCTATTTGGAGGCCACTGTTGATGGAAAGAGGGAAAGAGAAGAGAGAGACAGAAGAGGGGCAAAGAGAGGGAGACAGTGGGTAACGAAGAAGGAGTGAGGGAGGAAGAGAGGTTGGACAGTTACAAAACACTGGCTGAGAGCTGCCGGTCTCATACACAGGACTGTATTTGCAGACACTGTGCGTCACGGGGGTAACAGAGCGGAGAGGTGACGGAGCAACAGGGTAAGCGGAAGAGGAGGCGGAGGAGGAGGAGGAGGACTGGGAAGAGGAGCATGAGTGAAGAGAGGGTGTGAAATGAAGGGAGAATTGCAGACGAAAGAAGTGGGGAGTGGGGGGGTGGGTGACAGGAGCTGAGAAAAGAGAGAGAGATCTGTTGTGAGTAAGGTTACACACAGGGAATACAAAAGAGTAAGACAGTTTACGGAATCTTCATCCAAATTTACTATGGCAATATGTCACATAGGTCTATTTCCCTTTCTATTTCTGCTCATTATTTTTTGTGTTCTGGCACCACTGAAACAAACGTCAATCAGTCTAAGCATATACATGGCCCTCAGTTTTTTTTTTTTTGGTTGGGTGGCCCAGTCCGAGTCGGGCGGGGGTTCCGGCTCAGGCCGTTAGGATTAGCCCAACGTGGCCCTAGACGGCCCGTGGAACGGATGGGACGTTCTTTGCCAACATCGACCTGGTCCAGCAGCAGCAGGTGTGCTGGATCTCACACTGCTGTTTATTTGAGAGCTTTCCCGCAGATGACTGACCTCGGCAGAAGTTATGGTTTTGCTTTTATTTTTATTTTTATAAGCTGCCGGCTGCTGGAACAGGAGCATGCACTGCATCTGTTCAGAGCTTGACTGCAATGCATCAAAAAGTGAAAATAATGATTATAATAAAACATAATAGAAATAATAAAAAATGTAGTTTTCAATCTTTTCCATAGCGTGTTATTCACTTACTATTCACTCACTCATTTATTGGTCTATTATCAATTCTTTTTACACACAGTGGGAGGTTTGACCTTGTTAAATGCTTAGTGTTGTCGTACGGATGTAAATTCTCTCTATTCAGAAAACTCGAGGTTCGCTGAAGATGTAACAATCAGCACCGAGGAAAACCTCACTCGGCCCCACGTGTACATGTTTATATATTGTTTCCATTATAGCTCCGGTGCAGACCATTGGACAAAGAGTGCTGCATGTTTTTAATGAGCCCGGGTCATACAGTGAGATCAAATCACCCAGCTTAATCCCCCTCAGTTGTTAAAAAAATCATTGTGACCTTTACCATGGACCTTGGAATTAAAACTCTAGCATTCCTGGTCCCTGGGTGGGAGACTAAAATTTGCTCTCTTAGATATCTGACCCAACAAAAGAAAAAAAAAGTTTAATAAGCCTTTCTGCACATTGTGAGTCACTGTTTTAAAGCTCTATTACTACAGCAAGAACAGCTTTACCACACACACACACACATACACAGACACACACACTCACACACCCAGTACAAACTTTGACAGCAGGCCTGTTTTTACAAGATTATGTATCCAGTCATCAGCAGACCTCTAAAGTGAGAAAAAGTATTTTGTACACTGCAAACAGAACACTGCTGTAGACAAAACAAGATGACTTATTTTGTCAGGCACTTTCTTTTTCTGGAATTTTAAAACCGGGACGCTGTTCGGACTAATTAAAGGGTGTGACATCTTCTGCTATTATCTTTTTTTTTTTTTTACCAGCAGCAGGCGAGGGGAAGCAGCGGTCTAAGAAGTGCATTTTTGGAAGCAGGTACGACGCTCAGTAAGCTGATAATAAAACAGCAGCATGTAGTGGAGATGCTGCGGTTCATTTTTTAATTTAATCTTCTCACAGCTCCTAAGTGTTGGCAGAGAGACAGAGCAAGAACCATTTCTAGCTGGACTCGGTCACAGCGAGCCATGTGATGTAAGTTGTTATAGTGGTGCTAATTACTATTGTTTGTAGTACTAGTAGCATCAATGATGGCTTTGTGTCCCAGTAAGCTATGACAGTGGTGCCAGTTTGCATAATACAGGACCCTAAAGCAAAAAGCTCTAAATGCAATGCAATCCTCTTAACTGTTTTGTTATTCATACTTCTGCTTTTACTATTGTGACTTGTCAAAATGTTTTCCATGAAAAAGTCCTCTAATATGAACATAGGCTACAGACTCTGTTTAGTAAAAACCAGAATACAACTGCAGTCACACCCACACACTGTTTACACTATGATCAATTTGCTTATTGCTCAAAAAAAACCAAAACACAGGAACTTCCAACTAGTGTGCTTGGCCCGCAACACCAGAGAAACCCCTTAGCTAATGACATAATTACTCTAGATAGCATTAGTCTGGCCTCTGGCACCACTTAATCTTTGAGTTCTCTTTGATCAGGACATGTCCTTTAACGTCCACATCAAACAGACTTCAAGGACTGACTCTATTCACCTATGAAATATCGCAAAAATCAGGCACATCCTTTCCAAAAAAAGACGCAGAAAAACTAGCACACGCTTTTATTGCTTCGAGGCTTGAATATTGCTGCTACTTATTATCAGGCTGTTCCAATAAAACCTTAAATACTCTCCAGCTGGTTCAGAATGCTGCAGTGAGAGTACTGACAGGAACCAGGAAAAGAGATCATTTTTCTCCTGTGTTAGCTTCTCTGCAATGGCTCCCTCTAAAATCTAGAACACAATTTAAAACCCTCCTGCTCACCTACAAAGCCCTTAATGGCCAGACACCATCCTATCTTAAAGAGCTCATAGTGCCTTACTGCCCCAGCAGAACCCTTAGCTCCCAGAATGCAGGCCTACTTGTGGTTCCCAAAGTCTCCACAGCTTGAACTGTACCCTCGTTATACTTTTATGGGCCTAGACTGCCGGCAGACTTCCCATAATGCACCGAGCTCCCCTCTCCTCTGCCTCCTAGAGTCTCCTCTCTGTGCATTAATATCTCAAAAGGCTCCTTGCTAACTGTCCTCCCTCTCTCTCCCGTAGCTTTTGTGCTTCCTTGTCTCTCTCCTCCTTCTCTCCTCCTGTCACTTTCTGCAGGTTTTTCTGCCTCTGATGCTGTAGAGTTTGGATCCAGGACTGTAGAACCTACTGCCCCATGATCCCGATCAACACCCACTGCTTTAGTTATTATGATTCCCATTATTAATATTTTATCTAGTCTTATTAGTAATATTATTAGCCCCATTCAAATAACTATTAGTTTGTTTTTTAGTCCCATTATTATCATACATCTTTACATGGTACCTGTATTGTGTTATGCTCTCTCTCCTCCCTGGATTGAAACAAACTGTGACCTGACGTTCGTCTTGGGGACCGACACCCCATAGTCCCAGTGGACACCTTTGTTGGAAGAAACACTTCTGCAACGTTGCCTCCGTTTGTGCAGAGGTTTAATTGAAATAATGTAAACACCATGCCGCAGTCGAGCCGGATTTGGCTTCCGACTCATTCCGTGGAAAACGATTGAGATGCATCTGCTTACAGACAGAGACTGATCCGCCTCCATCACTTTTTGCAGTTCAGTCTCATTAAACTTTGACACATTGAGAGAGGGAGTGGGTTTGACCTCCCATATGGTTATATGGAAATATTGTTCATATTCTTTAAAAAAAAAAAAGAAGAGGAAAAAGTTTTTTTTAACACAGCACCTTCATTATTTATTTGACTCACTGTCAACATTCTTTCTTGCCAAAACAAAATTAGGGGGTAAGTTTTATGTCTTCTTAAACTTTGCAGTTCTTATCCATTCTATTCCCTGTTTCATTCTCACTGACAAACCGTTTATATGTCCAATGACAGCAAAGTAAGATGTAGAGACAAACTGCTCCGCTTTGTTGTTTTATACTGTTCATCCTCAGCCAGAAGAGATGCTCTCAATACAAGAATTTAAGAATGGTTATTTGTTGAAGAGGCAAGGCACACTAGTTTAGAGAAAGAAATTCACTGTTTGCTCGCTTTCATTAGGTTTTCTGTGATGAGTGATTACACTCGGATTTGTTTACCAGTTGTTTTTCCTGCTATTAGCAGCCAGAAGCGAACAAATAACTGCAAGCGCATATAATTGTTGCGTTCTATTAGTGCAGAGTGACACCACAAAACAAATTCACACCACTTAAAAGCCAACAGTCCAATCTGCTGATTTTTGGCACACTGGGAGGGTTTTGTTTGTTTTTTTTCCTGGAGACCCTGGGCTGGGATATACAGGAAGCTTCCCCCCTCTGACAAACTGAGAGAGGACACAGTTTCTCTACGTCTAACCCGGGAATCATCAACAGAAAAAAAAAGTGATGAACTGTGCCCTGGAGTGAGCACAACTTTTTTTCGGGGCGAGGGGGATCTTTATTTACCCGACTACAGCATGGTTGTTAGGATGAAGTGCGAATTATTAGCACGTGTGACTGGCATAAGGCATGCAATGTACTTTTGTGTGTCTCGCCCGCAACAGCCTTTTCTCCCTAGCCTGAAAGTAGACAGTGAAGAATCTGCTATAAAAAACCTCTCATCAAACACTGGATATAGTGCTACTATAACTGAGGAAACCCGGAAACTAGGATTTTTGCCAAAAACAAAAAAGAGAGAAGGGGACAATTAAAGAGAAAAATTCTTGTGTTGGTAGAATAATTTGTTTTTCCTCCTCATTTGTTTGCTCTTTGGAATATGAATTTAATATTCATTTCATGTAGACTGGCTGATTAGTTTTTGCATGTTAACTTGTTGTTAGCGATAGCTAGGCAGACATAAATTATATATACCGTACATATATATGTATACTTTTCTCTCTCTCTTCCAGTGTAAGGCCAATAAAAATAGTTTGGCACCTTTTAATGCTGTGAAATAAGGACTCTAAATATGAATTCTTCTTATCATTTTCATTTAGCTGCATAAGGAATTTATAATATGATTCATTCACAGACAGTCTCACTCTTTGGCTGTGTTGGCTGTGAAAATCCATTAAAGTGAAATAGGATATTGTCCTTTTACAGGAAAAAAAATTCTTCTGTTGCAACGCTACAAGAGAAACATTTAACTAAAAAAGAACATTAAAAAAGCGTACTTTGCTTCATTTAATAGTAAAAGCAGTGGTGTGGCACTACAAGTATACAAATATCTACCTCTCATTATTAATCACTTTGAGGCTGACTCAAATGCTTGCGATGTGTACATTTAAAGATTTTTATATGGCAAAAAAATTACTATTCTTAATGTGTATGCTATTCCTGATATTTATACATGGATCTTTACAACCATGACTGATTATTTGAACAAAGCTGTTCTTTAATGATAGTGGGTGGTAACTGGAACTGTGTAATGGAAAATACCGCAGATAAAAATCTGGGTTTTGATACACCTAAGAGGAAGCCTAGACAACAAGCCTTGCAGCAAATGTTGGAGGAGCTTGGTGTTGTACATATGTGGAGGTCAATGCTATGATAAATATTGTATACTTTTTTCTTATCCACAGAAAATGCATTCTATTATTAATTTCTTTTTTTATCTTAAGTATGTATAGCGCTTTTAGCAAGTAGCAGTAATGGCAACATCCGGATATCGGATTAAGCTCCATTACAATAGAAATGGGAATAGAAGGTGGGATGAATTTTTCAAAACCCTAAAGTTAGTGAAGATGAGTGGAATTTTCTTGATGCTGAAAACTATTAGTACTACTTTAAAAAGTGTGTGTGTGTGTGTGTGTGGGGGGGGGGCTTGATGCCTGAATGGCTTGACAAACTCTGTCCTGCCTACACACCTGGTTCATATTAGTCATCTACACTAATATATTCGCCCTACACCATTCACCCCTTTACTAAATTATCTACTATGCTGCTTTGTTGACCTTGTTTTTGTTTTGTCTGCCCGCGACTGACCTGTGACTGCTTTCTGAAACCCAAGGTACCCGACCTGCTTTAACCCTTTCCGGTTTCGAGCATGCCTGCGTTTCCGCGTGCCCCTTTGCTAATTTTCAGTCCGATCTCTGACCAAGACTGCTCTGAGACCTCATCCCCACGCTATCTTTCAGAATTGTGAAATAGTTTGGAAAAACGGGGTGAAATGAGGAAAATTGAGACTTTTAAATTTTTTTTGAATGCTAAACATAATTTTGATGTCAAACCGTGTTACATCTGCCCTGGAAACACTGCCTGACGATGGTGCCAAGGCGCATCCCACTTGGCTGGGTGGGAAATCGGTCCAAGGCTCCCCAAACCCACCATGTTTGTTCCCAGGAATTCAGCGTGTGTTATTGGAGGCTTTCTTGTGTCACATAGGATAAATGGCATTTGGGAAGCCTGTGCCCTCTGCCGCTGAGTGCTTGTAGAAGAAATACTGGTCTGGCTTACACAAGTCGATGAGAACTTTCCAACTCCCTGGTGAGGCTTTGAAGTGATAATAGCCACTGTCCAAAGTCTCCCTTCCTTCAACAGCCCCTGCTACTGGTATATGGACTCTGTGGCAGGTCATTTGTTATCAAAATTGCTCTCACATCACGCTCCTCTCTCTCCTCTTCCTCCTCTTTCTTTTCTGCTGGCTTTTCTTCTCCTACTCTTTATTCTCCCCTTTCCTCCTCCTCCTCCTGCTCCTCCACCCGTCTCTCACTGTCCTGCCCTCTCAGCTTCCTCCTCTACCTGTCTTTGTTGTTGGTCACAGTGGGATACGGCTTTGTGTTAGGTCATGTGTTATCGACCGCACACAGACGCACGCACACGCACAAGCACACGCACGCATGGACACACAAATGCAGGAGTTTTACTGCAGAAAAGTCTTTACACCTTTCCCGTCAGCTCTCTTTCTCTTTCTCTCTCTACGCCACAATTACTGTGTAACAAAGACCTTGGAATTTAAGCAGTTCCATTCTGTTTTTATTTTTGACGACACATAATGAAGTGACTGAATAACTCCCTGCCCCCTGCAGGGGCCTGCTCCCCCCTGCAGAGCTTCTTGTTAATTATCAGGCTCTGTTCTGTCGCCTTAGCTCTGCACTGTGGACAGTTGGATGACCTTGACCTGATGTTTTG
The DNA here is from genome assembly GCA_016859345.1 of Istiophorus platypterus. Taxonomy (NCBI): domain Eukaryota; kingdom Metazoa; phylum Chordata; class Actinopteri; order Istiophoriformes; family Istiophoridae; genus Istiophorus; species Istiophorus platypterus. The sequence goes on from CM029124.1 coordinate 3,842,458, forward strand.
GATCAGGACCGGGACTTTCTTTTATTGTTGTTTTTTTACAGCCCCTCAGATGCCACTGGAGACCCAGCTTAACTTTGTAATGTCACCTGTTATGTGTTCAGTTCTACTTTAATGAAATAGTCCATTTAAATAATTTGACATAATGAGATCTTAAAGTTCATGACGCTGGTTCATATGAAAGTTAATGAGTGAATTTTTCTGGATTTGGTCCTTGTTGCAAGAATTTGATGTATTTTAGAACATTTAACAATAATAATAATTATAATAATATGTTTGTCTTAAAATTCCAATTTTAATATAATTTTTTTTGGTGGTTTTGCAGACTAAATGCTTGAAAGAAAAAAAATACTACTAAAAATATATACTTGGAAATGGATTATATAGATAAATACATACACTGAAAATATACTTGAAATGATAAATGTATACAATGTAGTCATACCCTCTTCTTGTTCCTCCTATGATCTTGACATCTCTGACATGATCCTCAGGACTTTTCTGTTTGAGGAAGATTATGCTGGATGTTTTGTCCTTTTTTCATTCAGTCCTTAAACGATTCTCTGATACTGGAAAAATAAATAAATAAATAAATAAATAAAAAATAAACCCTGTCTGTGTGTGGATTCACTGGGGACGTTATCTTCCCTGTCAGTGGGACGGTGGCCGAGGATCAGACTTCTCCCCAAACCCCCATCCCCTTCTCTCATCCTGCTCTTTCTACCCGTCCTCTCTGGATCAGTGCTTCCGGCCTTCACACACACACACACACACTTTGTGTGGGTAGTGGCAGACAGGGCATCTTTTGAAGTTGTGTGTTTGTGTGTGTGTGTGTGTGTGTCTCCTGTGGTCTGAGCCATCAAAGTTACCATTTTTTGGTTCCTTAGTGACAGACCTCTCAATCTGACACACCTCTCCCTCTCTAACACACACACACCCACAGACACAGACACACACGCACACACACACACACACACATACACTTGCACGCCTGACCTGCACACATACCTGTCCATATGATTCGCAGTGTCACATGGATGCAGAGCCACTTTGACCTTCAACACTTGCAAACCTCAGTGCACCGCAGCTCGGGACAAAGTTTACTGGGAGAGAAACTTTCGTATAAAGTTGTACTGCGACATTAAAGTTGTTTTTTTTATTGCGAGTAAGTCACCGAAGTCCCCCCCTATAATTGTGCGAGCAGGGGTCAGCGTTCGCATCACATTTAACTCTAATTACACCGATCTTTGGCTGCGATAATCACAGCGGTTCACGTTGCTCCAGTTCTCTCGCAGCCAAACTTGCAACAAGACAAGAGTAACGACGCCATTTAGATTCGAGGGCCAAAATCTTGAAAAAAAAAAAAGAAAAGCCACATCTATGTCTTAAATAATGAGATACGGGGAGCTTCCAAAGCTTCCCAGAGACAAAGATGGCATGGGAAGAATAGCACTCCAGAGCCCGTCCTTCGCCACTTAATTAGCAGGCCAGTGTTGGCATCGACGGGATCCGTGTCTCTGGTCTCGTTTCATGCTGCGGAAATAAAGATGTCACAGATGCCTGGGATTCATGGAAAGCTAATTGTCTACCACACTTTGTTGGCTTGTTAGGCCTTTGATTCTCTCCTGCTTCTATCTCTTTCTTTGTGGTGCTTCGCTTCATATCCTTCACCCCCCCCCCCTGCCTTCCTCTTCCTTTTCCTCCCACCAGTCTCTCTCATTTCGCCTTCTCTCTCTTTTTGGCTGCTGTATCAGAGAACAAATCAGCATCACTGTCATTGTTTTTCAGGCCTATTTGACTTGACAGCAGATGTAATGATTTCTGCCTTATTTAATAGCTGTAGCTGTAATCATTTCTGTTTTTTTTTTTTTTTTTTTTAAGCAGTAGACTTGCTGAAGATGTAATCAGAGACTTAATGATGTGTGAGGTTGTCTGCTGACTGGCTGCCTCATTTTTAGAACAATCAGGACGGGCTTTTAATTAATAGACCGAAAGCAGAGTCTGACAAGGCTTGAATGCAAATCCCGCCGTCGCCATCTTTCTTTGTCTCCATGTCTTTTCTTGGATTCTTTCTTTGTATCCGATTATTTTACTTCTGTCTTTTCAATTCTCATTTTTAAAAAAAAATCATTCTCTTGTCTCTCTCTGTTGGTTTCTTTCCTGATACGTGTCTTCTTCCTGCATTTTTCACTCACCCAGCTTTCCATTTTCCATCTCTTCTACGCTTTCTTCTTTCCCCTCAATCTATATTTCATTATTTGCCGTCTTCCCCTTTCTCCTCCTCTGTCTCCATCACCTCTCCTTTCTGTGTTTATGTTTTCATTTCCATTATGAACACCTCATTAGCTGCGTCTCTGACAAATGGCACCACACTTAACATTTTGAATTAAAGGCAATATCTTTGTTATTAAAATGTCATCTATTTATCCAGCCCACCTGTATTGGTCTGTGTTTGTCTGTGTGTATGTATGTGAGTGTGTGTGTGTGTGTGTGTGTGTGTGTGTGTGTGTGTGTTTTTTTTTTTTTTTGGGGGGGGGGGGGGCTGATACATATGCAAGTCAGACAAAGAGCAATTTAAATGTTTGTTTATGTGTCAGAATTAATGCATATTCATTACTTATCTTTTTACTTTCATGCAGCCGAGTACCGGTAGCTCATTTTTTCTGCTTTACTTTCTCCACACGTTCGCATCTGGGAGCTGAACCGAAGTCATACTCATGACCAGCGAGTGTCCCGTTGGAGATGGTGCTCAAGGGCATCTCAGCAGGGGCTGCCGAGGGAAAAACAGAGCAGGCCACTTTCAAAAATGAACATACACGTTAGCTAATTCTAAAAGAAAAAACAAAAGAACAAAAAAAACCCTTAAACGGGGAAAACAGAGCCTTTTGAAAACAAAGACATAGCAGAGAACTTCATCTTGATAGTAAAATTGAAGCAACAGCTTTCTCTGCAATTACTCATTTTGCACAATATGTAACCCAATACAGACCTGTCACTGACACCTTGTTTTTATTTAAATGCTACAAAAAGACGATAAAGTAGAAGCCAGTAATGTGTTTGAGCATCTCACTGCAGCAAACCGGAAACTACCATTAACCCCAGATAATGAAGTTTACGACCCCCTGATCAAATCAATGTTTCATACTAATGAAGTTGTGAGTGGGAGCCAAGACGTTGTACGTTAACAAGAATGCCTGTATCATGTGATTTGGTCTGGGAAACACCAAATAACCATATAAATTTTGAAATTGCATGCCCTCAATAGCAAACACTGGGGTCTAAGAGAACTAAATTATTTCAATTCAGTGCAATTTTATTTATTCATTTTTGATGGAGATGTGTGACTGCATGTTAATCTAAGTGGTCAGGAGGATTATTCTGGTTACCTGGACATTTAGGGTATAAACTTTATCGATACACAAGGTGTATAATAATGATCTCACATTCATATCCATTTATGTCATTGTGGGCTTTGTTTAGCTTACTATGACAATACGAGTGTATTACAGTAAATATGAAGTTAGATTTGTGTATGTCTGGTGATTGTGATCAGGTCACCGGAACTCAACAATAAATGGTCTACTTGCCCGTCACTGGGCCATTGGCTCATAACACTTGGTTTGCTTGAGATGAGACGAAATTGAGCCTCGACTAAAATGCAAATGCAGGAACGCAGGTGCGAACACCGCCTGTGTTTGGGCACATCCATGTGAGCAAGTGGAAAAGACAGTAATTTGCTGCTTCATTTAACAGGCGTTTTCCATAGTTCGCTAATTTGAACGCACACAAACAAATCTCTGTCAGCGATCATAATTATACAGTTAATCATCTGATCTGGGTCAGAATTAACATGTTGAAACACAGGAGTCGCTATCTGGTGGAATCAGTCACACCTCCTGGGAATGGGGGGGGGTTATGTCACTCTCCCTCAAACACAAATAAATGCGCACAATTTGTAAAAATATTTGAAGTGACAGCTTGAGAGCGCATGTGCAACACTTCAATAAGACACTCAGCCCAACATCATTTTTTTTTCTCCTCACAGTGACTCATGCAAAGGAGCCAACTTCCAATTCCTTGGGGGGGGGGGGTTCGCACATGAAATTTCACACACGGGCAGGTAATTGGCTCCAGGGCTCAGTGGGAATCCCACACTACAGGCGCTTGGATGCTTTTAACCAGAGGGTCTGGTAGCAGGTGATATCTGATGCGAGGCACAGCCAGTGGGCTGTACTTCTTTAGGCAGGTTGCCAGCAGATCGCTGAGCAACCACCTGCACGTTCCCCCAGCAAGGATGGGACTAGGACGGGCAACACACTGCTGCTCAGGCCAAACACACACACACACACACACACACACACACACACACACACACACACACACACACACACACACACAGTCTCAGCGGTGCCTCAGACTTCCAGGAAAGCTGTGGGTAAACCACTGGCCGCATCATCGGTGGATTGTCCTGGGAGATTCTTTGAAAGAATGAATAAATAAATATATAAAATCCACCTAAGCTATGTCCAAAGTCAAGAGCAACCAAACACCTTTCTGGCTCAGTTTCAATTTTATCTCTGTTCTGATGATGAAGTCCACAATTTGGCAATATACCGGAGCTGCTTTTTAAACAATCTAATGTGTTACAGTCCAGCTGCACCCCCCAGTTCAAGCATCCTCCATCACCATCTACGTGCATATAAAGGGAGAGGTTTAATTAGGTGCAGGTGAGCGTCATTAACTGGCCACAGCGCCCCTGGCGCCGTCCTCCCTGAATCTCCATCACCTCTTGTGCTGCAGGGCCACAGAGATATTACTCTTATGAAATGAGGAAGGGTTTTTTTTTTTTTTTTTCCTGCCATTCAAACGCCCTGCAAGCTAATTTAAATGCCGTCTCTTTGGCCTGCCAAGTCCAAACTCTCTCATAAAAAAAGCATAGCCATATGTATAATGACATGCCTGTATAAGTATGTACACGTACATATGGCAGGAATTGGGGCTTAAATATATATTGAAGGAAAGTGCAGTGACACAAAAACGCTCTCATGTCAGGGATAACGTAATTTAACCATCCTATATTCAGTGAAATGTTCCAATTATTGGTTATATTCAAAATGGCATTTCCCATAACTAGTTATTACAAAGTCATTTAAAAAAAAGTAGTAGTAGTAACATGCTCTTTTTCACAGCTCTCATCTGTGGCAACACAGTTATTTATGCTCCTTTTTTTTGTCAGGTAGTATTTCAATCAGAAGGTTGTACTTGACTCCCCAGGATCATAAACTGGTTCTCGTCACGTTCTTGTTTGTGGACGGACTAAAGGTCTTTTCTAAGCCTTCAGGCACATACAGTGCTGTGTATTGTGCCAAAATTGTTTTTCAAAATAGCTCGTACCTTTGAAAAATGACCACAATGACCAAAAACAAAGAAATATTTTCCATCTGGAAAAATATACCACACTTCTACATACGTGTAGAAGTGTGTAGAACCAACCTTTCATAGTGCTTGAAGTCGGAGAAACTTAATAGTGCTACATCCCGCAAGCAGAACTGTGGGTAGTAACTCACTTCCATAATGTCTAAGCCAAATTCTATTTGTCGAGCAGCAAGTGGTCAGGGGCCTTTCATAAGTACAGCTGGCACCTAATGTATCTAAGGAAAAGAAAATAGATACCTACAGCCATCACACTGATGCTGGGGAAACCTTCCTCAGTCCTACCTTCCCTCCACACAGTACTGGGTCTTACTTCAGGCTTGCACGAGTGGAAGAGCAGCACAGATCTATAAAATACACCCTAAAGATACTGACCAATGTGTCGAGAAAAACATGGTCCAACTCTCACGTGAACAACCCACTGACCAAATAGATTACACCTACTATCCAATTTGTGTAATGCAGTAAACAAACCCTTGTAGACTTTCTGAAAACAGAAATGATCTCAAGCTTTAAGTACATGCGGAAACAGCAAAATGGTGAATGTCCTGCAGGGCTGAACATGAATTTTCAAATGTTTCCAGTCAAACTCCAGCGGAGAAGAAAACCAAAACGAGCTCCACAGTCTCTCTCAAGCCTCAGTTTAGAAATTTAGTTTGCCGGGGTTATTTGCCTTAGTTTGCCTTTTTTCCCTCACCACTGTAGTATTACTCTTCAACTACCCAGAGACAGTGGGAATAGCTGAGGGTCAGATCAGGCTTTAATAAGTAAATGGAGTCTTTGATGATGATGCATCCCTCGTTGAAAACCAGTGCCCACACTGATGTGGAACAAACAGTCTGTTTCTCTGCACTTTCCAGCTCCCCTACTCCATCTGTGGAGCTCAGCACAAAGCCCACTCTCATGTCACAAACCCTTAAGATACCAGCAACAAATCTATTGTGTTATTTTATGTAAAGCACAGTAATATCCTGAAACACCTGGGCACTGTGGCTTTAAGCTAACGTTACTCAAACAGGAGTAAATTGTGCATTTAACAGGGACTATTTTCAGTCATGGATTGATACACACTTGGCATTCTAGTATTTTTTGGCAGCAGGAAATAAGGTAAAGTGGTTGTTTTCATAGCATTTTAACTTCAGGTATCAAAAATAAACACTTACCCTGACATCTCCAATATTCCCCCGCAGATACTGACCTAACAGTCGTGTAGGTGGATGTTCCGGGGTCGTACATTAACAAGTAATTACACACAGAACAAACTCTCTCATACCACGCAAGCTAGAAAAGTGGATATATTTGCTCATATATGAGCCCTAAAAGTTCAATTTTGAAACATTAAAGCGTGTCTATTACATAAGAAAGGTCAAAATAGCTGGTGCACAGATTCTGGAGGGTATATCTGACTGAAGTCAGTGAAGCTGACATGCACACTGATCTAGATAAATATTGATGATAATATGTCGACAAAATATAGGTCCGCTTGTCAAGCTGTTAAATATGCCCCATGGGGGATGGCTCCAGCTTCTACATGTAGGTCAACAGCTATCAAACCCTCACCTGATACCACAAATGCGGGCGCTGTCTTAAAACAGCACCACTAAGTTATATTTAGTCAGTAACCTGACAGTACTTTGAGCATCATATGTTGTGTTCATTCTTTCGATTTAGTTTGATTCATTATTTTTATGCATCACCTATAGTGTATGCACTGTATTATGCAGATATGAGCCTTGCTCATTTGTGTCTTATTAGAAAACGAGGATTTTCCGCAGCGGACCAGAAAAGCTGTCGGACATTTGGTGTTGAATCCTTGTTTTTCATGGATATAACTCGGCCAAAGAAGCAACCCCAGCAGTCATGTTTGATGCCTCTCCCAATACACACCATCACTAGTGGGATTAACGGGATTGTGGTGTAACACACCCGCACGCAGAGAGAGAGGCAATGTGAGACAAGAGGCTCTGGCAGTGGAAGACAGGTCCACCGCCAGTGAGACACTTCGAAATTGAAAGAGGAAAAACTGAGAAATTTTTAATAAAGTAAAAAAAAAAAAAAAATCGGGCCACGGAGAGGGAAGTAGAGACAAAGACAAGAGAGAAATTGGGAAGAACAAGGGTGACACAAGTTGGAAGACGGATGCCAAAGGCTGGAGTCAAACCCGCAGCGTCTTGAGCACATGGGGTGTCTTAGCCCCTCTGCACCGCAGAGCATCCAACTGTGTCTAACGCGCTTTGGTTTCAGTCCATTTGGAAATGAATTCAAAGTGCAAAGACCCAGGCGGCCCAGTTCTGCAGGGAGAGGAGGTGTGTGTGTGTGTGTGTGTTTGTGCGCAGTTCTTATAGGTGAACTCCTCACTGTTTGTTCCCATAACACATACGATCCTGTGTGAATTCATGAATGTTTGATATGTGTGTTAATCTCTTAACAATAGAAAAACCACAGCAGGGTTATGACATGTAAGTGAACTTTTTGTAACCTGGATTAAAAAACAAAACAAAAAAAGTACCTGAAACTTTTTGATAAAATTATAGTTGACCACAACAGTATTCCAACCACCTGAGCCAGTAAGATCTCTGCACCATGAAGTGCTACATGTTCACTACATCTGACAGTGCTGTAGGTAGTGTGCAATACTATATAGGTGGAGTGCCAATATTACTTAGTGGTGTTTCGTCTTATTTTTATATTTAAAAAAAAAGTGTGAGTGATGAATTTTAAAATCAGATGCCCAAAAACAAAGCCAAATGTTTTTTGTTGTCTGATTTTCATTTGTCTTTCTGTCTGTATCTCACTCTCTCTTTTTTTTCCCTTCTCGCTTCGTCAATGAGAAGCCGAGAAACCAAGAGAGAGAGACCTAGAGAGAGAGACCTAGAGAGAGAGAGAGAGAGAGAGCGAGAGAGAGAGAGAGAGAGAGAGAGAGAGAGAGAGAGAGAGAGAGATAGAGCAGCCCTCATACTCAGAGGTTCTGTATTAGACACTACATTCACAGATGGACACTTCAAAAGAGTTGATGAGGAACCTCCTGTGATACTTTCTGTATTCAAATTAAATCCCACTGTGGATTTACCCTGGTCAGTCCAATCAGCCCAGCCCTGCTACAGATTCCTGAAAACTCAGAGACACTTAATCTGTGACACACACACATACACACACGCGCACAAGCACCGAGGCTAGCTTCTTCTTTTGATTTTAATATTGATAGACGCAAGAAACACTTTGTGCGAGTGAAAGTGCGCATGTTGCAAAAGTGTCTCAGCAGCAAAGCATAAAAAAACCCTACAACTAATTGGTTCTCTATGGGCCTTAGCTGACAGGCCAAAACATTAGGGCTGTACGGTGGAAAGAGAGAGAGAGAGAGAGATGGGAGGAAACAAAGAGTGAGATGGAGTGAAAGAGACGCAGAAAGATGGAGAGAGGAGGGAAAAAAAAAACCAAAGAGGGCGAGAACCAGGAGGAGAGGCAGATAGAGAGGCTCGGGAAAAAAAGTAGCCTGGAGAAAGATGTGGAGAAAATACAGAAGGAGAAGGAAGGATGAGAAATTCAATGTAAATCTATGATGGTTAAAAAAATAAATAAAAATGGTAACATAGTTCAGTATAACAGCACTAAGAGACACACAAGGGAAAAGAGAGAAGGACAGAGATTTTCTATGCTGTTTTTGGGCTTTTATAAGCCCACGGAGGATTCTTTTATTCCTTGACCTTTTTTTCTTTTTTTGTCATTCCTCTGCACAATTTTCACAAAACCTACAGCAAAACGAGATAAAGGAGAGATTGCACAGGAAAACTGTGAAAGAGGCCGACGCGCCTCTCTCACGAAACGCCTCAGTTTCCCCCTCGGTGGCTGTTGGCATGCCAGTGTCTCCAAATGCCTTGTGTGTTTTTTGTGTTGCTGCTCGTTTGTGGCCGCACTTGCCGCTTCTGGTCATTTCGCCAAACCACACCGTGCTAAAGAGGACAAAGCAGTGTTGAGGCTTGAGATCAGATCAAATAATTTCTAAAGCTTTGAGTTGTTCCATGAGCTCAGTGGTTTCAATAATTGTGAAATAAAAGATGCTTGGAACCACTGGGACTTTTCCTAGAGTTGGCCAGGCAGGGAGGACCACGGTAAGGGAGATGGCCGAGAACCCCGACTGCCGCCGCAACGAAGCTTCAGGAGTCCTCTGCGGAGATGAGAGAACCTGCCGGAAGGGTGGACATCCCAGCAGCTCTCCATCAATCAGACCTTTCTGGTAGAGCGGCTAGACAGAAGCCACCCTGAGTAAAGGACACGTGACAGATGCCGTATGGCATTTAAAGGACTCTGAGAGCACGACGAATCGGGGGACTGTCCTCGAATGGCCCAGCCGGAGCCCGTCCAATCTAATCCGCCTCCCATCCAATCTAACGAAGCTTGAGAGCATCTTCCGAGGAATAGGAAAAACTGCCTGGATCCGGGTGAGCAAAGGTTGCAGAGACACAAAGTGTTAACTGCTGCCGATGGAGCTGAATTATGAGTATGAATAGTTCTGTAAATAAGAGATTTCAGTTTCTTATTTTTAATAAATTTGTCGAGGTTTTTAAAAACACTAAAAATTATGTTTTTAGAGATACAAGATACAGGTTATTGAGTGTGGTGGGTAAACGTAACGACAATTTTATCCATTTACATTAAATCTACAATACAATACTACAATACTTTCTGAAGCTACTGTAGATTTAAACATAATCAGGACGTGGAGGTAAGATTTGTCTTATAAAGAATGGGTGATATTTTTATTTTTTGCTTTGAATATTTGTTACAATTTCTTTTTTTTATTTTGCTTTTGTGTTTAATTGACAAAAATATATTAAATCAAGGTTTACTTCCTAGCCTCATTCAGAGCTTTCAACCACATCTCAACATCTTACTCAGCAGATGTTTGCAATCCAATTTTCAGAACATTTTTAGAAATTCTACTTACTTACTAGAACATCTACTATGTTTTCGGTCCAAAACACAACTGTGAGCAAATATTTTTGTGAATGAAAATCACATGAACAGGTTAATAGTTTATTAAACAGATTTTAAGTAATGCAGCATTTTACAACAAATCCTTTTGGCCATAGCTAAGTATAATGGACCTGATCTTTTCTGTAATTTGCTTCCACCGGCACATCAGGAAGTTACTCGACATAAGCATCAGCTGTGGCTGCAGCCTGAACATAGCGAGGAATTTCACCTCGTCTTGACTCTGAGTTCACCGTCCTTCCTTTTGTTAGTCATAGCTTTTCCAGCATGTCCACACCCATCCCCAGAGTTTTGAATTTGCTGCCCCAAACGTGCATGATAAGGATTCGCTCTTAGACAATCCTCCGTGCCAGCAGTCAGAAGACTCCTCGGTTCCTTGCAATACAAAAGTTCCCCCCAACCCCCGTTCTCAGCCAACCAGGTGGGTGCTGAAACCAAATGTCTGCACCGTCTCTACAAAACTATCCCTGAGTCCTTCTCACATGTCTGTGCTCCAGAATAAACCATATGACATCTGCCTGCTCTGTTGTCTGATCATTTTCTGCCTGTAGCTCAGGATCGGGCACATTTTTCTCCATGTGACCTCATTCCAAAAATTTATTCCAACAATAATAACGATGCAGCAGAGAGGTAAACGAAAATGTGCCTTTATTTTGATATTTACCATAGGCTGGAAAATGTGATAAATACATTAACTTGGTGTATAGTTAAAAACACTGGCATGTTCTGTGTGCAAAGCTTTCGGTAAGATTTGTTAATGCTAATGATAATTAATAGAAAAACATTTTGTAAAGAGGTAGCTTTTGTTGTGGAAACACTTTTGTATTGCATTTATAGTATATAGTAGAGAGATGGTTGATATTACATAATGCTGCGAAATACCATGTATCATGACAGATCTTAAACTTGCAAAACTAATATTTATTTATTTGATTAGTTATATAATTCTACCTTATACTTGCATGGCATATTATTAGAGTGTAGGTACAGCTAGTTGGTTTTTGTTTGTTTTTTACTGTTGTTTTTTTTAAGTGTAAATCATTTCTACCTGCTGATATTTAATGTTCTTTTGGATATTGTGAAAGGCTGAGCAGCTTAAAAAACAGTGGTCCCATTCTGTAGCCTTGAGCTTCCAGTCTGGGCGAGAATGTGAATGTGATAAAACTGACGATGCCACCGGCGTCTGACTTTGGTGATAGGGAGACCCAGGCCAGGATCTTGCCTCTACCCCTTTAGCTACAAAACCAGACCCAGCACATGGGATGCACAGCCCAGTCTTCAGTCATGTGCTTCATAGCTGAACCATCTTACCCAGACATCCATGCAACAGCTTTGCTATGATACACCTAACAGACAAAACTGTTAGGTGACAAAGAGGGTTTATTTTCTTTCTTTCATATTCTCTACTGACCAAATCCTAGAGCACACTCAGCTGAACACTGTTTGTTTGCTATTTCCTTAGTTATATTCCATCTTTCTTGTCGTGCCCTGTCACTTTTTGAAGCTAAAATGACCCAATTTGTGACACCTAGCCTCCCCCACCTCCTTCCTCCCGCTCTCTCTGTCCCTGTCTCTTAGCTGTTTCCTCGTCTCCGGGTGTCTTCCTGTCTCTGCCTCTCTTGTAGTCAGCATGGCAGCGCAGGATCTATCTACCACGTTGCCTGTTTGCCAAGTCATCACAGCTTTTTTTTGTCTGCAGACTCTCTTTCTCTTTCCCTCTGACACTCTGTTGTCTCAGTTTTTCTTGTTTTTTTTTTTTTCTTGGCTTTGCTCTCCCTCCATCCTGACTTGTCTTTTTCATCGCTGAACCCCCTGCCCTCAACCCCAACCTGCCAAGCCCCCTCAAAATGTCACTCCTCAGCGGAAGATGAGGCAAAGCATAGTAGACATGATTGTTCCCTCTCTGCATGTGTGTATGAGACTACCTGTGTGTGTGTGTCACTGACTGCCTATGTCTGTGCCTTTGTATGTCAGTGCCTGTGTGTGAGTGGGTTGGTGAATTGTGCATCCATGCATCTGCTTAGACAGAGCGGTGCATGTATGTAAGTATCTGTCTTTCTGACCGACTCACCTGTGTCTGCATTTATTATTACATTTTACGTGTGAAAGACTTTTCAACTTTTTTGCGAAACCATTTGTTTACATGTGCCTTTTTCCATCTGCTTCTTTAAATGTCAGATCAAGTGAAAAATAAACTGTATATTTGTCATCAACAAGAGACTTAGTACACTTTGAATTTTGGGCATTTTTTGCCTTTAGTTGACTGTTGAAAGCCTAAGTGCGGATTTGGGTGATGATTCTCTGTGAGTTTATTACTATCAGCTTACGCTTTCACATTACATAATAATTTGTCCCATTGCTAATATATATAGATACTGATTAGTGCAAAATTCAGCATCTGTCATATGATACTATACCATCATATAATACTATACCATCAAAATTTAGTAATATATTGAAGGGGAAGAAAATCTGTCTTGTCATGGTCTTGAAATTAAATAATGGGATCAAATGCTTACTCATGTGGCCATATTCATTCAGTTGTAACAAAAACAAAAAATAAAGAAAAATTAATACCATGTTTTATTGAAACTGTGTCTGAGGAACAGCATGTGAAAATGTTTCTGAAATCACGTTGGTTTGTGTACAAATATCTCCGGGGTTTCAGGACAACGGGGTGAACCCAATTAGTACCTGTCCATCTCTGTTTCCTTGACAACAAAGGTGATGTTGGCCGAGAGGACCGATCCACAGAACCTTAAACTCCGGAGCCTCGTAACGTTTAACCTCTGTGTGTGTGTGTGTGTGTGTTTGTTTTTGTACAGTATGTGTGAGAGTATGTGTGTTGCTAAAAGACTTGGTTGTATGTCTGTGACTGACCGTCTTCAGGATTGTTTTTGTTGTTGTTGTTGTTATGCAAGGATTGTTGCTGTGGATGAGTGTATGTATACAAGTGTGTCTGTATGCAGTGTCAGTGTAGTCCTTTTGTGTGAGTTTGTGTTTGTTTGTTTGTGTGTGTGTGTGTGTGTGTATGTATGTGTGTTTGAGAGCGGGGTGTGTGGGTGGTTGAGTACGTATTCACAGTGCAAGCCTAAGTCACGACTCGAGCAGACGCTGTCAAATTACTCTGCAAAATCACAAAATCACGTCTTCATAAAATGCCTCTGCACACATGCCAGACTAGCCTGACAAGCCTTGCACACGTGTGTGTGTGTGTGTGTGTGTGTCTGCAAAACAGCTCCACCTGTGAAGTGAGAGCCAATGTTTGCTCATTCGCTGGCAGCTTGAAAGACAGAAACCCTGAAATACTGGTAGATTTCACACTAAACGGATCACACTGACCCGTTTTACCTACATCTGAGGTACTGTATAGGCTCACTGTTCCTCCCCTCTGTTCTGACAGGCTGGCTAACATTGCAAGATACTGTGAAAACGCCCACAACACACAAACATGAATGCAAAATACTGCAGCTGAAAACCACCACTCAGACTTGAACAGGTGCTGTTGCGTGCCACTTTCTAGAAACCTGCTGTTAAAACTGCCTTAAGTGTGCCAATATAAAAACAAGCAGTTCGTTCGCAGTGCTCGACCCACCGACAGTCATACTCCGCAGCCTCTTTTAGCTCATTTAGTTCATTGTTTTTCTTCCCCAGCCCACACAGTCGCAGTGGGCTTGAGTCTGATTAAAACCTTGATGTAATGTGGGACCGACCATTTCCGGTAAACCACCTTCAGACAGTTTCACCGCAGCTGCTGACCTAGCAGGAAATGTGTGGGAGTCGATGTGAGTGAGTGCCTGCAAGAAAAAGAAAGTTGACCGTCTGGAAGCTAAAGATCCCGAACGCTCACACCATCACTTACAAATATGACAGGTGGGAAATTTATGTTATCATATTCTGAAATATTATATTTCTGTGACAACTGTTATTAAAAAACAATCAATAAAAAATCACATGAAGAAATGTCTGAAGATTAAATGTGCCTGTGTGCATGAGATATGACGTCTGTGGTAAACATGTGTCAAGAGGAAATTTCATTTACATTTGCCAGGCTGACAAAAACCCATTTGTTTGAACTCACTTCAGTCTGTTGAATGAATCTTTCTCTTAATGGCCGTTTAGTGGCTTTCTTGTGTTTTCCGAAAACACATCAACAGGTATTTGATCCTTTACTGCATCACTGTGTTGGAGGTTTTGCACGTAATGTTGTTCTCTGTTGCTCTGTTGCTCCATTATGAGCATAGTATCACTGTAAAACTCACTAACGACTAGATCATGATCCAAAAAGGCAATTCGGTTATCATTAATCAGCATGTTTACATACTTATACCATTATATTTAGGGCAAATTACAGAGTTTGGGACATCCAGGTATAAGACACGGTTATTAATGGCCTGTTTGGAGTAATGAGTGTCATAAATTATCTCCAGTTTAACTTGATGTGGATGTAATCCAGTATGACCCCTGCAAAGAGGATGAGGAAAATTAATTTATTTGGTTTAGACCGAATGAAGAATGCTGTACTTTATGGGCCCTTTTTTGGGCGGGCTGAGGGAGTTCCTTAGATTTAAAAAACAAGGTCTTGATTAAATCAGTCTAAAGCCAAAAGTGTTAGACTGATATTAAAAATAGTAGTGTCACTGTTTTCCCAATCACTCAGGTTTAACAGCCTGGGGTTCTTAGTCTGATGAGATTTAAATCAGATAATGTTAAAAAAAAAAAAAGAAAAGAAAAGAAAGGAAAAAGCAGACATGCAGAGAAGGAAAAGAAATATTACGACACAGACAGAAGGTTTCTGGGAGGATGGAAACACAGTGAGAGAATGTCCCAGCTATCTTTTCCGTTTCAGAGCTGTTCAAGGTTTTAACACAGCAGACAAGCGCAAATCAAATTCACAGTTTTCTTTTTTATTTTCATTCAAACCCTCCCCTGCTGTTCGTCCTTTGTCTCTCCCATCTGTGTCCGACATGATGTTGAGACGAGCCGTCAGAAAGGTCTGCTCCTCCTATCAAAACCGGCTAAAGCACCTAGGGATCAAGGTTTTATTTTTTAAATTTTTTTAAATGACTAAAAGCATCGAACTTAGCCTGACATGTACCTCCCAAAAAATGTAACTAAGTGTCATGGCAACACAGACCCCACGAACCGTGATTGGTCGGCTTGGTAGCCTCACATTTCTGGCTTCTGCTTTTTCGCCGCCGTTGTACAGAACGTCTCCTCTGACGTCCCATTTTGTTTCTGCGTTGCAGTAAATACAGGAAAGCTAACTGCTGTTCAATGTCTATCCAGTTCCATGGAAGATCTGAGTCAGTTTCAGTCGCCATTGTCTTGAAGTGGGCCAACAAACTTGTGGAAAACTCTCATGGAGAAACTCAGCACAGTGGCATATAGTCCCCACCGCCCACTTGAGGTTTGGTGGTGTGATTGCAGAGGAACACCAACAACCAAGTACAAATGCTGACGGTGGCGCAGGCCACCTGCGGTGGATACGGCGTAGGTTAGAAGCAGAGGCATTAACTGCCGTTTGAGGGGCGTCTTCCCTGGAGGGTAAAGACACAATCCAACCATCTCAACCACTGAGTTCAAACAGCAACAACTCTGCTACTGGACTGTAATTAAAAAATAAAAAAACAAACAAAAAAAACACTCGCCTGCTCTATATAGTTATAAGAAAGAAAAAAAAATTCCAACTACTTTTGAAACACGACAATAGAAATGTATATTATGCCTTTGTATCAGTTTTAAAACACTAAAAGGATCATACGGTCATATTTTCACTGCTGCACCGTGGCAACGGTGCTATTATGTTTTATTGCCTAAATCAATGGCGATGTGACGAGTTAATTACATATTAGATGACTGTGTTTCATGGATTTCACAGGTGTTGCCATGGAAACATGAGGGTTTTTTAAAAAGTTATTATTATTTGATGGTTCATTGTTAAATAGCTCATTGCTCAAATAATAAACGTACAAAGGATGATTATGGGAATTAATCACAATGGAGAGGATAATAAAAGTGAGGGTGAACCAGTCAGACTCTCTGCTGCCGGCTGGTGTGAATGTGTTATGATTATTAACAACTCTTTCTTTTGAAGTGTGTGATATTACTATGGTATTACTGGGTTTACAGGACAAGAACGGTTAGAAAGACTCAGTTCCCGGTTAACACGACAGTTTTTGTTTTGTTTTGTTTTGTTTCCTGTTTCCTAATGAAAGTTTCAGTTAACAATGCCAATTTACGCTGATCACACACAACCTTTCATTTGAAGGTTTCTCCTCATCCTTCACAACACTCTCCTCCCTCTCTCTCCTGCTGCCTGCCTCCTCACTCTACTTTTCCACAGGTTTCCCTCCCTCTCTCCTCGTCTTCAGTTGTCATTATTTCAGGCCACTCTTGATCTCCCTAAATCTTCCCTCTTTAACTCTCATTTTTCTTCCCCCTCTCTCCACTACACTCTCCCTTTTTGAGGCATGTGTGACTATGAATGAAAAATGACGGCGCTGATCGAGCGGTTAAACAGTTAGAAAGGCTCATTTTTATATTTTCGACAAATGACCTCTTGTCTGCCTGCAAATAATGATAGTTCTGTTTGGGAATTAATGTGTCATTGCTTTATCACCATGAAACACTGCTGTTCTATTTCATCCTTCTTGTGATATTTAACCTCCATAAACCAAAAAGTTCCACTTTTAAACCCTGACCGTGACCTTTCACATTACACCAGGCCGTTTTCCTTATTTAGTTTTTTACCTATACATTGTGGACTATAGTGACAACTGATCTGTTTTGTTGTATTAGGCTGTGGAGCTTGTACTTTCCCATCCTCCTTTTATCTACATTGCTGTCTAAGCTATTTGATACACATATAAGCTACAACGCCTTTCAGTGCTTGATGTAAAAATTTTTAATTACACGTCTACACTCTTTTTCGTCTGTCTAGTGTGTGAAGACAAAGTCAGAAGAGAGCGCAGTAATTTTTAAAAAATTTTTAACGGTTGTGGAAAATATTTCCACCTCGTCTTAGACTTTCTTGATTGCTTTGCCTCCGACCCCCCACTTTGGTTCCCACTTTCATCTCAGGTGCACTATGCACAGTCGCTGCTCGGACAAAAGCAGCAATTCTAAATGCCAACCTCCAAACGGCGCTTTTTTGTGCTCAGGGAGAAAATAAGACTGAATTATGATGCTCTTTAAAATTTGAGAAAAAACCTTTTCTCACAGAGTTGGTAACACGCTGTGGTGGGGCCACTTCTGCCCTGTGTATGCACAATGAAACAAACACCGCATAGAGAGGTGGAAAAAGCAGTACTAAGGGGGGAAATTTAAAATGTAGAACAAAAATTTCTTAAATTATCCACTTTCTACAGATGTTTTATGTCTTTTTACTATTGTCGATGCTCTGAAGTTAAAACTTTTGTCTGGCCGTGCACTGCAGGAAGGTCAGCGGCTCTGGTAGGAGTTAAGTGTCTCGCACAAAGACTCTTCAGCTGATTGAAGGATGATCCTGTAATCAGAACCAAAGTAAGCCATTGAACCATTTTACTGAAAAAAAACTGCAGGAACAGACCCCTCCAAACCCTGAGCGTAATAAAATATGATTTTTGCTCTTATTTCAGTTTGGAACCACACTGAAATATGTGAATACGTGATTCTCGGTGGAGACAGGTAATTTTTGAAAGGACACAGCACACACAGCTGAATGGATTCTGAATTTTTTAAAAAATGATATGCATCATTTGAATATAGATATATAAGAACCTACTATGCTAAAATAAGTGTTTCTTTGTTTTTTTAAATTCCAATACAGCAGATTCATCATCTTTTTCTTTCTGAGCTGTTTGTACTACATTGTTCAGCCATGCATCCACCTTTAGTCTCCCATCTGGGTCTGTCTGAAAACTTCAGTGGAGCTGCCCAGACGGCTTCCTCAGGAGCCACATCCCTCATCGTGTCCTTGGCGGATCCCGCGGTGTTCCCAGGCCAGCGGGCTCGCCTTCGAGTGGAACGTGCCTCGAACGCTTCAGGCTGGCTCTGATTACCGTGACTTGTTTTCTGCGGCCTGCCCGGCGAATACAGTAGAAGAGCCTCTCCTATCTGTGGCCGTCCTTCCTTTTTGTGACCACGCTCATCAAGCTCATCCTCGAGTATCTATTCACACGTCCCTCACACCACCAACAGCCACAACACAACAAGAAGTCTGGTAGTTTCATACTCAGACTGCTGCATCATTGAGACAAATAAACCTATGCCATGGCCAACATGTAGAAATAAAGGTAGGTCACTGATAAAGGATGGGAAATGTAAAATTTAACAAAAAAACAAACAAAAAAAGAAAACACTTAGTGGAGGGGAACCACCTGTGGCCTATTAGATCAGCTCACATGTAAAATTTAGTGTAATGTGCAATTCCTTAGATCAGTAAAACAAGAGTTGTGTTATACTCCCCATTCTGTTCTTTTGTTTTTTTTTTAACTTTCTTATACTTAAACTCCAAACATACCGTCTTTGCTATGCTCCTGCCTGATGTTAAGCTACCCTGAGCCAGACTCCACACTTCCTAAAGTCTTTTCACATTAAAAGCCTGCCTATTAAGGGAAGGTTGTTGGGCTTTTCAAGTGAAAATTGTGTAGGAGTTTCATTCTTGAGTCACACCAACGATTATACTGGATTTATCAAGACGATAACGATTGAGTCAGTGTTGACATTTCATTAACTTGGGAACAGGGATGATTAGAAACAAATGCTTGTTTCTAATATAAGAGACTGAGGATCATGATGGGCATTGTCCACCATATGGGAAGTTCAGTAAAAGAAAAAAAAAAAAAACGCACATTAGTGTTGTCTAAATGCCTCTTTGAAGCTGCAAACCCTCTCTCCCACTGTCGCCACTTCATAAACCTGTGTCACCTGTGGAGACAGACTGAATGAGACCTTTGCCTCTATCTATTTTCATTTCAAAAATAGAGACGCTGTATGGCATTTAGCCAGCTATTCAAGTTCATGCAAATTCACATCTCATACTGTATAAAGGAATTTCTGTAAAGAATAGAAAAAAAGGGGGCGGGGGGCTGAATTCAGACAAGGCCCCTCTCCTCGCTGTCTGAATCCAGCCAGGAAGCGAGTTGTACGATGTCTGCATGTTTTTGCAACTCTCTCCAATTGCTGTATTTCGCAGGAAAAAAAGTGCACCAGCTGTTAAACACCCATGAATACAGATGAGCAGCCTGCTGTGATTTGGCTGGGGGGGGGTCATGGCAAGTCTCAGCAGAGAACTAACTTTCCACATAATGAGTGATCCTTATCGGCCCAGGGGGAGTCACGCAAGTTTTAAATGGGAGGTCAGCACACACATAAACACACGCAGGTGCACACACAATCTTCTCACTGTCCCTATTTTGCCCTCTCTCTCTCTCTCTCCCTCTCTGAAACACACACGCACGCACACGCACACGCACACGCACACACACACACACACACACACACACACACACACACACACACACCCACACACACACACACACTAGAAATCTTGTAGAACATATAACAGAATTATGTCACTGAGAAGGTTCATCTACATCATCCAATGCTAAATCTGAGAAATCTGAATGGAGATCACATAGAGACCCTCATCTTTAATGGGGGGAGGCACTTGACAAAACCTGGAGAGGTGCACATTCATGTCTCCAATTAGGTGTTTGGCTTCCTAATGACACAGTAATAGTCACTTGACAGGTGATTCATATCAATTAGCTCATGGCGGGTGGCAATCAATATGAACATGGGGAAAATAAATATAGAACCCATTGGCTGGCTGTGTGTGTGTGTGTGTGTGTGTGGGGGGGTCACACATATCAAGCCTTAAGTAATAGAAGAGAAAAGGTTGGTTACAGTTAGAAATCTCAGATTATGTACTATGCATCTAAACGCACTATGTAGAAAAGATAATTGCGACTAGGGCTTTCTGTAATCAATTCAATCCTCATTTAATAGTAAGTAAGAATGGTAACCCCAATTAAGAAACCAGAGATACTGAGATAAAGCCCCAGAATAGTTTGAACTAAGGATAACTCATGGGTTAATATCTTCAGTCATAGTCCCATTATTTGGACTCAACTTTCCCCATATTAAAATAAAATGACTAACTTCAGTCACCTTTTGTCAGGAAACATACTCAGAAGCTTAATTTGATATATCATAGGTGACGTTTCAGGTTTTAGCTTGACAGGAAGGTTTGGACTCTTCACGTTTCTCATGAAAGGAAAGAAAAAAAATGATGGCATATATATATATTTTTAGTCTCACTAACTGTTAAAGTCCTACTGTCGGTAACTGAAATAATCAATTAAATAGCCTAGAACATTTACCGTAACTTTTCCATTTCAGTGGAAATTTGTGGAGTGGAACTCCTGACAAGAACGAAATGAAACTGAATTTTTAAACACATTAATTTCTTTCTTTTTTTTATTTTCACCCTGAGGTCTCAGAAGACTTAAACACTTCATAAGCTGGGTTCTGATTAACACGTTTAAAAAAAATGACAACCTCTAGTTACTGGCACGGCAAACTGGAAAGTGTCTAAAATTTCCCCAAGCGAAGCATTTTCCTGCACATGTGCGATTCTCAGTCAATGACTATTTCAGCTGTGAATAGTAATCACATGGCAACCACCTGACTATTACGTTAGATTTTCATCACCTCATATGGCATGTTCTTGAACTTCTGCAGCCCAAGACCCAAACTGAACAAATTTGGTTTCACGCTGGGACTGAGGCTCATTCAAATGTTCTCATACTAGCATCACTGGGGGATCCAGACTGAATAAACTCCATTTTCCACCTTGGAAGCCAGTTTCATTGAAATGCGCTCGTTTTCTTGTCATGTTGGGGGAACCAGACTGAGTAAATGTAGTCTGTCCCCCTGCAGTCTATCCAGGAGCCATGCGTCTTCGAATGGACTAGTAACTCTTGTCACGTAGGGATCTAATCTGGTACATGTGGTGAAATGAAGTGAAAGCGACGAACCCAGCCCTCATGGACGACTCTGGGTTTGTATCAAGAAGCACGGCCCGGGGACTAGGAGGCAGATAAAGTATGTTGTCAGACTTTTTTTGCATGTGTCTTATCTACAGTGTCACTGTAGCACAGTTCTTCAGACTGTCTCCCTGTGCCTTGCTTCATAGTATTTGCCTGTAGAAGCATTTGAGCCCAAGCAGCAGCTTAGGATGAAGAGAAAAGTTTAAATTATTTATTCTTTATAACTTGAGGCGGGGTAGTGCGACAGAAATCGTATTATTACTGTTATTCTGTACTGCAGTCAACAAATATTTTCTCTCCTATTAACTAGCTATATCATTTTATGTATATAATGCGATTTTTATATCAGTCATTGCATTATTTATATCCATTCCTCTGTGTAAGCTTTTTCCATATATTTGCCATTTGACCAAAAAAATTAAAATATTGTTTAATTTTTGTCTTTGATTATCATTTTAATAGTATAATTTAATAATTCAACATATTCAAAGTTAACTAAATTACAATTAAGATGGAGAGATTTGGATGATGATTTAAACATATAGAATTAAAACCTCACTAGCAGCACACAGTCATGGAGCACTTTATTAGGAACACCTGTACACCTCCTTATTGATGCAACTATCAGCGCAGCCAATCATGTGGCAGCAGTGTAACGCAGATACAAACCAGGAGCTTTAGTTCAGCTGCTGACCTCCTGGATTTTCACATACAACAACCTCTACAGTTCACTCAGAATGCTGTGAAAAACGAAAAACAAAAAAACAAAACAAAAAACATCCAGTGAGTGGCAGTTCTGCAGACAGAAACACCTTGTTGATGAGAGAGGTCAGAGGAGAATGGCCAGGCTAGCTGGAGCTGACAGAAAATTCCACAGTAACTCAGGTAACCACTCTTTACAATTGTGTCGAGCAGAAAGCGTCTCAGGAAGAACAACACATCCAACTTTAGGCTCATGGGCTACAACAGGAGAACAATTACGTCAGGTTCCAGTCCTGTCAGCATTTGGCTTTAGCAGCGTGAATCCATGGACCCATCTGCCTTGTGTCAACCGGCCAGGCTGGTGGTGATGGTGTAATGGTGTGGGAATGTTTTCTTTGCACACTTTGGGCCCTTTAATACCAGTCATCATTGTGTGAATGCCACAGTCTGTCGGAGTGCTGTTGCTGACCATGTTCATCCCTTTACGGCCACAGTTTACCATCTTCTAACGGCTACTTTCTGTAGGATAATGTAATGTGTCACAAAGCTAAAGTCATCTCATACTGTTTTCATGATCATGACCATGAGTTCAGTGAACTTCAGTGGCCTCCCCAGCCACCAGACCTGGATCCAGTAGGACTCCTTTTGGATGATGTAGAACAGGAGAAGGGCATCATGAATGTGCAGCTGACAAATCTGTAGAAATGGTGTGATGCATCGTGTCAACAAGGAACCAGAATCTCAGAGGAAAGTTTCCAACATCTTCTGGAATCCAGGCATTGATGAACGGAGACTGCTCTGAGAGCAAAGGGAAGAACTACCCAGTGTTAGCATGGTGGTCCTAATAAAGTGCTCGGTGAGTTTATACTCAGACAGATATACAACGCAGTGCAGCGAGTGCCAAGACAGTGATGCACCAATGCTGAGTTGGCTCTGTACTCCAGCACATTGAATTTGAAATGAAGCATGACTATAAGCTTCATGTGCTGATTCTAAGATGAAAAAAAATTAAATATTGTTTAATTTTTGTCTTTGATTATCATTTTAATAGTATAATTTAATAATTCAACATATTCAAAGTTAACTAAATTACAATTAAGATGGAGAGATTTGGATGATGATTTAAACATATAGAATTAAAACCTCACTAGCAGCACACAGTCATGGAGCACTTTATTAGGAACACCTGTACACCTCCTTATTGATGCAACTATCAGCGCAGCCAATCATGTGGCAGCAGTGTAACGCAGATACAAACCAGGAGCTTTAGTTCAGCTGCTGACCTCCTGGATTTTCACATACAACAACCTCTACAGTTCACTCAGAATGCTGTGAAAAACGAAAAACAAAAAAACAAAACAAAAAACATCCAGTGAGTGGCAGTTCTGCAGACAGAAACACCTTGTTGATGAGAGAGGTCAGAGGAGAATGGCCAGGCTAGCTGGAGCTGACAGAAAATTCCACAGTAACTCAGGTAACCACTCTTTACAATTGTGTCGAGCAGAAAGCGTCTCAGGAAGAACAACACATCCAACTTTAGGCTCATGGGCTACAACAGGAGAACAATTACGTCAGGTTCCAGTCCTGTCAGCATTTGGCTTTAGCAGCGTGAATCCATGGACCCATCTGCCTTGTGTCAACCGGCCAGGCTGGTGGTGATGGTGTAATGGTGTGGGAATGTTTTCTTTGCACACTTTGGGCCCTTTAATACCAGTCATCATTGTGTGAATGCCACAGTCTGTCGGAGTGCTGTTGCTGACCATGTTCATCCCTTTACGGCCACAGTTTACCATCTTCTAACGGCTACTTTCTGTAGGATAATGTAACGTGTCACAAAGCTAAAGTCATCTCATACTGTTTTCATGATCATGACCATGAGTTCAGTGAACTTCAGTGGCCTCCCCAGCCACCAGACCTGGATCCAGTAGGACTCCTTTTGGATGATGTAGAACAGGAGAAGGGCATCATGAATGTGCAGCTGACAAATCTGTAGAAATGGTGTGATGCATCGTGTCAACAAGGAACCAGAATCTCAGAGGAAAGTTTCCAACATCTTCTGGAATCCAGGCATTGATGAACGGAGACTGCTCTGAGAGCAAAGGGAAGAACTACCCAGTGTTAGCATGGTGGTCCTAATAAAGTGCTCGGTGAGTTTATACTCAGACAGATATACAACGCAGTGCAGCGAGTGCCAAGACAGTGATGCACCAATGCTGAGTTGGCTCTGTACTCCAGCACATTGAATTTGAAATGAAGCATGACTATAAGCTTCATGTGCTGATTCTAAGATGAAAAAAAATTAAATAGACTCAAGTGGTGTTAGAATTAGAAAGGTTGAGACATGAGAGTTGGGAAAGCCTCAAAGTTCTTTCTTGGTTCATGAAAGATCAATTTGCCAGTCACCATCCCTATCAAGCAGTCGGGTGTTGTGAGATCTTTGTGTTGCAGATCGACCATGTCATCATCAACGTCCGACCTGTGCTGCACAGAACCTCGCAAGTGCCAGTGGTTGCCAACCTGGTTGGAGGCCAGAAAAAACTGCTCTGTGGGCTGCCGCTGGTTGGTTTTGTTGTTTTGGCATAAATGTAATGAAAGATATATAAGAGTGGGCTGAGTGAAAACAAACAAAAACCACTGCCCACAGGGACTGTAGGGATGATGTGTTTTTAATCTGAGTGCGATTATCTTCTGGAATGGACTTGCCTGTGTGGGCACACGTATGTAAATGCACAGCCCCTGCACAAACTCACAGTATTACAGGAAATCAAAACAGTTAGGCTCTGAATCAACAGTTCATACTCAGTAACAAGGCATGGAAGAGAGGTGCACATTTTCTGATGAATGACACAGGCGGTTTGCAGCAGGAATTAGTGAGTTTGTTTACGTCAAAGTGGAGCAGCCATCGCTGGGTACTTCAGCTACAAAGTGTTCTCTATTATGCTGCAATAACGGGAAACAATTTCTCAAACATTTCCTCATTCATAAAGACAAGCATTGTAAAAGCCAAGATTTCCTCTGCCTGACATCAGAACTGATGAATCTTGAGAAACATATCAACTCTATACCAGACCAGTGGAAGGGGGCTAAAATGTACAATTTATTACATTTTCATCCTTTATTCTGTTGATTTTTTTTTTCTCCGTTACTCGGGTATAGTCTATAACATGTCAGTAACATACCTGTCACATATGCCTAGAACTCAAGGTGACATCTTCAAAATTCCTGTTTTTTTCAGACAAACCCCCCCCCCAAGTTCTGAATTTACACCGAGAGAGAAGACAGAAAAGCAGAAAATCCTCAATTTTTATAAGCTGAAGCAAATTCGTGTTTTGTTTTGTTTTTTACTAGATAAATTATTTAAATTCAGTTTAATTATGTAAATCGATCATCTTTGCGCCATTGTAGATTTTTGTGCCTGCTTTACATCTTACTACAGTGCGTAGGTGTAGAACAAATACACACATAATCACAATTGATACTGTTGTTTTCCAGTCCTGTATGAAGATACCTTTTTCAGCCCTCTAATCAGGTGCTGCTTTACATCTGGAATAGACACCGAATGCAATTATCCTCCAGCAGCTTCCTGGAACTCGTGTCACCATATCTTTCTCTACTGTGAATAATATTGCTAATTTTGGAGGTGTACCTCTTTTACTATGCCACCCTCATGCCCTTTTTTTTTAAATCTTAATCCTTTACATGAGTGGGAGTGAATCAGTTTTAAATATAGACAAGGTGCTCTCAGTGCACCTCATTCTACCCATTAGAGCTACACAAACCACTTTGTTCCTTTCGGAGGTGCCACAGTGGCGTATCTCAGAGTTCATCACGGCTTGTGGTAAGTCAAGGTTTTCTGGGCTTTTAACGGTGGCTTAGCCACTAACGTGGCCTGGTTTGCACGTGGGGATAAAAGTAATACAGTGTCTCAGGTTAGGAACTTATGGGATAATGTTTTCTTTAAAGAATAAAAAAAAAAGAAAAAAAAGAAAAGGAAACCTTAATACAGAACATTTAAAGTTTACGACAGTGATTCTAATCTGGTGCACTTTTTTGTTGTTTGCCTTTTGGTTGTTTGTCTCTATGTCAAGGTGACTGAGTGAATTTTGATTGAGTGATAGACTGAAGAATTCCCTCCCTAAAAACACAGTTGTTCATATTACAGTGAATAAATAAATAAAGTAAAAAATATGATTCAGGACCAAGAAAAGTTTGTATTTGTTAAATCTCGCTTCCCTGGAGGTAAATAAACATTTTTAAAAGAAGACAGATTGAAATCTATTACCCACTCATATGAAATCATATTTATCCCAGAGATGGTGCTGTTTTCCTTTGGTCTTGGAGTCGATGCAGCTTCTTTGTCAGCAGATGAGAATAAAGTCATGTCAGCCAACACACACGCAGCTGGCCTGACTCTGTGCCTGATGCTGTTTCGCCCCGTTATTCTCCGTAAGCTGAGTATGTAGGTCATAGCGAGGGTGAGAGGAATATGATTTCCAGGAGGTGCGTTCAAGGGATACGGCATTTTGGGATTTCTCCCGCACACACACAGACACACACACACAATACCCTCCCTCTCCATGTTGTTACATCTGGCATCGATGGAAATGAATCAGCGAGTTTGTCTTTCTTTATATAAATATATATATATATATATATATATATATTTTTTTTTTTTTTAAATTCATTCATGATGAAGGACACATCATCAAAAAATCACCAATGTAAAATTAAACTCTCCCAGAGGATGAAGAATGTGGGTTAACATATCAGAGCATGGCTTGACTTCATCATACAAATATGATGTGTGGGCGGGAGGTGAAAGCATTACACAGACACACACATGCATACGCACACACACACGCACACACATGCACAAACATACACGCACACATACACACACACAAACCTGTACTGCCAAACTACAGAAAAGCTAAGTAGAGACACACAACACTCACAGTGTTCAGGCTGTGTGATGTAATTGGAAGAAGAGAGGAGATTGCAACAGAAATGTACAGTTCTTGACCTTTGCTTCATCATTCTCATGTTTGAATTTATACTTTTTAAATTTTTTTATTGCATCTAAGGCTGAGCACAGTGGGCCTCAAAGGCGGCGCAGAGAAAAAATCGAATGCCTTTTTCAGGTAATTGTTACTCGTTATGAAACAGTCCATTTTGAGATGAAATTCTCATTGAGAAGAGGCTCCATTTTTTGAAGGAAACTTGAGTGTGCTCTTTATCTGAAAGACAGACATTCAACGGAAACTACGAAGACTTAAAATCCCTGAGGTAACTAGGTCCGACTCGAAGCCGTTGTCTTTGTAAGGGATAGTGGTCCTATGCTTTGTGATCAGGGCGCATGTTGGCTGGAGTTGGGTTTGAACCCATAACTTCCTGCTGGGAGGAAACTACTTCACTATATATTGAGAAGAGAGTGATTTCGGACTGAGCATTGGAAAACGATGGCCTTGATTCAGGCAATAATGGCCTAGGGTGACTACCCTGTAGCTCCGTAGACACTGTGAGCGGCAAAGGGAGTAGCTGAAGGGGATGATCCTTAAAAAAAAAGGAACTGATTCAACTGTCTATTTCATTGGCAGTGACAGAGATTTTGACAAAAATTTCCTCCACATTTTCACTAAATGTATGTTTTTTCTAGGATAGTTACACAATTATCCACATTTTCCAAGTGATACGAGGCGCACAACTGAAGTCAAATGTCCTGAGGGTCAGCGTGGATTTGACACAGGTGATCAAAACCCGTGAGGACAAGGACGAATCAGATGAAGCAATTACTCTGTTACTGGATGGATTAAGGAGTTTATACAAGTTTAGTGGAAAAGATAAAAGAATGAGCATATTAACACTTGGGTGAGGCTCTCTCTCCACCTCCTTTTTTCCTTTTATATCCTTTTTTTTTTTAACCTTCGTCTATTTTTAATATCAGGGGATATTTCACCCACAGTGGCCCTGGTTGCACTGAAAGCGGAAAATCACGGCCTACGTGATTACTCAGCAATCCCGGCCCCCCGTCGACTCAACACATCCAATCAGATTTTTGGATAACTGTAATCATTGCCTCCCCATTTTTTATTTTTTTTTAAACACAGTGTGATTATTAAGTGCCTGGAAAAACCCTCACAGTCTGGATAAGCGGTGGGGGGACTTGTGAAATCGGTTCTTTGCACGCCATCGTGTGAAATTAGCCTTCCTGATCAAAAAAAAAAAAAAAAAAGAGTGGGAGTGAGACAAATTCAAGCGAAGAGATGACATCTGAACAATATTCACATGGTTTGCAGAGAACAAGCTATTTAATGGGAGTCCTTTTTTATTGGTCCGATAGTCCATAATTCCAGAGAAGACAAGTGTAAACCAATCTGGTAGTTTCATGTTCTACATCATGCTGCTACACTGAATTTGACTGATAAAAGGTTTAACTACATTTGGTCAGTGTCAATAGATGGCGGCAAGGTAGGTGTATGTGCTTTAAGTATCACTGATTATATCTTTTTTAAAAAAGTCGGTTTATCATCAAAATACTGAAAACAATATTTTTATTGTGTTACTATGCCAGTTTGCCAAGAATTTATCCAAGAGTAGCTATTTATAATTTACATTTACATTTACTCATTTAGCAGATGCTTTTATCCAAAGTGACTTACAAAAAAGGGACAAGATTAAAGCTTCAGAGACTTTGGAGCACTGAGTACTAGATCTGCTCGATGACACAAAGTGCAAGAAGATCAGGTGAAGAGGTGAACTGAAATTGCACAGTAAGTGCTAGTCAGGCAGGTTAGGGTGGTAGAGGTGTTAGAAGAGGTGGTGCTCTCAGAAGAAACAGGTCTTCAAGTGATTCTTGAAGACAGATAGAGCGACTTCCTTCGCTCTGATTAAATTTGATGTCTCGTGCTGCCTTCAGGGAACCAAGAAACAAGACTAGTCTGGACTGTGATCACCTCGGGTGCAGAGGTGGCGACGCCAGGCGACGTTTCTCGCAGCAGTGTCGGCCTGTGGGATTGAGTCTGAGTAGATGGGTTCAGACTCAGAAGTCTCTCTATCTGTAGATAAGCATTAGCGACTTGAACTTGATTTTGGCAGCCATGGGGCGCCAGCGGTGGTCAGTGAGCAGCCGAGTGACATGTGCCCTTTTAGGCTGATTGAAAGCCAGGTGTGCCACCACATCTGGACCTGTCTGTAAGGGTTTCACTGTGAGTGAAGGGAAGCCGGCTGGGAGGGCATTATAGCAGTCGAGGCGAGAGAGGGTTGAGTGGTGCACCAAGTCCGCTAAGGCCTGATTTTCCTCATGTTGTATAGAGCAAAGCGGCACGACAACTTCAACATGTTCGTGGTCAGCGGTTCAAGTATAAAGCACAGTTAATCACTTCTCTTGATGATTAACCCTACAATGCCTTCTCTCTCACTCTCTCTCTCACTTCCCTGCTCACTGGTAGTCTGTTATTATTTTCATTTACTACATTCATATTCATGTTGCAGCCTGAGTGAGTATTTGAATCTCATGAGAATTATGTCGGAGATTCCTCCTTCTCCCACAGACAATACAACCTTTTCAGCCTAGTGTCTGCAACATGAGAAAATAAGAACTTATAGAAGCTGTAGAGCAGATCAAACAGAAATAAGTAGTAGTAAAATTAATCTCAAAGCCAATCAATAACCAAAGTTAAGCAACAGTCTGTCTTCCCAGCACCTGATGTATTTCCTATAAGTTCAGTTTAATCTCTAATCTTTCTAACATATGTTAATATGTGTCTTCTTCTTAACAAATAGGCCTTAAAATATACAGTTCTCCAAGTAAATCATTATACATTTACAATTTGCCAGCCAGGCAAGATGATGTAACTTCACCACGGCTGCACTAAGTAATGAGAAGGGAAGAGCAGGATGGAAATGGAGGGGAGGAGGGATGACAAAGCAGAGCGGCTTGGCGGAGGAGGAACGGAAGAGAGGAGGAGTAGTGAAAAATGGATGGGACAGTTAGACTTGCTGCTAGTGTGTCACTGTTTGTGTGTCAGGGCTTATTGTGTGTGTTTGTTGTGTTTACAGGCTTTAACAGTTTGTGTTTATCAAAAAAAAACAACAACAAAAAAAAAACAAGTGCATATGACGACAATGGACGTGGTTTCCTTGTTGTGTGACTGACTAAATCACAATGGATGATGCAATTAAAGGAGCACCAGACAGGTGGAGGGCACGATCGGTCTGCAGGCCTGACCATCTGTAGGCGACGTGGCTGTGCACGTATGTCGTGGTGCATCTGTGTGAGCGTGACTGTGTTTCGTTCAATGACGACAATGGAGGAGGAGGCTGAGGATGAATCTTAGGTTCGGTTGCCTTAAAATCCAGGCACCTAAAGAATCCATCAACAAAGGAACAACTAAAGTACCTGTACGTCTGTGTGTGTGTGTGTGTGTGTGTGTGTGTGTGTAAATAAGAGCGTTAAAATACAGTCTGTGGATCTGTTTGATTGTGCATGTGCATGTGTGTGTATCTTATACGATCGTGACCATGAAAATGTTTGATTGAAAGGTGGCACGAAGGAACCTCGACAGACACACACTCTCAAGAAGATTGTCTTTGTGTGCCTGTTAACTCAGTTAACTTGGCTGCCTTTGTCTGAAAGTGTCAACGTGAATGTGTGTGTGTGTGTGTGTGTGTGTGTGTAACAGCTCATTTGTTCTACAGCCTCTGTTGTTTGTATTCTCGACTGATAGCTTTCTCTGCTGAAAAATAGGCTTGCACTTTGTGTGCGTGTGTTTGTGCGCTGTTGTGTGCCCTAACTCTGCGACAGCGTGTTTATATACGTGTGTGAGTGTTTGTGTGTGTGCGTGCGTGCGTGCGCATTTGCCCAGCTAATTGAAAAGTGCCACTGTTGTAAACAAGCTGAGAAAGGAGCAAACATTTTTCATGCGGCGCAGGGGGCTTCGACGCAGTGGGGCGGCGTGTGCATCTGTGTGTTGTGTTCAGGGCCTTCCAACCTCAGATGGCAGTCACTTATCTCGAGCCCTTGCATCATTACCCCCCCCCCCCCCCCACGGTCCATCCATCCATCCCTCTCCCCCGCTCGCTCATCTCCTCATCTCTTCTCCCTCTCATCGTCTCATCACCTCTCTGCTCCTCCTTCACTCCCCATTTTGTCCTTCGTCCCCTCCCAGTCTAATTTCTCCTTATCGTGACATCCCATTGGCTGCATTGACACTGACGGTGTAATCCCTAATTCTGGGTGTAGTTCCAGTAAAAGGTTTTGGTCTTGCTGAGCTTTTTATGTAAACTGGATGAGATGCTGTTACTGAATATCTGTCTTTCCATGAATAAACCAGTTAACAGTTTACTCCCTCTTGCTGAGAAACAGATTACCTCCACTATGCTGGAAAGAAACTGATGAGTCTTACTTGTAAATATCCCTCTAGTGTTGTTCTCAATGACATCTACGGTAAATGTGTCCAGATGGCAGAGTGATTTGAAAAACACCCGTAGTTGGATGGGTAGAGCCGTAGACTTGAGACATGGACTGCAGACAGACTTAAGTGACAAAAATAAGGAGCTCATCAACTTGACCTACACTTGACTGCTGTGAGAGATGGCTTCATGAATCCATAAAGATATGAAGCAGAATGTCTTTGCTTTGAAGAACGTTTGACCTGATTAAATCCTGCAACGTAAAATGGACATGGGCGGGGCACGCACGGCCACGAGGCTTGAACATTTAACCATTGGGTCTCTGGAGTGAAACAAACTGAAAAAAATAAAATCAATTATATTATAGCAAAAAACAGCTTTGAAACAAAAAATGTTAATAGTTGTCATTAAGAGAATTGTTAACTGCCTTGATCAATTTGAGGATTATATTGGACTTGAAAACGAAGAGTTTCCGGTGCCCCCTGGAGTTGTTTGAGCAATATTCTAAGGAGTGGATCCCGATTTTGTTACTGTTTTCTGCACATGAACCAGAATGCAAATGTCAAGAAATGTAGCAGTGCACCACAAAAGGATGAGGATGACAAGGACCGCAAGCAACCCACATGGATGCAGTCAATGCAGGTTTAAATTCTTACAGAAACTGGCAAATGTTTCACAGGCAGGACAGGTTTATATGGCAAACTCAAAGTGCTTCACGTCAAGCATACGGTGCAAAAGAAATGCACAAAAGAAAGGAATTTTACACACGCAATATTAAAGCAAGTCATTAAAAGCCAAGACAAAAGTAAATAAAACAGAAATGGAAATATAAAACAGCTAAAACAAGGGCTAAAACAGAATTAAAGAGGTATAAAAGGAAAGAAATAAATTTAGCCATTAATTCGGTCTTGAGGATGGACACTTTTGGTGAAAAAGACTGTCTCTGTTTTCAGAGAGAGAGCGTTTACTGTG
>CM029124.1:3880000-4075000 GCA_016859345.1 Istiophorus platypterus
TTTTGGAAATCAATTTGCGGTAAAGTTTTATTTTAGAGACTGTGAACCTCATACTGTATATTCTGTATTTTTGGAACAGTGTGCCTCATAATGATAGAGCTGTTTCTACCACACTGACCACTAGATAGGGAGGAGGGGTGTTAATGAACTGCATCTGTGGATTTGCTTTAAACAGTTTCCGTTCATTGTAACAACTTGTACGGTCTTAAACGTTCTTATCTATTTCCCAGCTCCCCTGTAGAGATTATTGAAGTTTTATCTAATTTGATCCATTCTAATCTCATTTCCCCTCGAAATACTCGGCTCCAAAAAAATAAACAAAAAAAAAAAAAACCCTCGGCTCAGTCTGAATAAATTCTGTCCCTGACTGTGCGCTGTCTTCTTCTTTGTCTGTCACCGAAAACAAACTGACCTGCCCCATCTGCAGACTCTCAAACTCATCAAAGTGGCACTTTTCAAGTCATTTATAGTCCTTTGTCAGACCCGAGCCTCATTTCCCCCTCGCACAGACTTTATTTTCTTTCCCCGCCGACGCAGGCGAAGCAATACATTTGGGCAACTCATTGGCATGCACCAGACGGGCGGAGTTGACGAGGTTTATTAAAGGGATCTGGAGCCTGATGCTGTCTCCCCTCATTAACCTCAATAGCACCTCAGACGGGTTATCTGGCACATGTGCAGGCACACGTGCGCACGGACAGGGGATGAATGAGGGATGTGAAAAGACGAGGTATGGGAGGGAGACAAAAAAAAAGGAAGAAAGAACAGAAGCTGAGAAAAACCAAAGGTAAATTCAAGAAGGAGGCAAAGGATTGGGTAAAGAAGAAAACAGAAAAGAGGGAGAAAGATGGTGAGAAGCACTGAAGGGAAATTCTGATTCAGATTTATCAGGCTGTATCTTTTTCTTATAGTTTGGTCCATCATGGTTGATTGGCTATGATTACATTTTGTTTTGATCTGCTGTACTCATTTTGATACAACAGCTACAAAGATTTCCACTGGATTAATATCTGTGTGTACTTGTGTGTTTGAGTTGATTTTGTAGTTTTTTTGGATTACGCAGAGGAGGATGATGTCTCACCTTAGTCTAGTCTTAGTTTCCAAAGTCTCAAATTAGAAATTAAAGCTGTCAGGCCTATTGACAAATTCAAGAATTTCCTTTTGAAAAAAAAAAAAAAAAAGAGACAGAAAACAGATAAACGTCAGATTAGGTTGGATATAAAGAAATTTAATGCGACACTGCTGAACAGAGGCTCTGCAACCTGACACCCGTGTCTTTACTGCTTCGCCGGGTTAACACAGACACACACACACACACACACACACACACACACACACACACACACACACACACACACACACAATCCCAGAGGTTGTGTCGTCTTAGTGTCATTAGCCGAGTTAACTCTGTCTCTTTACTTTTTCTTCCTCCCAACACACAAACATATACACACACACACACATCAACACACACACACACACACACACACACACACACACACACACACACACACACACTACCTACATGTCTCTGCTGTTAAATAAAATCAACTGACGATTACTGTGTCTCGGCTTGTTAGCTCCTCTGCCCGTCAACGCATGCAAAGGCCCACAAATGTGCAGCTGTCCACTAACATTCGGACGCCACATTGACATACACCGAGACGCACGAGGACAAAACGGCGAGCGTGGCCAGTCCCCGTCCCTCGCTGACACATGCACACGCAACGCCTGCGTCTCCGTGTCTCATCTCGTTAGCTTAGCTAGCCGGGCTAATTGACAGTTCATTACCAGGTTGTTCTCTTTGCACAGCCGCTGACAAGTCTGAGTCTTTTTCGTTGGGCTAGATGTTGAAATTTCAAATAGTGTATTCAGTTGACTGCGCTTGCCTGAGAAAGTCTGTTAAAAACATATATATATATATACATATATGTATATATGAAAATTCGCTCGACCCACGTCCTAAAGTGTTCGGAATGAACTGGGTGAAGCAAGAACTCTTACAAAGTGACTGACATTGATGGCGTCTCACGCCAAGTCCAAGAGGACACAAGTGCAGACAAAAACACAGATTGAGAACGGCCTCTTGTATATCCTGCGGACCCTGTCCTCCTCTATTTCGTCACTGGTCGCTCTGCTCGAATTCTTCCCGCCCATGCCCGTCGCCTGACCCCACTCCTTCCTGCCCGCCTGCCCAACGGTGTGCAGGCGAACCCGCCACTCTCCCGTTCCCCCATTGCTAGTTTGTCAGTGTTACTTTGTGTTTGCCCCCCCGGTCCTGTTAACCTGCCTGTAATCTGCCACCTGCTCTTAGACCTGCTGCCTGTCTCAGACCTGCCTTCCCGCCTCTGCCTTTCGGATCTGTTTTTCTTCTCCTTCCTGACTGTAAAGCCTCCTTTCAACTGTAGGATCTCGTGAAGTCCCTTTTAAATTCAGCCTGCTCTGGATGTGGTCCCGAGTTTCTTGTGTGGATGAACTGCCCTGAGACCCCCACTTTAGGGTTTCAAAGTCTTTGAAAACCTAAAAGAATTTGAAGCACAGGAAACCAAAACATGTAGTGGTGGATTTCACGGATGGTTTTGGCTAATGCGTTGAGGAGGACGAAGGGTTCAGTCACCCTGCGCTAAAAAGTGCAACAATCTGTGTGGGAGAGATGTCAATCAAGAACTGTCTTGTTTACCTCAATCTATGTAGTAATTAGAGGCACTAGAGAATATGTCCTGGACCCATCTGTGCACAGCCTTCACACTGCTATATATTTTTTTTTCGGTGGCCATCAATCCCACTGAGCCTCCTGCTGTGATCTGCCCTCTGTTTTGTCAGCGCGGGCCGACTCGATGTAAATCAGATTTCAGCTACGTTTGGCATTAAAAATTACAACACCTCGCGGTCTCACTCCAAACCAAAACAAACAAGCTAACTACCAGTCTATCCTCTCCTCCCATTTTTCGTGAAGTGTCGGCCGGCAGATGGCTGGGAAGTGGTGCAAAGAGTTTTCAGGGAAAAAACAAGCAAACAAACAAACAAAAAAAAACCCAGCAGATCTCAGATCTCCAAGCTGCACAGGTGTCAGACTGATGAATCCTTGTGAAGATCTTACTGACAGCGTGACACTGATTGGAGAACAGCCCTTATTTATATGCTCACTTTGCTCTCCAAATAGACGTTTTTTTCATATTGATTCATCGATTGTACACCGGCTCTTGATTGCGTTTTGTCTTTCTTCGTGTCATTGTGGTTTTATGTGCTATGTGAGACAGTCATTTGTCCTAAAAGTTGAAGAATAAAATCTTACTCTGTGCTGCTGCCTGTGAGCGTGTTGCTTTTAAATAATTCCTCTGTCTGGAACCTTCGAAGTCCCCAAAATGCTTGTGGAGCGAACTAATGCTTTCATCTGTTGAGCATCTTATTACGCATGCCTCAGCGCAGTTAGATCAATTACTAATGAAATCATCTTACTCAGACGACCTTCTGGGAAAATTTGATGGTTCCCCTCTCCCTGCAAGAGTTTATTTCTTGCCTCGTCTTTTCATTTTGTTCATCCAAGCTTACTTTTTTTTGTCTTTTCCTTTTTTCTTTTCTCTTTCCTTTAATCTTATTTCCTTGTTTGCGCCTCCTGCTCTCTCTTCTTTTCTTCCTCAGGAAACCTGTGCAGTCACTAATAGATGAGTCTAACTCACCCGGGCATCAGCACGCCGTACTAACGTCTCCGCTCCTGACTGAGCCGTCAATCACAGGGCTATTAGGGTCTGTTTCCCACATTCATATAACATCAGACAACAGTTGAGGAATTCTCACACTTCTACATATTTTATGACGGTTTTGAATCAAACATGGCGCATTAGTGACATGAATAAATAAAAAGCGTTAATTTTTTTCAAAAATTCTACGATAATATCCAACATGCGTGTATCCCCCATCTCTGATCCCATTATTCTTACATTGGAGATACAAATATACAGTAAATCATTCCCTCGAGCTGTTGTATCCCCGAGAAAACAGAAAATGGAGCCCAAATATGAGGGGAATAAAATGTTTAAACAGCTGCACTAAAAAAACTGAGGACTTCTTTTATGTGGTTTTGATGTTGATTACTTGTCTCAGGAACACAGATTACATCCTCCACAAATACCTTTGTTCAGCTTAAGTTATTGTCGAAAGGCAGCAACTGTCTTGATGACTCTTTCTTACAGGATCGACTGGAAATCGCTTTGAGTTGTCAAATGCAATATGGCAACTGTCTGTCTCTGGAAAAGACATGGTTCTGTGTTGATTTCTGAGCAGCATCTCCAGTCTGGTTTGATTCAGATATTCCTCTCACACTCTAACTGTGATCTGACTTCATACAGCAGATCTTATCACGCCTTTAAAACATCAATAGTGGCTCAGTCTTGTCTGTGCCGGTGAACGGATTTCTTCCACCTTTGTGGTTGCTGAGTTATGCTGTGGTCTGTGAGACCATTAAACAAAAGGGAAAAGAAACTTTCAGCATGTTTTTTTTTTTTTTTTTTAATCTCCTCTGGTTCCAGGTTAAGAGACTAGACTGTTGGAAACTATCACCTCAGAATCTGGGATGACAGCAAAAGTCTTTGACGAGACTTTGATATATGTTTACTGCTTGTTGACGTCTTTGTGCTACAACTAGATACAGAAAAGTCAAGCAAAGGGGGTTGAGAATCGGTTTAGCGAGCTTAAGGTTTCCTGACACCTCGATCTTTAAAAGCTTAAATAATCACTTAAACCCTGAACATCTTGTTTTTTTCTCTGACCTCCAGAGGTCAGACCTCTCACCTTGGCGCAGTGACGTGCAGGTGGACTCCAAGACCCCACGAAATCACCGGATGCAACGAAACACACTTTGAGCCAAAACTGGCTGTGATGCTGAGTGCGGCCAGACAACAGTTAACCTGGTATTGATGGTAATTTAGAATAAAATTACATTAAACGTCCATCAGTCACTTCTGTAACTATTCGATGCTGCTGTCCGCTACACTAGGATCCTAAACACGTGGACATCAGCTAGACAACTGCATCAGATCACGTGTTTGTTTTTAATCTCATCAGCTATATCCTGTTTTTTTTCTCATGTGTATTATCTGATTTATTTTTGCAAATAAATAGCTTTGTTATAAATTATGTAGTTAAATTTCCCCTCCGTGGTCTAAAAGTGGAGCTGCTGTATCTATAGTATATAGTTAAACATGTGGACACTGAGAGTATAATAAATCTACAAAGTGATTATTGCTGTTTAAATGATTTGAGGCCTATGACTATCTTACTCTGCAGTTGAAGTACATGTATAATAAATGACAAATTTGCACACAGACACGCATGCAGAGCAACATGGCCGAATGTAGCACCGCATACACTGAAAACAAACACAAACACATATGTCACCCACGATGCAATTAGAACAATCAAGATGTCACACACGTCTAGGCACCACATGAGAAAACAAATACATACGCACAGGCACACACAAATACAAACCTCAATTGAATAAAGCCAGTAAGTCTTTGTCTGCAAAGCAGCTCTGTTGTCAGACAAAATAGCTGAGCTGATGTTGTTTCTGTTGTAATTATGCCCGGTCTCGCGGGGAGCCGCCGGTTAAGCCCCCACCAGCTGAGAGGGAAGGCTGAGGGGAAACACTGACATCAGAACGAACCAGAAACTGTCACGCCGCAGTGTTGTCACACGGGGAGGCAGAGAGAGACAGGGAGAGAGGGGGAGAGGGAGAGAGAGGGAGTGTGTGTGTGTGTGTGTGTGTGTGTGTGTGTGTATGTGTGTGTGTAGGGGGAAATTGCAGTCATCACGATGCAAAGTTATTAAACGCAGCCACAGAGAAAGGGAGTGAAATCTGCAAAAACAGAGGGAAAACAAAGCGGCGGAGAATTATTGGTGGAATAACACACAACACTTGTTGCTTTTATGCAGTGTCATAGCTGTTTTGAGACCATTTTGCAGGAGCAATTTCGCACGGCAGATGTTCCTCTCAGTGTTAATAGAATCTGAATTGAAATGAGAAAGACTCAATATCGGCGAGATTCCACAGATGGCTTCCATTAAGGCGTTTCTCCGCCATCATTTTTCTTGTTAGACTTTGAGGATGGAAAAGAACAGTGTCTCGAGCAGGCGCAACCCGCTTTTTATCTGAGAAGGGATCGGCGAACGGCAGGGATCCGGTCCACAGCAGGGGCCCTAATGCCTGGCACCTGGTCAGAGTGAATGCACACCCGTGCTAACACAAGATGGAGACATAAACAAGCTCCCACACTAATTAACTGGCTCTCTTTGGGCCTGTTTGGGTTCATAAGCTGATTTTGGCCAATGTTCAAATCGCGAGTTAAGATTGTGAGACTCCGCTAATAATGGCAGATGAGAACAGAGGAGCAAGCACGCACACACACACACACACACACACACATACACATACACACACACACAAACTGAAAATTCCAATCTGAATCTTTTATTTTTGTAAAATGATGTTTCAGGGAGTCTCAAAAACGAGCGAGATTGAGGGAAGATCGCGAGACTCACTCCTCCAGCTGAGTGCGATCGCTCCCGATCCCGACTTGGAGTCGCTTCCTTGTGTCGTGTCCTTTCCGAGAACACGACACGAGGAAAGTTGATGGCACTGAGGTAGTTTCTGTGTCTGTGGGCGAGGGGCCTGGCGCTGTGACAGGAACTTGGGGGGGGGGGTGTAAAGGAAGGGATGTATTGTACATAAATGGGGGGGGGGGGGGGGTCGGGGTGCAGGGCGTCCAGCAAAGCCCTCATCGTCTCTTTAACCTTGTCGCGATCATAGTTTTTTAATTAACTGTGGTTCCACAGTTACCATGCCCAGATGAGCAATCACAATGGGCAGCTTGTTGAGATTTACCTGCCCGAGTAGCAGCGGACATCTGCTGCGGCATTTTACCCTCCACGTCAGGCCAGTTTGACCCCGTCAGGACTGTTTGGCACGTTTGAGAGTTAGAGAAGTAGAGGACTGAATGTATTTTGCAGGGCAGGGGGCTGTGATGCAGCAGTGACATTACTGATGGTTTTCACCATGTGCTGTGCTGCAGGAAACATGCTGTATTTTTAGTTCAGCAGCAACTAACCTCATGTATGTATGATGATTCCATATGTCCAAACTGGAGGGTAAACCCGAACTGCTCTTAATTCTTTTTTTTTTTTTTTAATTTATCTCAACCATATATCCTTCACATCCCTACACAAGTGGCAAAGAAAAAAATTCTTTAACATTGTTTGAAATTAAAAAAATATTTTGTATATTAATATTGATTCAAACAACTGTGAAACAGAGCTCAACACACTGACTCCGCAGGTCTTCACAACTTCCCCTAACTGCTTTTAGATCATTGTTTTGGTTCCAGTCAGCACATCGACTATATGACCGAGCCTGTTGGTTCTGAACAACTGTTTCAAGCAAACATAACTGTAAAAGATGAGTGTATAATAAAAACGCAACAGCAAACATATAAACTAAACGGGTGCAGAAACTCAAACATGCATCTGTCAGGCCAGGAGAACCCCAGATATGATGAGAACTCAAATATGTTGATCTGATTAATGATCTAGGTTTTAAATTCTCACAAATCAACTGGGAAGTTGAAATTGATATTTACGGATTCATAATATAAATGTATAAAAAAATTCCAATATCATGTTTCACTTTTTTATAGGGATCAAATAGATTCTGGAGGCAGGTAGACCAGAGGTTTCTCATGCCTGTAATTACTTCCTAAAGAGCTATTTGCTCCTCTCACAGATATGCCAGTGTCATTTATTCATACTAGGTAAGTGTGTTTTTTTTTTTTTATTGGCCAAACTCCGAGTCTGCACAGTGGATTATTTGTGGGACTGGTCCAGTTATTAATGTAAATCTTTATTTATTATCCATCATTATTATTATCCATTTTGCCCTCCTTGGCTGTACTTGGCGCCGCCGTGGAAAACTTGGCGTTACGGTGCATCGACCGTGCCACTTCCCCGAGCCTTTCCCTGCTGCTGTCATTGCGGCGACCTTGTCCCCCGGGATTGGAGGTTGCACAGACGCAGCTGCTACCACATCCTCGGCAAATCCATATGTGTAATTAAGGATCAGAGCTGGCGATTACCTGTCTGTGATCAATAACACACCCAGTTATATCCGTTTTACCTCAGGCATATGGCGCACACACACACAGACACACACAGACACACACACTGACACACACATGTGCAAAGAGTAGAAGTGTAGCTTTGACGTCAAAACGGTCTCATTATTAGCCAGATTTCAACTATATTTTAAGTATCAAAGGGAAGGTTACTATTCCCACATGGATGTATGATTTTCTCCATCAATCTGTGGAATGGATACAGAAAATTATTACATTTTCAAAAGGTAATTTTATACTGTATGTAGAGAAATCACCTGTGTGCAGTCCAAGCTATTATGCCATGCATGATCTATTTTTAAAAATTAAAGAGGGGAACCTATTTCAGATGTATGACCAAGCATAATAACCTTCATCATGTTCCAATTTATTTAATAAATAGATTGTTTATTTTGCCCCTAAGGGCCACTGGCCCAGACCAACACTTATTAGAGCTTCTTCATGCGGTATGTCAATTATTAATTCTCTCATTTAGTGACCGTCTATTTCTTTTGCATGGCTCATAGCAGACAGGAGTGACTGTGGCAGGCTTTTTTGTAAATACATTTCAGAGAACAAATATTATTCGATAAAGAGAATTTCTCCCTGTCAAAAAAAAAAAAAAAATCTTATTGAAAAATAAGATGGGTTGTAAGATGGCTCCTTTTCCTCGCCAACGGTGACCTATTGCGATGCAAATGCATCTAGAAAAAGAAAAGAGTGTGTTACCGATCATGGCAGGGGTTTGGGGTTGGGGTGTGGGGGATGAGGGGTATGTGTGTGTGTGTGGGGGGGGTGTCACAGAATAATTCACCAATGAGGCGTTTTGGTCCTTTTGGTGCTAAGAGGCAGGCATAATGAGACTGGTTGGACAGGGCTGCTCCCTGATGTGTACAAATAAATATGTAAGAGGTGAATATTGTGGATAAAGAGGACTGTACTGAGCTTCCTGGGAAGGTATACATAGTATATAATGCATATACACAACTTTAAAATCGGTGGTTGGTTTTTATGTTTTATGTTTTATGTTGTGGCTGAGCAGTGTACATACTTAAGTCATGAAAAAAAGATCTCAGCAGCTGATAACTTAGAGAAAATAAAAATCTATGCTAAGGTCAATTTTCATGTTCACGTCTATAACAATATTTTTGACAATTCTTCATAAATCAGTGCACAGAAGTTAACTTCTTACAGCAGCTACAGCAGCTGAAAATGATGAAAGCCATTTATTGTTTGGGGAAGCCAGTGATAATCTATAATTCTAAAATTTAACAGGGTTTTAGTGTATACAATTAAAGTGTCTTTGTCTCTGAAAAATTGTATATCTGCTGTCCAGTCTAGTGTTTTGCCTGCACTCAGTTAAGGAGATACTATTCATTCTTATGCTTCCCCATCATGACTCAAGCTCTGAATCCCTGTGCGTCACATTAAACGTTATCTACAATGAAAGATTTCACACTAATTGCAGCTCTCTTTGTTTTGCCAAAATGTTGTTGATATGCGGTGAAATATGAACAGCTGCCCAGGTAATTTGATCTCAAATATAAAGTGATGAAGTTGGGCAACTTTGACTTTTTGTAGCAATAAAAACAAAAGCTGTTAAAAACTCTTAATAGAGTGTGAAAAGTGTCTCCAACCACAGTTGATATTTTATGTTTTGGTGTCTACCCACGCTATAACCATGAAGATCAATATAGGTGCAAATATTTATTAAACTCATTACAGATCCCAGATTTTAGCATATGGTTAGTGTCTCTATTACTGCGATGCAATTTCAGCTCATACATTCTGATGCTTTCATTTCATACTGACAACCAAACTAGATTAGTGTTGATAGATGGTATTTTTTTCAAAGTCTAGTGTCCCTGCAGGAGACTTGGATTGTATTACAAGTAACAGATTTAAAGATACAAGCATCTGTTAAAATGAAATGTCTCGCAATATGCCCGGGGGGGTGCTGTTACAGGATAGTTAAAATCAAAGTCTTTTAGCTAGTAAGCAGAGCTAGTGACCGCACGGCAGCTGCATTAATATAAATGAGAACTAATTTTCTCTCTGAATGATCATTTTACAGGTAAAAAGCGCTAAAATCCCAGCACAACCGTTGTCTTTACCTTATGTATCTTATGATTTTGTCAGACAACGTTGCAGTAATAAAATCAGGATTTCTGCAGAACGGAGCAGCAGCTTGCAAATGGCTCGGTAGTTACTGCTGGTTAACATGTCTTCTCAAGGGGCCACGCTTCAGTCACTATTTCATACTCTTTCCATTGTCTGACAGCAGAAAGAGAGAAAAATTTAAATGAGAACATCTTTATTGGGGATTCAGCTGCATTAAAATATTTTATATGTGCAGGAGAGAAGCAAACAGATAGAGGCCTGAAACTGGCTGACACTAGGAAGAACGCCAATATAAAGTGATGACATCATGAATATGCTAATCAGCGTATTGCGTCATCTGGCGACATTTAACGACTTTCCCCTGCAGGATTTAACTACATTTAATTGAATGTAGTTGTTTACAGCAGTTCCAGAACAGCTTCGAACTACATCCTCAATTTCATAAATTGACTGTACGCGATGCAGATATATACTAGGTCATGACCTCATCTTGGTTATAAGGATTATTTTGATCCTTCTAAAGAAGATCAAAAGGCTCCAATCTAGTCATTGATGCCATGATAGTTTACAGCCTTTTAAACACTTAAACATAAATGCACAAACTCAGCAGGGATTCCAGTCCACATGTTGAGTACCGTAGGTATTTGTGCACATATGTGTGCATACATTAACATGTATTACATTTTCCTTATTAACAGCAGCACACATTCGCAGAGTCACTCTGCTGTAGGGGGTGAACTGGAGGTATGAGATCTGAATATGCAGCACTCAACTTTAGACCCCCTCATTAAACACTCGCTGCAACTCAAACCAAACACAGATGACAGCTGAAGAAATCTACAGAGACTTACTGACAGGGGGGAGACCGGAGAACCAGGAGAAGCAGGTGCTGGGGAGAATCCTGCATGGTGTGAGTATGAGTTTGAGATGATTTGATCACTTGACTTTTAAATATCAAAGAAACAGATAGTGAACGAGGCATTGAGCGCTTTCCAGACAAATGAACACTCATCATTCGAACACAGCACCAAGATTAAAGGGAGACACAGGCTGAGTGAGAGACATGAGAAAATGGACCTGAATAATGAGGCTAACAAGACAAGTAATGGTTTGAGAGAGATACATATAGACTGATAAAGAGATTACTTTAAA
This sequence comes from Istiophorus platypterus, assembly GCA_016859345.1. Lineage (NCBI taxonomy): Eukaryota > Metazoa > Chordata > Actinopteri > Istiophoriformes > Istiophoridae > Istiophorus > Istiophorus platypterus. The sequence continues at coordinate 3,891,418 of CM029124.1, forward strand.
TTGGTGGGGGATAATGGGATCTGGAGAAATCCAATTAGCAGACAATCATTTCCAGTGAGAGGATTCTTCAGTATTGCAGAATTGGCCAGCTCCAGCCAAATAAACCACCTCTTGATTCTCACCACCGTTGGCAACATCTAAGGATAAACCATTCATCTTGAAATTGTCTCAATCCATTTTCCAAATGGCAAAAAGTGCAAAGAGCTGCAGTCTCCAGCAGGAAGGGGCCCGACCCATTTTGGTTGTGGGGACCGGCGAGCTAGCAAAGGGTTCCCTCACGGACGAGTTCAGGAGTGCAGGGTTGCATGCACTTTAGAGGATCCCCTCGAGATACGTTTTAATGTCTTAAGACATAAAAATAATCTGCTTTGAACAGGTTTTAACACATTTTCTGCCTCATTGAAAAATCCAGAATTTATGAATATCCAAATCAGTTAAAAGCGAGAACTCTGAAATTGAGCCCAAATAAAACCTCCCCCCGGGTCATTCCATGCAAGCTCCCCAAGAATTCAAAACTTTTCACGCTAATGTCATAGATTTTCTCAAAAAAAAGAAAAATCATAAAATTTTCTATTGAATCCATGGGACTTTGTAAAATGCTACATATAAAGTATCAAATTTTTTTCCCAATGTACTGTATCTGCACTGAATATTAGCATGTTCCCATAAAAAAAGTTTGAGAGAAATCAATCAATCCTTCAACCCTAATCCTAAATAGTATTTGGAGTAGAGCTATAGACTTTTGCTAGGTCCTAATAATTCGGTATAAATTTTTGTAGCGAAAATCCATACTATGAGTTGGGAGGGCATAGGTGAGTTGGTATGGAATGACAGAATTTGGCCCCTGATGTCTGTTTGTTAATTCAATTTAAAAGGGGGAACAAATGTAGTGTTTTTTTTGCTACAGAATAAAGAGATCTGTGTTGCTCTTCCACTTAATTAAAACCACAGATATTTACTGCACATATCTGCCCTCGTTTCAGACTATTCATCTCAGTTTGACTTTGTTCCTCAGCACGTCTCAGCCGAATACGCAAATAATCAGTGTTCAAAATATTTTGAACAGATGCTGTGGTCCTGAATTGTATCTCATTGCAGCATTAGTTGCATCGTTAATCCGAATATTTGAATAAATAGACTCAGGATCATAAATGCAAATGTCTGTTAAGTGAGAGAACTGTCTTTACCCATCATGAAGTGATCACTTGAAGTGGCCCCAGAAATTGCAGAGTCCATTTGAATTGTCCATGAAGTGCTTTTCTCAACTTTGTAAGTGGGAAATTTCTAAAAGCTCCATGTGCCGACGTTTCAAAAGGAATGTCGAAGCTTTTTACTTTTTTATTTTTTTCGGTTGTTGTGTACCATTTCTACCGTGGTGCTAAATCATGGAGTATTTGAGAAGAAAATAATGTGAATGTCCGTTATCAATGCCCTCAAGAACAGCGAACGGCCCTAAATCCGGTTTTTAGTGGCCTAGTCTTAACCACACTGTACTTTTAACCCAGAGATACAGTGAGAAAATGAATGTCATCATACAAAACTGCTAAGATTATATAACAGTTATTATAATAGAAACACAGCTTTTGTTTGATAATGTTCATCATCAAAACCACAAATACCATTGACTACACATACATACACCTACAACTGCACCAAACACCATCAAGTTTACTTCTATATTTCCGTAGACATTTTTGTCAGTTTCTCTCGTGTCCCCATTACAATTAAATGCTTTGCTCTTCTCTTTCACATGATTAAGAGTCTGTGTGTGTGTGTGTGTGTGTGTGAGTGTGAGACTAATCTTTTGGAAGACAGCTCATTCAGATTTGGCAGAAGGTGTTTGGTGACACCATGTACCCAGTGCTGGGATTTCCCTACAGGCACACACAAACACATACTCCTTCACACATGCACAATTAATTTCCTGGGCTGAAAGAGGGTTAGAAGTGCTAATGTATTATAAGCACTTCTGTTCTCACACACACACACACACATATACACACACAGACACGTATCCTGGGACAGTTGGCTGGCTATGAAAGTAGCTCTCTTGGCATCATCTGTATCTGTTCACAACTACTGGATTTACTGCATCCATGTGTTTTTTCTATGTTTGTGTGTGTGTGTGTGTGTGTGTGTGTGTGTGTGTGCGTGTGTGCGTGCGTGTGTATTTGGTTTCTGCCTGTTCACTTGCAGCCCAACTTTTTTTGGCGTTGCATTCAGCCTATACCATGTCTTATACCTTGTCTTTTTCTGCGTATGCATTCATGATGAACAATGCACGGCGGCTGAGAGAGCTCAACGACTTCGGAAAACACAAAGACTGGACACTGCAGGTACACAAAACACAAGCAATCTTCAACAATTTGACACATGCTCTACAGATACTCACAACACAAACAAAAATGTGTTGAAAGTAGCAGCAACTAGCACGTACAACCCAGGCTGAGCTATAAATAGCCACTGAAACTCATTTTAGGTGTAATTTTTTCTGTTTGCAAGTTTTCCCATTGATTAAATACCAAATTGCATATCGTCGATGGGGATACATTTGAATCTCGACAAAGTCTGCCGAGACTCACGTAGAGATAAAGGCAGAGGATCAGAAGAGGAAAAAGGAGAAAACTCAAAAGTCTCAATCCTGATCATTTTCTCACGCTACATCAAAGCAGCATTGAAAAAAAAACAAAGACGGACTACGTCAATCTGTTACTTCTGTCGATCTCAAGACCTCCCCCCACGATCACCATATGTTATGGCTGAGAGGCGTGTGGGTTTCAGATGCCAGTTGACACCAGTGTTCAGAGGCTTGAAGAGCATTTACGTAATACTGGGACCAGACATCCCTTTGAGTCATGACGTTTTTCATGAATGTTCACGTGTGTGTTTGCACTGTATTTGTTTTACCTATGCGTATGTGTCTATATCTCAGACCTGTACCTTGACGGTTTGGTTTTGATACTTGATATTCAACCAACTAAGAGAACCATGTTTACTTAAGAAGTTCTCTGTGGGTTTTACCTTCCATCTTTTTTTTTTTTTTTTTACCACTATGCATCCCCTGTTTTGTTTGTATTACATGTGCATCCTCAAGCGCGTATGCATTGCAGACAGCATGATTCACATCCTGGCCTCGGTTTCACAGTGTTCCGCTGATCAATAGTTGGATGTGGTGATGCACTAAGAATCGGCGCAATGAGCCCACAAAAGCAATGAAGGAGAAGACAGCTGGCAAGTAAACATAAGTGTAAATAATGCATGAAATATCTTTTATTTAATGGTTTTACAAATGTGTTAGGAGGAAGAAAAAGAGCTCAACACATTTTTTAGACCCCAAAGACGCAGCAAATACATTTTGGAGAATAATGCTGAATGCAAACACAACTTTTGTTTGTTTACAAGAAAACTCCAGAGAGAACCTGCTACTCTCAAGGTTCTTAATCAGTGTCGGGAGGCAGCTAAACGTAGATTTATTCTTTTCAAATAAATAAATAAATAACAAAACACTTTCATCGTGACTCATCGTGACCAGCAGAGAGATTAATAATGATCTCAAACAATTAATTTAGGCAAAAATTATTTAGGAAATATTAAAACAGGTGACTCTAGGCAGCAAGTCAGCACACTGTAGCTACAAAGCATAGAACACTCATTCACTTTAGAAAGAAAGCTACAATTGTCTTCTGTCATTGAAAATCTTGTCCAGAGTAATAAGACAATCCAGTATGGATGAATGACAGTAGAACACGTTTTGCTAGCTGAAGGAGACTAGCAGCTAGTTCATATTGACTGTGGCTTCTACAGTTGTCTCACAATTTGATAGCTAAGGCTATGTCTATTGTGTAATTTTAACCTTGTTTCAAGCAAACAAATGGTGACTTTAAGTGGTATTTTTACCCTCTGAATCTGTTATTTCTGTGGATAAGAGGAAAGGCTGCTTCGCCGTAGATCTGCTTGATGAATGATTACATTTTTAAACGTACAGTTTGGCCACCAATGATCTCGTTTGCAGGTAAAAATTTAATTTTATTGTGTTAAACCCTGTCAGGTTATTTATTTGCCACCAATACATGCCGATAATGTTAGTTTTAAGAGCTGCATTAATTAGCCAGTGAGTTGATTTAGCTCACAAAGCTAAATGAACTTTTTAGCTAAATGAACTTGCCAAAAAAAAAAAAAAACAGTGGAGGCTAAATGAACTTTTTAGCTAAATGAACTTGCTAATAAAACCCAATTGGAGGCTAAATGAGCTGCTCAGATCCACTGAACTAGCTCCTCTCTGCTGCTGACAACAGCTCAGCATGGGACAAAGAAGCACAGCTGATGGTTACAAATGCAAAAAACACTCCCATGTGTCACAGAACATTAGCCTCCTCTTAGAGGGAACTCTACCTTGTGAGGCTATTTACTTGAATCCACTGAACTGACAAACCCCTGTGACATGTCTATAACATAGTTAACTCACAGTTTCTAGCCTGTTAAATACGTTCTTTTTTTCTTTTTTTTTTTTGCCATATTTGTTAGGGATTCGGCAAAACTTTAAAGCGTCCAATGTTTAGAGTCCCCCTCCCTGATAATCTGTGTGGATCCATTTCCTCATCCTGGTTTTTGATTTAATTCTCTCTCCCAGTGCTCTGTTTTCCGTCTTCGTTCCCCTCTATCTCTACCATTCATTGCAGTTCCGCTCTCTCTCCCTCTCTTTCCTCAAAGGCCACGCTGCGAGATTCTCAATGTCAAGTACGGCCAACTTGAAAATCAAAACACTCAGCTCAGTTACAGCTGCACACATGTTGCCACCTTGTTTGTATCTCCAAGAAAAGCCTTTTTTATGCAGGAAATAAGACAACCGCCAGGAGTTTGCACAGGGCCTCTGCCCCGTCTCACTCACCCTGAAGTTGTTGTTGACAGGAAGTTTGTTTTTGTTTTTTTTGTTTTTTTGCTGTGTAAGTCAGCCCCATGTAAGTCAATTTTATTCATGGAGCAAACCTGACTGCCAAAAACTGCTTCTGAGACAGAGACAGAGATAAAAACAGGATTAATAAAAACAAGCAATAGAACAGCTACATCGCAGGCTCAAGAAAAGCACTTACTTTAAAATCTTTTTATACTTTAATTGGCTTGCTTTGGGCAATTTCCGGAAAAAAATCTAATTTTTTTACATTATTTATACTGACAGTTGGCTAAGCACACATTCTCTTCAAGAAAAAAAGTAGATATAAAACTAGACTTTTTTTGATCATATGATCATATGATATTTTATTTATTTATGTAGAGTGTAATACTCATTAGTATATTTGCCCTTTTATATTTGCTCTACAGCTGGCATACTCTTCTGATACAAATGAGAAATTACTTAGTGCTCGTGAGAATCGCTTCTTATTTTATGTACGGAAACATCTTTGCCATATTCAGTAATGAAAAACAAATCAGAACATATGAGATTGCAGGTTGGTTCTCTGTAGTCACCTGTAGTACACGCTCTTAAAATCTATCACTGATAGGCACCATCCATACAAGCTGCCATATACATCTGCAGATCAGTGAACATATTTTTTCATGCCTTATATCAAATCCAATTTGGACAGCCTCAGGCTACCAGTAAGGGAACCATTTTATTTTCAATCTGTGGCCATCATTTATTTGGAACCTAAAGAGACCCAGTGTCTCTCTTTTTTCTAAATTTATATATCTTCTTAGAGGAAGAAGTAGTTCGAAACAACACTTCCTTTACAATGTTCTTCCGAGACTGGGGAAAAATAACAGCATCTGTCACTTTGTTTGGTCACTAATAAAGTCGATGTTTACAGCTGGCGTGGACCCCCTGTGGCCCTGTGAGTTTGGTCTGTGGTGAAAAGAAAAAAAAGAATGAAAACGTGGTAGTGATGTTGTGTTGTTTTGAAGCCACAAAACTTGGGGATGGTTTCTGGGAACAAAGCGAGTGACTCTGACACAGAGGAGTTTTATTCCTCTCCGGTCTCTACCAGTCAACACTGTTTTCCATTAATCATGATTGCAGTCTCTCCTTAACCTTAATGTTTTTGAGACTAAACCCCATAAAAAAAAAACCTTGACCCCTGCGGTGGTAAATCAGAAAGGCCCATTTTGGAAATCACTGGCACAGAGTATGTCAAGCTATAATTTTAATAAATGTATGGACTGATGTGTGTGCATTCATATGAGGGGGTATGTGTTTGTGTGTGATCTCCAGTTAACAGCGTTTTTATTGATGAATCCTCCAGTCATGCGAGACTCTGTTTACCCCCCCCCCCCCCCCCTTGCCAATGGCTTCAGGGGTGCCATGGCAACACAGTAAGTAGGATAAATGACATCACAGCTACCTGCCATAGCACAGCTGGAGGGAAGCAAGAGAGAGCAAGGGGGAGAGAGAGAGGGAGAGCGAGAGGTCAAGAGACAAACATTGACAACGCAGATCGGTGAGAGATGGAGGGAGATGGGGGGTTGGGAACAGAAGAAAGAAGGAATGAGACAGACGCTGAAAGAATGAAACGGGCGACACTGTGCTAAGGCGGGGAGGTGGAGAAAAGATGACGGATGAGAGAGCAGAGATAGAAAGGGAGGGTGGAAAAGTGTAATGAAGATTCTGGGTACAGGAGTGAAAGGGGAAAAGGGTGATGGATACACACCCTGATGAAACTGTAATGACCTCTCTGGGGAAATTAAAAGTTACTGTACGATTATTTATATGTGACGTCGGCGGCACTGGCGCAAGAATATGCCATCGCCTCGCCAAACGTCATTAAAGACACGCTGGCTCCCCACACACCTGCCGCTGACATGTGCATCGTGTTCAGATTACATCTGTGTGAGTATTCTACTTCAGCTCTTCAACTCTGGCTCCTGCAAAACACGTTTTACATTTTGTTTTTATACTTAGCTTTTTCAAATATATATATATTTTTTGGGGGGGGCATAATTTCTGGCTGGAACACATTTTCTAGCCTGGTTTCTAGCCTGAGAAGTGTGATATTCATACACTGCTGAGGAGATGTCAGGTGTGTGTGGGGGGGGGGGGTCATGGTGGATTGTTTGCAGAAAATACACAATTTTTTTTTTTCCACCTCATGGGATAACTGGAGGCTGCATCCTACATCATAAGGAATTGAAGCTGAGACAGGGAATGTGGTTTTGGTTAAATGTTCAGAAATTCATTGCACCCTATTCCAAGAAAAAAAATGAACATTGACTTTTATCAAAGTTTTCCATATGTAATGCTATAATCCTAAATCAAGACCATGATATTTCACTAAACTTATCAGTTTGAACAAATTATAGAAGTTACAGAGACATAAACATCATTCTCTCATTTATTTTTTTTAGAATTAGCTCCACTTTTCGCCTTCATGAATGACAAACATCACACTTTGTTGTTATTACGATGAAATGTGGCCCCCATCGTCCGCCGAAGACAGTTTAGGTGACCGGATCACGGTCCGTCTTCAGTGGGTTCTCTGTTCGCTTAATATACCACCAAAAAGCTCAGCACAAATCCACTTAAACCCGAAAGAAATCATCCGATATGAATGCCGATGTGGCTAGAATGAGGTCGACGCCAGTCATGGCGCGGGAGAGGACGTCACGGTCGGCGCAGGAAGGGGCTGGGGGGGTAAGTACGATAGTGCCACAGCTCAGCAAACACTTTGACGTTAAGTAGATGTCAAAGGGACGGCCTGTACCAACATCGAGAGCCTGTGCAAATATAGCATCGGGGCGAAAGCTGAGACGAGAGACCGTGGTCGCTCACGGCTGCCAAATGGACCGCTCTGCGATATGAGCACCGCTGCGGAGTGTATCTGTTCGAAACTGTTCCCTAGGCTACTTCAATGGTTTTTTTTTTTCTTTTACCTTCCCCAGTTCCTGTCTTCACCCTACATGAAGACAGGAACAACATTCTCTCTTTCTATCTATCTATCTATCTATCTCTCTCTCTATATACCAATCACTGCGATCTATCACCATGCATAAACGATTTGAGCACATTAACTGACAGCATGTATGATGTCGTATTATTCCACAAGTCGTGATGTCGATCTCATGACACCGAGCCGACTTCATTACCCATCAACCCCCCCAAGATGTTTATCGGACATCAGCATGCCGCCTTGCGAAGAGAATCCTTCACCTTGGCAGTCTCCTTACTGTGAACAGGTAATGGATACGCAGGCAGGTGAATGCAGTGCAAGTCGGTTCATTTTGGTTTCACTTGCAGGCAGGACCACATACATACACATACACACATGCACACACACGCACACACAACAAACACACACACATCTCAGAGTCTGTTAATGTTGCAGACAAAGGAGATGCCAATCGATCGCTGGCAAGGCCAGACGTGAAAAAGCACTATAGTCAGGAAATAATACGACACACACACACACACACACACACCAACACACCCACACACACACACACACAAACACACACACACAAAAAAACGGCTGCTTGCTGGCTGCTGGCAGGGTGCTGTGAGGAATGATGGCGCAGCGGTATGAAGGTGAATGCTTTGTGATTAGGAAGCCCTGATGATAGAGGAAATGTTCAGAAACATTTGGCTGGCAGTTACCGGCTCGCAGGCCGGGAGGGTTCATTTATCAAAGACTCGTACCAGGGTCTCTTGTCAGTATTCTCAGGGTCTGCAATAAAACTTGATTCGGAAGTGTGCCAGGTTGGCACGGAGCGGTTTTTTTTTTTTTTTAGTCTGCCGAAGATCTAACTGACACTGACACTGGATAAAAAACACCGATGGGAATGTTTGTTCCTGGTGTGAGCCGGCAGAACCTGGCCAGCAGGCAGCGGAGTCTTGGTTCCTGGACGGGGGAGCGTCAGACTTTTAATGTGAAGGTTTCTCTGTTTAGTTTGATTTTAATCCATGGTCTTGAATTTTGAGTAGAATTTGGTGTGCGGCTCCGGTGGACGACTGTCAACACAGTCGCCTCTCGGGAGGAAGGCAAAACGAAAACAAGATGTCCTCACAGAGTGCAACAAATAATCAAATAATTAGTGCAGCTTTTTATACCTGTGCTGGAAGCAGGAATTTACTGCCCTGTCACCTTTTATCATGGCTATGCTGCAGAGATTTTTAAAGAAGATCAGGGTTGGTTTCTCTTTTCCTGAAACCAAAAGGTCACGTGCCTCTGACAGAATTAGGTTGCTGGTAAATTGCCAATCTGTCGTACGACGTCATGCCTTGGCCTGAGAGACAGGTCAGACTACACACTGAGAGTCTGTGCAATTAAAACTTATGACCACCATTATGTGCTGATGTGATTGGGAAGACGCTGATGCATCGCACACCAATTCTAGCGTGCTATTGTTGATCTTAGGGGACATGCAAGGCATCCTACACCTGTTCATGTCCCCCATGTTTTTATTACATGGGATAAAATGGTAATAAAATAGAGAAAAACAGTTATACCTGACACTTGTTTTGCTCCTGACAACCCACATCTGTTGTAATGAGCCATTTTACGCCATGTAGTCTCAGGATCTGAGCCCGGCCCCTTCTGGATTATTCTCTTCCCTTGTTCATATGATTTTCTTGTGATTCCATCTGATGCTGCACATCACGAGCCTGGACCATCACAGGCTCTAGTTTTCTCTAAAGTCTCACATGTATCCTAAAACATTCCCTCTGTGTTTTTGTTCAAGATCACTGTAGAAAAGTTGAACCAATTCCTTCCCCTGTTTTTTTCTCCCTTGTATTTTTATTGTTCAGAACAGCCCTTTGAGCAGGTTAAAAGGGAGAAAATGCTTCATTTCTGCAAAAGTAATACACAAAATGTTTTTTTTCACCCAGATCTAATGATACACTAAAACTGCAATTTCTTAAAGTTACGTTGGTGCCAAAATCAGTTGTTTAGACTAAGTTACCCAGACGTGTTGAAATGAGGAGACACAGCTAATTTCAGCCTCTTAGTACAGTATATCAGTGTCTAATAAGACTGTATGATATGAATGAATGAATGTGCAGTAAAAGAGAATATAGAGTAAATCTTAATAAAGGAGTCGAGCTCTACGGGGCACACCAACAAGATGTGCCGGTGGCCAGACCATTAAATTTTATATGCCCTTAAAAATGACAATAAACCCAGGGGTTAAAACGCATGCAGTATTTCTCTGACACATTGCAGTGCGGGGGGGGGGGGGGGGGGCAGACGACCAACGCACACTAAACAAGGCCCCCTACTCAATGTTACTGCCGATCAGACAACTGTGACCAACACACACACACACACACACACACACACACACACACACACACACACACACACACACACACACACACACACACACACACACACACGTTTGTCAAACTTCTCCAATCTCGGTTTAAAAATCAAATGTCTGCACTGATTTTCTCCAGTTCTGTGAAACTAATTATGGCAGAAATTTGAAAATCATTTGCATAAAGTTGGAAAAAGACTTTAAATACTGATAACTACATACAGTATTCAGCCAAAACATCAATACCATTTAATGGTTTTTAATGTTGCAGCTGATGGGTGCATATGTCCTGCATCTGCATGTTACAGCACTTCAATGGAGGCACATAATGTTTACACTGAGTGAAATATTCATACCTGAGAACCAATGGGGATTTTTTTGTTTTTTTTTAAGGAAGCAACAGTCATTTCAAATTAAAATATTCTTGAATATGTTACACAATTGATTAAAAATCCACATCTCAAAACATTTTTCTTATCTTTAGAAACTCCACTAGAATTTGAAATCAATTTCTTTCAGTTCCAACAAGGCACAACAATTGTTTTCCAATGATCAACTACTTTTTCACTACTCTACTTTGAGCAGTGGCTTGTGAAAGCGAGTGTTGTTTGATATTCATCACACAATATTTAATTAGAAAACAGCTGCTACATCCTCTAAAATGTTGGTATCTGGCAAATAAAGGTTACAGGAAACATTAGATATACAGTTATATTACACATGGAGTCAATAATTTTAAATTGGTGCATATTTTTCACTGAAACCTCAATGCAGCTTGGTGTGTAAATTAAAGACGGACACATCCACCATGTGAAACATTGACGCTTTGCCTCACACAGTGGCACTGTTTCCCAACCCAAATATGTCAATTCTATACATAGATTTTAGAATATATAGTGTCTCCATTGACAATTTCAACACCTTAATTTATATTTAGGTATCTGACATTTTCAGATATCAGAATGCACAGGAATAGAAAATTAAGATGAAACTTGGGATAAATGCAGTGAGCAGTGGTTCCCCCAAGCGTCAAATTTCGGTCCCTTACTCGCCAAACTGATTTGGCTTCAACTTCCCAAGTCCACTTTGTTAAGACAGAGTCACAGTGCTCCGAGTCGGCCAATGATATTAGAGTGTTTGAGAAATCACAGCGGGGTTTTCTGAATCAGAGGAAAAGGGATGACTCCGTGGCCACTTATCCAATGCAAGAGGCTGTTTGGATAAAAGCGTCCATTAAACGGTTTATGTTGAGATCGAGCGGAGAAGCTCAATTAGTCCATTTGAGGGGGAAAAGGAGCGGCAAGACGTGGCTTCTCGGGTTTCACATCCATCCGCGGGCAATGTTTCAAGCGTGTGGCAGAGATTGTAGCCTGCGTATATTTTATATGACTCTCAGCACCATCTCACTAATGTAGCTAATCCACGCTGCTTTCCTTTTATAGCTGGAAACATAAAGCTATTTAATGACACAACAGGGCCTCGACTTTCTGCGCGGAAAAACAACGACTGTGATAAAAATCCAGGCTCTGCTGCAGTGTGTGCTTCAAACATCCATTATATTTTGCTATTTTAGGACTCAGTGTACAGGTTAGAGGACACTCAAACTTAAAAACACTATGAATACGGGTCATTTTTCATCATTTTCTCATCACCGTAGGGACTGATCCTCGTCCTTCGGTTAGTACTGTCATTCCTACCTCTAGTGAGTTGGAGGGGGACCAGAATCTTCAATCTTCATTATTGTTTCTTAGGCAAAACTGCACATTCAATACAGTTAAGTTGAGAATCGGTGTGTCTTGATTACAGCCCTGATGTTTTATCCTTCAGAACTCTTCAGACAGAGAAATGCAAGAGGCACTGACAACATCTAATACAGTATAATTTAGTATAATAGAAGTGAACTAGATTGTGTCTTCCCTTAAGATGGACTGTTCTTAGTAATTTTCTCTTCACTCTTTTCTTAACATGAGAAAATTTGCCATGTTATCTTTGTATTCTTCCACTAATATACAGTGAATTTCATTTTCATTTGTTTTCTCTTGTTTTCCCCCAAATTTAAAAGCTTTTCTCCCCAGCGGTTTACAGTGTGTTGGAGTGTCAGTGGTTAGGTTAAATTCAAAGATTAAAGATTAAAGGTGTATATTTTATGATAATTTGCTCAACGTGCACTTCTTTTTCTTTGGAGTCAAATCCCTGTACTATTCTCTCTCTCTTAGAAGAATTGTTCTGGAGGCAAAACCGTGAAATCAAGTTGTTTGGCAATTAAAAAAAAAAAAAAAAACTTGTGAGAACGGACGTGTGATCAATTAAAAGAAAAAACAAGTTGCTGGGCCACCAGGTGCTGCCAGAACAGCTTCAATGCAGCTTAGCATCAATCCTATAAGTCTCTGTACTCTCACCAAAAGGTGTTCCCTCACAGGTTTTGATGATGTTGCTGTCTAACATGTCGGCTCAAATGATGTTAAATCATGTTGAGGTCCAGTGACCGCGAAGGCCATAGCATATGAATCACCTCATTTTCATACTCATCAAACCATTCAGTGACCCCCCCCCCCCGATTTATGCACTGCAGCCCTGCTATAACATCATTTTGAGTTCTAAATGCAGATTTAACTTTAGTCACTGTTCCCACTGAAGCACCGGCCTGTGGATCAGTCTTTGAGACTGAAGCTCCTGCCCTAACAATGAACCCTCATTAAGATTCACCTAGATCTTTTCTTCTTGCCATTGTGATACAAACTCAGAATAAAGTGGGCCTGCTCAGCTTTTTCATATGTGCCAGAGGGCATGACAGGATGTTAATTGCTTAATTTTACCACGCAGTGCACCTGAGTGGAAGCATCTGCATTCATTATGTTTCTCCACTCATTTATTCAGGTTTTTCCTTTAATTTGTCTACCGTCTATATTTTTCTTTTGTGGTCAGTTGGAATGCTCTGCTCTTTGATGCACCTGAGGAGGTAAATAGAGCAAACACAAACGCAAAGACCCACACGCACAGACACACACAGACACACACAAACGCACACAGAGAATAGTAAACACTGAAATCAATGTTCACAGCAGGATCTGAATGGACTTCGCTAACCCAACTAAAACTATTAGCCTCTAATGGGGAAAAACCAATGTGGGCAGGCCTAGTACTTCAATAGCATGGCTCAGAATGGGGCATTAACACACACAGTGAATACTTAATGTCAGCATGCTAACTTTATTAGCAATGTGGCTCCACGCTGGTTATGGAAATAGGACTGACTGCAGGATCGTGGGGAGAGAGTTAGCGCAGTAGTATGCACTTTACAGTGGAAAACGTTTGAAGTTAGAGTGTGCAAGTGAGAAAGCCTAAATTGGAATATGGCATCCTTCTGTCTGTGTGTGTGTGTGCATGTGTGTATGTGTGTATAAGGCACAAGTTTCAACACACAAGAGTTTTATAATTGCAGTAAACTCCCAGGGTCAGGAATGGATTTATAAAACATTCTTGGCATGGGGCACATTTCTATGTCTGTGTCTACACATCTCTATGCTACATAAGCACACATGTGTACACCAGTAAAAGTGTGTTTTCACAGCACTTTGTGTGTGTGTGTGTGTGCCTATTGGCATATTGTATTTTGTCATTATATTGGAGCCAATCTCCTGTGTGTAATAGAGCTGACATGTGACACGCATCTTCCTCTGAGTGTCTGATAACAGGCGACACAAATGAGGATGAAATGTCAGTTTGACTCATGAGGCAAATGGAAACTGAAAGCAATCGTATCTGTGAAAGACTATTCAAAAATAGCAGAATAACAAGAGTGATGGCAAACAAATATCTAATTTTAAGTGTGGATGTTTTCAAGGCCAACTCAGTATAGATTATTTTAAATATTTGAGTTGGTGTTTGAGATAAACTTGGAGGGCAGTCTCATGTGTCTGCGAGTGTCCTCTGTTGAATTCTCCTTGACGTGTCCACGAGCCAGACACCGAAGGACAGATTTATGTACACTTCATGCACTTTGAGCTCACACCCTGTGTGAAATTAATGTCTCAAATAAGAAGGTAACAGCTAACGACGCACTCATAAATTCAAGCGTGTGTAATTCAAATGCATTTATGCAACGTTTTTTTGTATGTTGGGCAGAGCTAAAAATGTCCGAGCAGATGGTGGAGCTTTAGCAACAGGAAGGTTTCAGATATTAAAGCTGACTAATCAATAAATATTTATTAACAGTGGATCAAATTATTATATAAAATATACAAAGGGTTGCTAATAGTGAATTATTGCCTGAATTTGGAGTTCTTCTCGTCTTCAGAGTGTTTTGTGTCTTTCAGCTCATTGTTTTGGTTTCCTAGCCTTCTACCAAAAAACAACTACCAATATGAATAACATAATACTAATGATATTTTTAATGGATTATCTGCTTTAAAACTGGCTGCGCTTTTAGATTATTGCTGATCTCAACAGTGATGTAAATAGTGCTAATGTGTGACTGCAAGCCTCACCTTCAAAGTCACAGCAAAGCTCAAACAGGGTTGCACAGGGGCAAGAGTGATAAAAGAAATATAAATATTTATTCATTCATTGATATTCTAATGTTCTAAAGAAAAAGGTAGCCCGTATTGCAGCCTTAATTTAAACTGGCAAAGAGTAGTGTCATGACACTCCTCATTTTTGTCACTGCCATTTTATCTATACGCTGCATGAACATCTCACCGTTTTCGGTTAGTTTCGTTTTAGGGAGGCTGACAGACACAGGGTCGGTGTCAGCAAACAGAGTGACAACGGAATGACAGCCGGGCAAGTTGTTGAGGACAAAATGGAGTCCTTTGGGGCGGTTATAAGGGTGAAGGTCAAATGGGCGGCTATTTCTGGATCGGCAGCTCTCCTTAATGAGAAACCTCGGATCAGCTGTGTTAAACCGCATAGCTAATTCGATCACGGCGGCCTGTTGTGCAAGGAGGAGCGCGGTTGAGGAGGAGTTCTTTCATTTGTCTATTCAAAACACCACAGCGGGGAAAGGTTGGCGGAGAGAGAGCAGAGACCTGACAGCCGAGCATGTTGTGGAAGATAGTGTGAGAGGCGGTGATGTTTTCATCCGTCTCCCTGTGAGTCGACTCTAACCCAGGATGACTCCAGTGCAAACCACGTTCCTTCAGCGACCAGAGAAATCTGTTTATCTACCTCTAGGCTCCTCACCGGGCTCCTCACCGGGCTCAGGAAAACACTCCAGAAATAAGAGGCTGGAGCTCGGCTCATGACCTTGCTTGTCGTCTTCCCTCTCCTTTGCTGTCACTCTCAGCTATGAGGTAAAAAAAAAAAACAAACAAACAAACTGAATTTTACCAGTATGATTGCCAGATTACAGCTGAGCAGGAGTCAAGAGAAGGTAAAGGTAAGGAGCGGCCTCATGATACAAGTGGAACCGGATGCCCACAGGCTTCCCTTTATCTACATTGTCTTGTTTCAGGTGGTGTTAAAGCCCTGGGGATGAGACTACAGCACAGGTGATGGAGACAGGAGTAAATCCTGCGATCAGACAGGATGCCTTTTTTTTTCCTTCCTGATCAAACACAAAATCGTAGCTCTGGCTGTCACTGCAAACAAGAGGGACAGAAGCTCAGTGGGTGTGAGGCATTTTGCGTGTTATCTAATGAAGGAGTTTGGAGGTTGAATAAAGGGAGGTTTGGTTCCAGGAGTCCCCCTGACTGGCGAGAAAATTCTTCTCCGGTAGGTCAGACTGGTGTTAACGACGGCTCACACACATGAAGCTGCAAAATGTATGAGTCAGATGCAATTACTGAAGAGATTTAACTCTTCTGTACAAAGTAACTTAAAAAAAAAAATCTGGCTTTAAATATACAATACAAAAATTGCAGGTGCGAGCAAATTTGCACGACTGGAACGTAGTGAGAGGACTGCACGTCCCATCACTGCATTTGCACCCAATTTAGCTGAAAACACTGGAGCAAAAACTGGATTAGAATTCCAAATTCGATGACATTTGACTGATTTATTCATGAGTGAATAGCAAATGTCACATGAGTAGCACCACCTGTCCAATTTGTACCAAATTTTGGCTAAATCCGGCTGCCGCCCTGACTGTGCATACCAAAATGTGGTTTTTAATTTACGTGATTTAATGCAGAGTTTGAATGTGGAAAGGAATGACAAAGTGAACTGACGTTGAAGAACATTTAGATTGAAGAAAATGTTCAAAAAACAATTAAAAATCATATGCAAATATTTTGATGCCATTTTTTCTATGTTAAAAAAGGAATGTAGGTTTCACATGTTTTCACAATTAAAAAATGAAAATTTCACTTATTTTGAATGTTCATTGTGCTGGATGTTGGGTATTTATGGCCCATACTGTGTTTGCTGTGCTTCTACTGTCTCATCATGAGAAGACATGGTGTATTTCTTTTATATTTGGCCACATTTAAACCTAAAGGCTGATTTTAAATTCTTATCAACAGACCAAGTGGGAAACAAAGCCAGAAAAAAACCTGTTGTATCTTGACAGATACAATAGTATAAGTTTCCAACACTGTTTGTGCTTTGAACCTTTAAATACCACTATATGCACTGAAAGACAAAGGTCTAAAAACCACTGCCTACTCATTACAACTCAGCTGCAGGTGTAAACAGAGCGACCAGCAACCGACCATCAGTCGACCATAGAGAACACGTCACTGGATACCTGACGGTCTAATTCTGCAGCAGACAGGTTCTTGCACATAAGGGTTATTTAAGGATACAGAAAGGTTTTTCAGTGGGGGGGGGCAATGATTGCCAGGTCAATCACCTGGGCACTCCCGTAACTATTTTGTTTTCTAAAATTACATTTTCATTCTATTTTCAACCTCAAAAGCCTTTTTACAGTTGGCAAAAACTAATCATAACAACCAAAGCAGATGGCATTTTATTCAACACTCAACCCCTTAAACCAAATCTTTTCTATCCTTATGAGTACATCAACTGAGAATGGAGAGAGAAAGAACAAAAAAGAGGTGCAAAGATAAAAAAAAGAAAAAAGAAGAGAACGGTTTACAGGGATTAAAAAATCCCCACGAAAACAGGAAAGAAAATGGGGGAAAAATGTGATGGTAAAAGAGGAAGTAGGAGGCAGATTGAGAGTGGACAGCAAAGAGAACAAGACAAACAGATCAGAGAAAGAACAGAGGAAGACGAATGAGACCTTTTAGTGCTCTCAGTTGTTTTTCTGTTCTTTGACAAACAGTGACGAATGATGGATGAAATAAAAAGAGAGACGAGTCGGGGGGGGGGGGTCCCCGGAGGCGGAAAATAGAGAAGCATTGTCTTTATTACACTCCAGTCTCCCACCAACACCCTCTGCAGTGAGCTGCTACGTGTTGACAGTGTGTGTTTGTCTGCGTGTCGGCTGCATGATGCCGCCGTGGACGGAAAATCTTGTTTTGCCCAAAACGTCGACTCACATTTGGAGATACAAATGAAAGACTGGTTTCTCGGCTGAGATTGCCTGAAAATCTGTTGTGCCTTGTACATTTCTATATATAAACGTGCATGTTCCCATTACATGTCCGTGTGTGTGTGTGTGTGTGTGTGTGTGTGTGTTTGTGTGTGTGTCCCAACTCTGTCTGTCCACGGGGCCTATTACTCCGGCAGTGTGTTAATTATTCTGCTAATGCTTAAAGTGCAGCTCCCTTTGAAGATGCCCTCATCATCAAAATAACACTTTAATCAACAGTGTGTCTCTGCTCGTTTACAACTCTTCTAGTGGCTAATTAACCAAAATTCAAAGTGAGACAGAAGGGAAGTGTGTGTGTGTGTGTCTGTGTGTGTATGTGTGTCTAAGTGTGTGTGTGTCTGTGCGAGTGTGGACGGTCACAGAGGAATACATGGCATGGTGACAATACAGAATAACAAGTGGACAAATCACAGGGATGTGAATGCGTTAGATTTTCTCCCCCTCACAAAGGGTTTAAAAGGGCCCAAGTCGTGTCCTTGTTTTGGAGATGATCTCACAATCATCAAAAACCTCATGGGGCAATAAAACTGACACACCAGCTCTGCTGGACAGCATAACTGCAGAACAAATGATAAGGCGGAGTCACAGAAATAGCAAGTTGTTTTTTTTATTTTTTTATTTTTTCCAGTGTTCAGACATTACAAGGCATTTTCACACTTCCCAGGCATAGCGCCGCTGCACAAATCTCTTCTGTCAGGCCATTAAAGCGTGATGGCTTCATGAGCGGGAATGTGCATTACGCTGCTGGATCTCACTCAGATAATTTCAGATCTTAAAAAAGCTGGTCAAGTCATTTTCATTTTGAAGCGGAGCCCCATTTCCGAGGGCATCTCTGCGGGATACTCCAAAAAGAATGAGGACATACGCAACCTTCTTGAATTTAAAAAGGGGAAAAAAAAAACTTAAAACTGTTCTCATGGCATCCATTGCAGAGTAGGCACTGCTCTTCATATGACCAGCTCTAAACCTTCTAAACACAGCGAGAATTTAAAACAGCCGAATGTCCTCACAGCCTTCTAACTTAAGCTCCTTGAGTAATCTTTGTAGGTCACCGTCCTCTGTTCTGCAGCTCTTGGCCATGTAGAAATGCAGTTTTTAAACAGCGGAGCTCCGTTTTCTCCTGTTGTACCGTTAGTTGTAACACAGAGGCCACAAATTAGGCATTTACACAACAATGGTATCCATCGCAAAAATTTTCACATACAGGGTTTCGTGCAGCAAATGCCACTGTAAAATCACACACCCACACATACAAATCGCGTCTGAATGCTTCAGTGAACCAGCTACGGTACCTAGTGAATCTTGCCCCCTTTTAGTAGTTATCGGGCTATTTCAAGTTGTTTCTCAATCAGGGCTAATAGCGTTTAAGGTGACGTGCGGCTATAGACTCTAAATGCCACAGTTTTTCTTTTCTTTCTCATTTCGCCCCCGCATCAAGGTCGATCATTAACTGGATCTCAAGCTTCATAGTCAGTTCAGCCGGGAATCTCACATCATGTTTTTTTTCTTTTTTTTTTTTCAGTCCATTTGTTCTATCAATAAGCATTTTAATTTGGCGGCTCAGTTCCCGCTTGTGTAATGCTCTGGGAGAAAATCTGAGCGAGCTCAAGACACACACACACACACACACACACACACACACACATGCACCGCATACACACACGCGCACGCACAAACATACGCGCGCACACACACACACACACACACAAACTGTCCTTGAACTCAGCATCCCCCTGCTGGAGGAGCCTGGTGAGATACATAACATCTAATAAGCATGAACATGCATTAAAAACAACGTGTACACAGGCAGAGGCTGGGGAGGTGGAGGGAGTTACATTTCTAATAGCTGGCGGCAGTGAGGATACAGAGCTCAGCATCGAGCTTCAAATGTCTATGGACCGCCAATTGTGAGAGGCGGGTCATGGACATGAGGTCACGATCGGAGGTTGTATGAAACATGTAGCTATAAAATGCCACCTGCAACTGCGTGTCTCTCCAGTCTTGTCGGTCACGGACCTGTTGCTATGCCAATGGATCCCAAAATACATGGCTTGCAGTTGGAGAAAGCAAAGTAAATTAACTCAAGGACTATACCAAGTAAAATTTGGGGATTTTTTTCTTTTTTTACATTTTTAAAATATTTTTGCACTGGTATTTTTCTTAAATAAAGACACTGATTAGTCTGAACTGATCTGACTTGTTCAAACACTGGTGGTTTGTTGCATTTCATTAGTTCAGTAGGTTGACTCACATGTAATGGATAATTGTGTAAATGCAAGACAGTCCTGAAAAAAAAAAAAAAAACAAAACAACCCATTGGTGGGCTCATCATGCAGCTGCATTGTTGGCTGACTTCTAGTGGCTTCAGTTGTTTTGACGGTAGCAAAGGAGGAAGTCATGTGACGCATTATAAAGGGTGAAAAAGTCTGCGTTTGGAAGAGATGAGATGGATGGTTGGAGATTGCTTTTGTGTCCCATATGACACAGGTCAACATTTTTTTTTATCCACAACAAAACCTAAAGTAGGTCTGTATTACTGCGACCATGGCAACAAAGGTCCTCTATACCTTAAAGAAGTGCCAAAACCAGGATCTTTTCCAAAACTTAACCACGTAGCTTTGATACCTAAACCTTATTAAACTGTGACTGTTCCACCGTTCCTTAAAGTTGTGTTTATTATTGTTATTATGATGATGAATGTCCACCTAAGCGCTGTATCTGGACAAGCAACCTATATGGTTATTTAAGGTGGAGGACGTGTCTGTAAATGCATATGTACAGTGTCATTTTTTCACCTTCTATTGTGAATATATTTTGAAAGATTGATAGATCAGAAAACACACGGATGCAGCGGTTACCATTGTATTAAAGCTGTAACACACTTCAGTATGTTACTGTTTTGGTTGTTGGTCATTAAGCTGAGGACAATCAACCCCCTCCCCCAAAACGTATTAACTCATCGTTGAACCCATGTCGACGTACATTATAAAATTCACCCTCTCAAATGCTAATTTAAACAAAGGCCTTTTATAGCTAAAATGAGATTTATAATAGGTCTCGGGCCTCTGGCTAGTTGGTCCCCACAAGAATACTTATGTATTTTAATAAGGCTGGTTCCCAGGATGCGAGCTAAATTCCCCCATCTGGGTCTCTGGGATGAAGGACTAAAAAAGATTTTATTAGATTTTGACAAATAGTAATGACTCACTCTCCTCAACCCTCCGCTCCCTCTCGCTGGTGTCAAAGTATTATTTACAGTTTTGTGTAGTTGAGTTGATCTACATATTGCTGTTTATCAATTCAGCCTCGCTTTCCCCGAGCTCTGGGGAAACAAAAAAAGAAAAAAATGGCCAGAACAACCCTGGAAATCTCACTGGAGCTATGATTAGTTTTTGAGGTTGTGAGGTTTTTGACGCATATTTCAGGTTGGTAAAATCTCTCGTGCCAGACTAACGCTACCATGGTGCAGGTTTAGTATCCACGATAGCCGAGCAAAAAGATGGGCTCATTGTTATTCATAATGCTGTTTTTTTTTCAATAAACGAATAAATAGACATCTGAATGATCTCCGGTGAAGAATAAGGGAACAGCATTGCAGTACAGACGGAGTCAGAAAAGTCTCCAGTGAGTGTAACTGAACTAGCAACAGAGATGCTAAAGGCCTAGCAGGGAATTAAAACGAGGTCGCGTCGTCTCTTCCATAGGAACTGTATCTGAACGATTAGAAGCGTCTCACAGGAGGCTCGACTTTAGAAAAGCCTGAAACCGGGGGCCTCGTGTTTTGCTCGTTGGTTTGATAAATCACAGCCATAAACAGACCCAGCCCTTGTCAGGGTTCCGCTGCGTGCCCTTATGTGCCTCTGTGCTTGCGTGGCAGCCTCTACAGGAAGAGTCGGGAATGGTCAGGTTTCACCGTTTTTTTGTGCCGGGGGGTACGCCATGAACCCTGAGCAATAATCAACAAGAGAAGCGGTGTAGAGCAGACATGAGATAAACACACAGTGACTGCAGCCAAACAGGATCCCACCAAAACCTGTGTTTAAATTAATTCTCAGTAGAGCAGCTTCGCATCCGCCTAAAGAAACACTTGGCTTCTGTGGCTGTGAAATCCAAGCAGATGTTTTCTGTTGACAGCTGCCTGCGGCACAGCGACAGGGATGGTGAAAAGGAAAGCGTGAGTCCTCTGAATGAAAGTAAGAACTCTTTTAAAATCAATGCCTGCGTTACCATGCTTTTCCTGTGTTAACAATAGTGTATCGATGTTTTATCATCTGAGGAAAGATATTTGCTTTTATTTGATTGATAAAACATTATGTGAAAATTTAAAATCATCTCTTCCTGCACATCAAATTACGATTCTGTTTCGAAATTGGATACATACTAGATATGGATCTATTTGGTTTTGGAGATTGGATAAAATTTCAAAGAAAAAATTAAGTATTAAAACAGCGGTTGCTAGTAGGTAATTATATCTTATAAACATACGTATATGAAAACACAAGTTAGGTAACAACTATGGAATTTGTTGGAAGTTAAGTTTGTGAACGTGAACTCAGACCCTGCAAAGTGTTTTTTTCATTTAATGAAACGGAACTTGAATGCGAATGAATCATGAAATTAACTTTCACCTTGGGTTTTATTACACAAAATTAAAAGAGGTATAGAAATGCACACAAAACTGACGCAATGAGAGATATGTGTGCGCGGGTGTGTTAAACTGTGTCAAGTGAATAAAAAAGGAAAGAGCATGCTGTTGGCGTGATAACTCTCTCTTTCTCTCTCTCTCTCTCTCTGCTGTGCGTAGTCGTACTCAGCCTAGATAATTAAATGACTACAGTTCAAATGCTACATTTAAACACTGCATTTCCTCATTAGCTCAGATGGACACGAAGTGCAGTGTTGTTGGGTTCGTGGATGAGAAACCAACAGTGAACACAAATGAACTCAAGTTTTGCAGTTAGGGCCCTCGGGATGAAGGAATCCGTCAGAAAATACAGAAATCTACCATGTTTTCATATTCGTGGTTGATTTAGATGCCGTGATAGGTTACACAAGTTTTTCTTATGTAAAAGAATCTAGTGTTATCAACACGGCAGAAGAAGAGTCTAACTAAGATGAATATAATGTATTTGATGAAAAGTTTTCAAAACTTGTTGCCAGAGCCCTGGAGATATTTTAAACTGATTCTCTAAGACGGAAATGAGGAAGAATATTCAGTTTAAATATTCAGTGTTTAACTTATGTTCAGAATCAGCATGTTCGAAGTAAAGACTAAACTTAAGTGCGGGTTTGTCTCATTTCAAGCCTTTTCTTAAACATAAATTTTCAATATTGAAAGAAGGCAAATCAAAACAAAGCAATCAAAGCAGCGGAACATGTGAAATAATTTTACCTTGAAGGCAGTTTTTTTAATTTCTTAACATTCAAAATGAAAATCCATACCTTTGGTAAATCCTCATTTCATCAATCTGTGATGTTCAGGGCCTCCCAGTTATTTTTGTAAGGATGTTTTGAGGTTTATCTATCGAAAACTAACCCCCAGACTACCCCAGTGGTTCACCCCGGCTCTTCCCATATATCCGAGCATGCCTTCAGGCAGCATCTATTAATTCACATGGACGTTTTTGTTTTCTGTTTTGTTTTTTGTTTTTTTCACCTGGCCATTGTTCTCATGTTTAACTGAAGAGAACAATACCAATGATCATTTGGGTGTTTCATTTTCTTGTGTATATAGGGGGTGAGTATTCCTGCTTGTATTGGCATGCCGGTGCGTTGCAGCAAGGTAAACAGCGAACTAAAGCTGAAAAACACTTCACCTCATGGGGCACATTAGGCTAAAAATGATTGCGCTCATATCCTTGATGTGCAACGCTGTTGTTCACGCCATACTCGGGAGCAAAAGAAAATTCAGTGTTTATGACTAGGGAGCATGCACACATTATTCCAAGATGCTACATTACTGTTATGCTGATGAAGATGAGAATGGTGAGTGAAAATTACTGTACTCAAAAAATCTAAACTTCAGTAACTCAAATAATAAAGTTATCCACCTTTTTGATGTTTAATTAGTTATTTAATGGCCAAATCTCTACTCGTGTACATTTATGAATGGCCAGGTCCATTCACATTGATCAAACCTTGCCTGCATAAATTAATATTCAAACACGAGAGAGCTGATGTGAGGGGGCACCTGAGCACGGCCAGACCCGACCCAAATAGACCCGATGACAACATGACCTGAATGTGGTCGACCTGAGAGACACTAACACAACACTGGGCAGCAACCTGATGCGTTGATCACTTAATTTGTTCCATTAGAAAGCAAAAAAAGTGGAAAAGAGCATCAATCTAATAATAACAACGTGCTATGAACAGATGTAAAGTCACAGATAGCAAAATAAGTCAAAGACAAATTTAGATTAATAACTGAAAGTCCTATTTCCACCTCCTGTATCAATTGTAGCCAAGTGGGGGACAGATAGACAAAAGACATGTGCTAACCTGTTTAATATCTGTTAATAAAATAAAAAAAAAAAAACAACCCTCACTTAATTGAAAATCTTGTTGTCTCCTGCTTTTCCTGAAATAAGCGTGACCTTAGTTCCCTTGTCACAACAAAGCTGTGCTGAGCTGCGCTGCAAATGCGGCGTTTCCTCCTGCAGGGATGACGAGGTACCGCGTGATCAGGGCCAATACCACGTACGCTCCGGTCCATTCGGTTCCACTCGGGTCAAGCGTACCCTAGTCCAATGGCAGGAAAAACAAAAAACAGGCCTTGGTTCCTCGGAACCAAGTGTTGAATATGGACGTTTTGTTTTTTTTTTTTTTTTTTTTTTTCTTTTGTAAAGGGAACACATATCTTTTGGTAGATTCTTCCAATGTTGGCAAAATGCTATCATGGGTCATCCAAACATGATAACTGACGGAATCCCAGGAAAAAACACTATACTAGCTAATCAGATTTTAGGGAGATTAAAATGTAGAGTAGACATTACTTATCATCTAATTCTTGCTGGTTTGCACACTAGATGATAAGTATTCTGGTCTAGTTTTAAAGGGGATTTGAGGACCATGCTCACAGAAGTCTGAGAGTCAAGGACATGAATGAGTAGAATGAAGCGGCTGGATTAAAGCCTGTAGTGCCATAGAAAAGTCAAACTGGAGTCCGCATGCTGCACATGCATGCAGTCAGTCCCTCAATTACTTTTTGTTTACAGGTTTACTCTCTTTTCAAGTAATTACATATCGTGGCACAGATTCTTTTTATTCTACTGCTCACAAATTTTAAAACTCAACTTTCCCTGACAATATCGCTGCGGCAGCTTCCAGATATGCAACTGTAATGACTACAGTTTATGAGATGAGTTTAATATCAAGTAATTACCATCTATCTGTCAGCTGGGGCAAAAAAGACTTCGTAATAAAGAAGCTGCAGCACTTCAAAAACCTGTTTACTGGTCAGACATGATAGGATGTATAATTATCAGACCATTTGCCCCATGGAGGGGAAATGTCTCACCAAGCCAAATCAATGATAACGGATTATGTGCTGCATGGTGAAAACAGTGCTTAAACCGCGCCAATTTTAGACATCAGAATTTGTTTTTTTTTATTATTATCATGGGGATTATGAAATAGAATTTCCATCAAGTGTTCCACGGCTTTAGAGGGAACTTTGGAAAGTCTGAGGAAATTACCTGAGTGATGTCGGTCATGCGACCGTGATGTGATGCTGTGCTGAAAAAAAAACAAAAAACAAACAAAAAAAAAAACAACTCACAAAAACCTCCTCTGGGAATTTTTTTTTTCTTTTATACATGGACACTTTAAGTTTCTTGGGCAGACTGGACACGTAGCCAATAAGAAGCAGCCTGGTGTAAATGTAGCCGAGAAGCAAAAGAGACCAGTTTTGCCATCAAATTGCTAAAAGTATCTCAGAGCATTGGACTGAAATTTCCTAGCTAGACTTTGAATAGGTATAAAATGCAGCTCTCTCTCTCTAAGATGTGAATGAAATGTTTCCTTCTCCCACCTTAACCACAGTTTTGATGCATTAACCCTCACCAGGAACCCACGTGTAAATAAACTGCATCTGTAATTTATCTTGAAAGTGTCTAAATGAAGCCTCCGAAAGGGTGAACTGGCTGCTTTCATGCTTAGGCAGCTAATGGATCAGAAACTACGTTCCACTAGCTTAGACCTGCGAGGCAGTCATATCTGGAAACTTTTGAAATCACTTGTCAAACACGTCCGTAGCTACAATTCCTCGAGATCCACGATGGATGAAAACTAGTAAAACACATGCTTGGCTCTGAAATCTACCCATTCACGTTTGAGCTCGAATAGTGTGAGGATCCGAACTCTTGCCAGATAATGACGATGGTGCATTTCTCCCTACATCATAACAGCTGCTCAATTCATTTGGAGAGCTATTTGCTGTCTTTCTCTAAAGACAGAACTAAAGTGCTTAAGTACAATGTGAAGCTGCACAGTGTGTGTGTGTGTGTGTGTGTGTGACTGAGTGTGTGTGTGTGTGTGTGTGTGTGTGTGTGTGTGTGTGAGTGTGTGTGTGTGTTTGTGTGTGAGTGTGTGTGTGTTTGTTCACGCAAGTGTGAAAGACTTGGAAATGTAATTTTGTTTGTGCTGAATGAATAAAAAAGAAATTGCATTCAGATGTTAGCGTGGATTTTGTCTTTGTGCCCAGATTCAAGCATCATTGTATTAACTGCACATAAACACTAATAAGAAATAACCTTTTTTCAGTTTTTTAGAAGGAACACACACACGCATATTAGTTTGCGCATACATACATATCTGCAGACAGAACGACAGTGAACGAATATGAATTTTTAATTTATTTTTATTTTTTGCGTGCTTCTGTTTGCCTGCTAATGTTTCTGTGTATTCAGGAGAGGCTGAGACTGGGTATTAGTGTATATGGACCCCATAAGTTACCGTCACACTAGATGTTGACACATAACCCTAAACAAACAGCTTGGTAGTTCAAGGTTAAATGAAAGAGGTGAGAGGGAAGTCACTCAAAGAGAAGTAATATTTCTCTGGAACCGTTCGAAAGATGTGGGGTAAATACAGACGAGAAAGGGACGTATGCTCGAAGAATATTAGCAGTGGTGTTTGTTGTTAGTTGAAGCTATTTATCTGACAGAAGCCAAATGTAATCGGCGTTTCCCCTCCCCTTCCCCATGTCTCTGTTATCAGTGTTTGATGCAATTAATTCTACCGCAGGGCCAGCTCGCCAACATGAGATAATCTTGTGAGCAAACACCCAGGGAAATATACCATGACCCTGAAAGACAGAGAGAGAGAGAGAGAGAGAGAGAGAGAGAGAGAGACTGACAGAGATGGAACAATCAGAAGCAGAAAAAAGGTAACGACACGTGACGGGAAAACCAAGAGCTAAGGAGAGATCGGGGGGAAGGAAATAAGCAGAATATAGAGCCAAGAACGGATGGAGGAAAGAGGGAGGAAGGATAGATAGAAAGAGGAGATGAAGGAAAGAAGGAGGAAGGAAAAAAGAGACAAGGAATAGATTCCAGGATCTGATAGATGATTTTACATTTCATCCATGAGCAACAGACGGTTGTAAACATTATGAGCAGGCAGGCCTGGAGGGGCTGGGGCTGTTCGTGTGTACTGAACATGTGCATTTGCTTCAGAATCATTCTTATTTGACTGAATTTTTATGAGACTTTATTGACTATATTACCCCTACTTTAACTATTAACCGTGAACGTAATGTAGCGTTTGTCTCTAAAGATGCATTAATTAATTTCTGCCTAAGTGGGGGTTGGTAGATCTACACGAAATGCTACCAGACACGGAGCCCTGATATATTAAGGCTTTAAGTTTTCTATGGCACAAACATGTTCTTGTCCCTTCAGAGTCGTGTTTCTGTCAACCCTAATGAATTTAAGTCCAACATCAACCTCCTTTTAAGTCTGGTTTGATCTTAAACAACTTCTGAGAAAAAAAAAAAAAATGGCTCTAGATGTTCCACTTTCATCTTCTTTTTTTTCACCGAGAATAGTTGCTTGCTTCTGAAAACAAGGTTGATGAAATCAGTGATACTGATCCAGAAAGTGGCCTACTTGAGCCCTAAAACCATAACTGTGAGCTGAGAGAGGCTGATAAAAGCTCTACAAAAGCAAAGTTGGATAATAAAAGTCTTTAGCAACATTCCTGCAAGGGATCCCTTTACATTAAATGCAGTTATCTGTTTCAATGTGAATACAGGAATATTGATTAGTAAAGCTTGATGCAGCTTGAATATTTTAGGAACTTGTTTCCCAAATACTACACGATAAGAATAATTTTAATGATAAACAAAATATCATCAAATTGTTGCCTCGTTTTCAGTAATGACAAATGTGTTTACCGAATTTACCAAGCTCATGCATGTTCTCTTGTAGACATGGCAGAGTGAGAGAAAGTGGGGATACCGAAAACATAAATGACACCACCTTATTTTAAATAATGTCAATCGTCATTGATCATATAAAACAATGTTGGAGTATCTGAGGCTGCTTTTTTCGTGACACTTTCCTCGTGTCAAGAACAAAAGTCCATAGGTCGCCAGTGCATTTCAGACCCATAGTTACGACTATTATTTCACTTAGTCTTATTATCTATATTATTATTATTAGTCCTATTTTAATCACTATTATTTTTAATAGTCTCCTTATTATTATACATCTTTACATGGTACCTGCATTGTGCTATGCTCCCTCACCTCCGCCCTGCCCACTGAGAAGAGGTATTAACATTCAAAGAGCAGCAGCCCACATTGCTGTATGAATGCACAAACAGTGGGTGTTCTTTCCTTAAAGAAAAAAAAAGATGAGTCAACGTTTACCTGGTGTAGGTGTTTGGCTCAGTGACGGACGCTTTGGTTTTTGGGCCTTGTAAGCAAATAATTCTCAGTTTGCTTATTTCAGTGGAGGCAGGTACAAAAGACTTTGCATGACTCCCTGCTGAGTGGTCATTCATGGCCACACATACACTTGTTCCCATTGTACAAAAATAATGTGTATGCAAGTTTGTTGTTTTGTGATTCTGTAAGATATACCTCTCCAGAAGGCTGCAGGCACTGTCTGTGACAGACATAGTCATTATCTAACTGCACCATTAAACTTCCTCTGGGGAAAGTTTAAAGGTTGACAACACAAATATTTTCTCTCAGACACACAGCACAATTGAAGTTTTCCTCAAAATGCTAAAAATTCATAGGTGGAAATTGTTAATATACAATTTTCTAAGCAACATTAAATGATGCATTTTACACGTATGGCCAAGAATAACTGTTGTGCTTTAATAAATGATGAGAAGACAGGAGAGGAAGATGAAGAAAAGAAAAGTATTAAGCAGGGTAAAGTTTGCAGAAAGTACGTCCTAAGAAAATCATTCTGGCCTTGTCCCTCCTTCAGTCATGGTCATGGGAAAAACACTCCAAAACGCAAACAATGCGGTTGCGTTCATGCCCTGTAGACTGATACAGTAAAGGAGATAAAGCAACTTTACTTTCCCTCAAGTCTTTTTCTGAATCATATATTTTGGAAAAAAAAAAAAGAAAAAGAAAAAACTCCATTCTACTCTCAGTGGGTTTTCCTCCTTGCCTGATCTGCCAAATGCCCATCTTGACTTCTCTCCTACCAATTATCATTCTGGTGGTCAGTTTTCTGCTTCTCGCCCCCCAGATTGTCAGCGGCGCCTCGTTTGTGTTGAGCCATCGTTGTCTGTAACCTGCATTCAATTTCCTACCACCTGTCTGCCCTCGACCATTAAAAGATTTTCTACCCTCATCTGTTGTTTTTGCCGGTTTTGCATGCTCTAACTTTGCTGACGGTATGTTTTTTTTTATCCTTTTCTTTCCTTTAACCACAGTTACACTAAACTGCCTTTAAAATAAGGAGGCAGAGAACAACACAGCCACTCCAGCCAAGCATAAGAGCTGTGCTGAGTCTGCACTCTCTCCTCATTTGCTACCTGTATTAATTTTCTGCCATTTCAGTTGAATAACATTGTTGTATCTGTGTATGCCTATTGGCATATAGATGCTGCATTGTTGTCTGATGTAATTAGTAAAGACTCAGGATACTTGGGATATCTTATGAACACATAAAAAAATGCATAGTCAAAGTTTCTTTTACAGGGTACCATACATGATTAAGAGTTCAAGTTAATATTATATGGGATTTTCTAGCTGCTAAATCAAATAAAATGACTTATTTACGCAGCCACACTAACCTATCATTCTACAAATGTGATGCCAAATGTTACAACAGCACTGAAAACAGCAATATTTGAGGGAAAAAAAATTTAGTTTCAGTTGATTACCAAACCCATGAGCATTTTTCACATGTATTTGAGCTTTGGTGAACTTTAATACACATCCACTCTGTTGACCAACAGAATATCATATTGACAGTGTTAAGATTTGAGAGGATCGTAGAGCCATAATGTCCAAAAACAAAGAAATATAGTCTGGTTAATTGTCTGTTAGCTGTGCTGCACCATCCACTTTTAAATAACCCTGCCCTGCCTTGTAAATCGCCCCTCAAAAAAAAAGAAGCGCTGTTTGCAGACAGTTAACGGTTATTAGCCAGGAGATTATGCTACAAGTGCCTCTCCTCCCTGTAATAAAATGACAGCTTGCAGCTAGCTCAGACAGTTATTGTGACCGATTAGCTGGTTTGCACCCATCCTGCTAGCAAGTCGGCAGTTAGCTCGGTGGCTACGGCAGTTTGTCAGCTCTCCAGTGCAATAATCTTGATGCTCTGCACCCTCATCAACCCAGCGGAGGGGACAACGTGCAGAATTACAGAAGTCAGCTCTGGAACAGTGCTGCCTCTGTATAACCCGATCTTAGTGGTCGTCATAAACCAACAGATACAAAATTGCCGTTGGGGAAACTGTTTGTAGCCCTGCGATATACTAGCTACCTAATCCAGGGTGTACCCCTCATCTCTCTCTACCAATGTCGGCTGGCGTTGGCTCCAGCCGCGACGTTGCCCTCGTGGGATAAGTGGTACAGCTAATGGATGGATGGATGGATGGAAATTGTTTGTAAGATTACAGTCATTTAGTAAATTGGCAAGATGGGAACATTGTCCTCCGGGCTCATTAAGCTCATATTTTGTGATGCCTATTTTAAATGTTCCTCAAAAAAGCTTCACACTGCTGCAGATATTCTGTGTGTGTGTGTGTGTGTGTGTGTGTGTGTGTGTGTGTGTGTGTGTGGGCTGGCATGCAGCCCCTTGGAATCAAAGACACATTACCTATTTGTTTAAGAATACGTTCATGTTCTTCAGACTTTGTGGGTGAGTGTGAATGTCGCACAGTCTTTTGTGTACACAATCGTCAGCCGTGTGTGTGCTTTGGTCTGTTTAGCTGCACTTTTTATGTGTGTTTTCTCACTCACTGGTGCCTTTCTGGCATTTGTGTGCATTAGAGACTGCCTATGAATGCTTCCCCCGCGTATGTTAGTGTGTGTGTACGTGCATGCTAGAAGGGTAAGCTAACCTTTTCAGAGCTACATTGTCTCGGTAGATTTTTAATTGTCCCTCGTCTTTATAAAGCACTTGACCTTCTCTGCTCTGTCTTAATGATTTGCTGCTACTGCAATGGCCTGCTCATTTAGGAACATCAGTGAGGAGGGCAGATGAGGAGAGGGGGAAGTGTGTGTGTGTGTGTGTGTGTGTGTGTGGGGGGGGGGCTGGGAGACTAAGATGCTGATTTGCTGCTGCTCAAACAGGCAGTTAATTTAGTCAGAGAAGTGGGAAGGAGACATCAAACCTGTGGCAATATGCTCAAAAGTGCTTAGTAAACTCGACAGGAACAGGAACATGATCTTGTATTTTAACTCTAAGCATTCGGAGATGCATATTCCACCCACTCACTGTTTTCTTGACAGAGACATTAACTTCGGGAACTTAGTTCATATGGTTGCACTTGACTTTTAGAGAGTCAAGCATGTGCTTGAGGGAATGGTGGACGCAGATATAATAAGAGCTTCTTCTTCGGCAGAACAAGTGTTCCTTGATTGTTTGATTTGAGCTGGTACACTGTGAGGGAAGTGTCTCGATCTGTTATTAGCTCTGCTTTCTATCATTGTTCCATAAATCCCCGTCGACACATCCGGTGTTTCTTTGGCAGCTTGCCTGTAGCGATATAGGAGCTGTCAAACATAAACCAAGGTCTTAGATTTTACCTCAGCAGGTCTTTACAACATGGCTCATCAGTGATTAGCAGACCTTCCCCAGCGGAAGAAGTCCTAAATGTCTTTGGTGCATTGAATCTGTTACAAAAGCACAACCGAAGGGGAATATTCAATCAAACATCAATGGCCGTACCTTGTAGAATCCGCCAAGTGATGATGCACATCATCGGAGTCGTGACGGACAGCTTGGCAGAACAATGAGAATACCCTGAGAGAGTGTTATTAGCACATATTCTTTATGCACAGCAATAATCAAACACCTTACTCTGGGCCCTCCCAGATAAGAAAAACAGAGAATTATGCTAAGCCTAATTAAAAGACACATGTGATGGAAGGTGGCACCTTGATAACCCATATGAATCCACACGCTCAGCCCTGTAGCAGTGGGATTAGGCTGCTGGTGCGCGGCGCTGCCTTTCTGGTGGTTCTGTCGACTCATGGCATCACAGCTTGACCTTATCCATTGTCATCATTTGGGGGTTCATACACAATTCTTTTAAGAATCTAAAATCACTTTCCTTCAGAATGCCTATTTTGACTGATGTACAATTAATGGTTTTTTTTTTCTTTCTTTTTTAAAATGTAATCACAATTTTTCCCCAACCTTACCCAATCATTTTGATTTCCTAAACACAGATTAATAAAGTGTTTTAGTTCTTTAAACCCTCTGCACATTAATGGATTCGCCATGACCATGATCTGTCAATTTTTTTTTTTCAGCATTTTCAACAAATGGCTGTTTATCTTTTACCTTGTGGTGAGGACGGCGTTGTGTTATGTGATCTGAACATCTTGTGCTCTCGGAATGTACTTGTTAGCTTTTTGCATAATCATGTTGATAGTGTTTTTACCCAGTGGTGTTGGCAGGGTTCAGGGCCTCACTTGAAACAAAAAGAGAAAGCAAGAGGGGAAACATTCATAATCCATATTCAGTAGCTGCTCATGGGTGATAATCACAACTACCGGCGCTGGCATACTTACTATTCAGTCTCTCACAAAAGAAACAGACTTTAAGGACCCATTAAAGCATCAACTGAATATAAATCAAGGATGGTTGTTTTGATCCACAGGACCTTATTGTAGCTCGAGTGGATATATTGTTTTTATGTCGTCCAGATTGTGGGATTGAGCCCCCTAAGCCTGCTGAGGCTTGCTCTACAGGTCTTTTACTCAGGGGGCCTTGGATCATACACAAATAATCCAATAACCACTCCTTGCTGTAAGATGTTCAGATATCCAAATTGATATCCAAGTAGAAAGTGTCTTTAACAGCACAAAGCTCCCACATAACTATGGGCAACCCCCCCCCCAAAAAAAAACAAAAAACAAGTAAATAATTTAAAATTGAGGGGGGATTTGGTACCAAACTAGGAAAGAGGGCACCGAAGGGGAAGAGAGAGAAATACTCTGCATATTCACCCTTTGACACAAGAAACAGACGAGTGTGACCTGATACAGAATCTACGCATCTCATAAATTTGAGACGAGAAATAATTTGTAAGATTTCCTGGTTGCACTGATCTGAAGTGCCCTTCAACATAGGTGCCTCTGTAATGGCCTCAAAGGCAACGCGACTGCAAGGGCAGCCCCAACCTCAGCCCTTGGGATTGAATTGAATAAGCGTAATGAGAGAGGAGGCTGAATGTATTCATTCTATTTGTGTGCTGAAGATAAGGAGATTATCCAGAGTTTGAAAGGAATTTAAAGAATGCAGCTTTATACACGCACAAACATACCACGACACACACACTCACATTCACACACACACACACACACACACACACACACACACACACACACACACACACACACACACACACACACACCTGGCCCTTGTTAAGAAAATTTAGCAGTTATTATTATTATCATTACATAACCCACCTACATCATCCATCTGCATTAGCATAGCATAATTTATCACAATATTCAGATTATAAACTAACATTATCAACATTAATATTGGAAGTGCTGTGCTTCTTGTAGTCAAGTGATACAGCAATGTTTTTGTGGAGCTTTTTTGTTTTTTTTACTTGTGACACAAGGTTTGAAATCATGTCCTTTATGAAGTCATAATGAAAAATACGGAAGCATATATCGGAGGGTGACATGACCATTTAAAACCAGGCCCTACATCTACAAGATGATTTCTAGGATTTTGAATCACCTGTCTGTGAGGCCCAAGTCCAGTCTTTGATCTCGTAAAAAAAAAAAAAAAAAAAAAAAGCAAAACAAAAGCTGTCTTTTTAAAATTCTCCCTTTTGGTTTTTTTTCCACTGAACAATGTACAATAAAGCTTAGGCTGACAGCTCTGGGTAAGTGGCATTGTTTGCCGCGCGCCTTTGTTTTCTGTTTTTTTCCAGGAGGAGAGCGGCATCGCCCAACACAGTGGTTGTTGCAGCAGGCACACCTCATCCTGCAAATTTTGGCAGTGAAAGTTGTGTGATCAGAAATGGCCGCTAACAGTTTGAGGCCAGCCCGTCAGGCACTTAACATATCGGGTGCTCTGTCCAAGAACATTTCCTTTCCAAGCGTCAGGAGCCGAGCTGTTGCCGCGGCACTGTTAACAACGATGTGGAAGTGACTTTCGGTAAATCGTGTGCCAAGATGCAGGTTGTAACAGCCAGCGACTTTCAGTTCTTGGCATCAATGCTCATCTTTTTTTTTTTTTTTTTTTTAATACAGTCACTAGAAATACCTGCAGGGATCTTTTGGCAGAGATATACCATAACTCAATTTGCATAAATGCCTCAGTGACTTAATGAGAAAACCCAAAGGTGGGAGCTTGAGTGACTAAAGAGCAGATGAAAACTGTGACTTGCTCATGCTGCGACATCTGATTGAGTCCAGGGCCACAGAGCATTTATGTGCACCCGTACAATAAGCTAATGTCCAGTCTATAGTCAAGCCAGACACTCATCCACTCATCAGTATGTCAAGTGGCCATTTAGACTGTGTGCTCAGGAGTGGACACTCGACTGCTTTTGTGTTTTGGTTGAAATTAGAAATTAACACGGTGGACATTGAAAATTTGCAAACGTAATTTGGCCCTTGAAATAGGCCGAAGACGGCTTTCATTAGAAGGCGAATTGGAACATTAAGTGCATGTGGCGTTGCTAGGATACAGTGTTGAGATGTGCTGGACCAGCCAGCGATGACACCTGATCCCCCGACAGGCTCACTTGATACAACTGATTCTACAAACTAAATCACCAGGTAGTTGAGAGGAAGGTCATGGCTTGGACTTGTTGCCCCGGTTTTTTGCAGGGCGTGGGGATGACTTGCAACGTCCCAGTCTAATTTCAGAGACAACACCTCTCTGTATTAAAGGAAGTCCATAAATTGATTTTTTATTTATTATTTTGCAAATGGTATGGAAGATTTATTGAAATATTTTTAGGGAACTATACTAATAAAAATAGGAGAATATTTTTTCCATCATATGCAAATGAGAAAATGTCTGAAAAACAGGCAGTCTATTACACTGACATTGGAGTATGATGTGAATTAAATCACATTTTTAAGACGTTATTTGTAAATGTGAAAATGATGTATAGGTTAAAAACAAAACAAAAAAAGGTTTTGACAGGTTAATCACTGCTTTTGATAAGAGTCATGAAACACAAACAGCACTATGAAATCATTGACAATCTCATTTATGAATTAAACTTCAGATCTGAGCTTTTGGGGGGGGTGGGGGGGGCTAGTTTGGAGAATCTTAGACTTAGTCAATAAAATTATACTTTTAGAAAAAAAAAAAATATCTGTTTACCTGACAAGCCAATGAACGACTCCAGAAGCATCATCCCTCCCAAACAAACGGACCGGTCGGATTCCCAATGGCGCCATATTTAACAAGCAGCTCACTCCTCTGGTCTGAAAATTAACATGTGCACCGTTTCACGGCTGTTGCGACCGTAAATAAATCCAAAAGTGCATATTTATAAAACTGCACTATCATGAACACACCAGTGTTCGAATGAACTTATTGTGTGTGTATGCTTCGGCATATGTACTGTAGCCTTACCGTCACTCAGGTACCCGAGGCCTTATTGTGTCCATGTGCCCAGTTACATTGACAGTATGATTTAGACCTTATGCCTACAGCAGAGCTTTCCATGGGAAACATTATATTGAAAAGTAGATACACAAAGATCACAGCTGTTACCTCCTCTCAATGCAAACAAAAGCTTGTGTGGGGATCAAGGAGTTGGTCTCAGCTGTAGACGCTATCTGGTTAGAATTTGGAAATAGGGGCTGATAGATGTGCCAAGATAAAAGGAATCCACATCGTATGGTCAGATATTATAAAAGTGAAAGAATTAAATGGCCCACGAGTTGTTGTGGAACCAGTTTCCTGCAGCAAAATTTGAGACTGACAGGTTCAAATTCAGGAAACGTGTGGTTGTGCGACTCCCGCGTTGGTCATATGTCAAAAAGGTATTTGGCTTTCTTGTAGAAAGTTTTTTCACCCGTGTGCTGTTTTCAAAGATTCCCCCAATGAGCAATGAGTGTTCATAAAACTACAAAATAATCAACCTTTTTAAACTAATGTGTTGTATAGACTTGGCAAACTGGAGAAGTAGATTATTATTTTTTTCCATAATTTGTCTTCTGTGAAATCTGTAAATATTCTTAAAATGTGCATTTATCTTTCATAAATGAAAAAGATAGGTACTTTGGTGGCATTTTTTTAAACCACGACATTTTTTTTTTCAGTTTTACTATTCTTATAATGTAACAAGCATTAAAATATATGTTTTGTTTTTTTTAAGTTATTGTCATGAGTCATTTTTTAACAGCTGCAGGCAGCTGTTTTTTTATGTTTGAAAGCTTGTTTGGTAGCAAAGGTTTTCAAATACTGAACTACAGCAATATCCTGGTAAATTGAATGCACCTTCTCTCTAACCACATGATCTCTGCTGCAGGGTCATTCTGCTGTCCTTGCCGCTGATAAAAAAAAAAAGGGTCTGAACATGAAGACAGGCAGGTGAGGAGGGAGCTGGAGCGATATATTCGGGACTTTCCGGTGCACCCGGAGGGACCATTGGGAGCACATCAGCCCTTACAGAGTGCAGCTAATAGGCTGTTTTCACACTCGCATTATGGAATAATAGGTGTAGTTGTAGCAAGACATCAGCAGTTATTTTTTTTTCAGAGGTGGCTTGCAGCGATTTCAG
The DNA here is from genome assembly GCA_016859345.1 of Istiophorus platypterus. Classification (NCBI taxonomy): domain Eukaryota; kingdom Metazoa; phylum Chordata; class Actinopteri; order Istiophoriformes; family Istiophoridae; genus Istiophorus; species Istiophorus platypterus. The sequence continues at coordinate 3,928,571 of CM029124.1, forward strand.
AGTGACCCATCAAGACTGGAAACTGGCCCTTAAGCAAGAAAGTTATACAAGCTGTAAATTAGAGTCAATTCAAAATTTCGACCTCCCAGTGGAATAAAGTGGGTGGAGGATCCATTCGAGAAAAAAACTTGTTACTTTCAAGGACCCGAATCAAAAACACTAAGTTAAGAACCAACCTAACTGTATTAAACATAAAAAAAAACAACCTAATTTTATGTTAAATCTTTCCTTTAATTGTAAAAACAAAATGCAGAAAACATGTCTTCATTTTATTGATGTTATATACTGTACATCAAAAATTAAAATTCCTCACTCTGCCTGACACCACCTTCTCAGCACCACTTACTTATCTCATTAAATGACTCATTATTGATTGTCCCTGAGTTTACATCCTTCTTAGCAATTATTGATGGGAGCTGAGACTCAATAAAAATTCAGACTATGCTTCCAGCTATTGATTTAATAAAGGACTATATGAAGGTGAACAGACATATTTTGTAGCACCCGTCACTGCTGACAGAGTACGAAGGCTACACCACTGGATTGAAGCCTGCCAGTAATGTCATAATGGCACGAATCAATGCAGCTCTCAGATTTTGTGCCTCTTCGTGGCAGAGTTGCTCAAACCGGCTGTGATGATGGATGTCAAGGAGCCCAGAGACGAACTGAGCACGATTAAGTTCTTCAGGAAGCGGGTTCGTTGCAGTAATGAGGTTATGAGCCTGCTTGTGTGTTTGTTCGTGTATTTTGCATGTAGACACTTATTTATGTGTAAGTTTGCATTTTGTGTATGTGTGTAGTTAATTTAGTAGTGGTATTAGTTTAAAATGCCAATATTTTGCATGAAGATGAGTTAAAACATGGCTTTAATACACTATGTGTTTGTATTTGCACCACAGGTTCATTGCTGTAGGAGTCGGATAAACCTGTTTTTTTAAAGGACCATACCAGTGTTTTTTTTTTTTCTCAAAGTTTCATCTCCTCAACTGCACATCAAGTTTCAGATCTATTATGCATGCCTTCCATGCAGCCATTGGCACCCATTAATTTCCATATAATGGGAGAATCAATTGGCAGACAACTTCCTGCTCTGTAATCCAAAAGAATAATGTTAACATTATTTAAGAAAATTCAGCATTTAGACTTGATGATCATTGCAACAATTTTCCTTTTTCTAAGGTTCTAAACTGAAGAAGAAGAAGGTTGAACAGCAGAAAATGACTAGGATACAATCTTCAAAGCCCCATTCTTAACTGTTCATGTTAATCATAATGTAAAAGCCCAGTGAAATCTTACAAAAAAACATTACCTTCCGGTGAAGCCACAGAGCCAACACCCGGACAGTCAATCAGTCTGTCAGCCAAGAAAATTTTGCTTTGACCATCAGCAGGCTGTCAGATTACTGCATGTATTTGTTCACTGGTCAGTTTAACAGCAACCGCCATGAGCACGAGCTGACTTCCGCCTTTTTGTTTATATCCTATTAATGTAACCTAATTAGCACTTGCAATTAACCCATTAAAATGATGTTCCATTAAGATAAGCAGCGAATGTGCAGTGGGAAAAATACGCAGCGGATGAGCAAGAAATCATTAAGCAGATGGAAATGAATACTGCTCACATTTGGTGGGAATGGATCAAACCATCAACCGAGTTGCCTGCAGTGTGTAGCAGCAGTTAGAGCGATAGATAGGAATTATCAGGCCTTGTGTTGCATACATGTGCTCCCCACATCCCTCTCCCTTGATGGCTCTGTGATTTTCTTTTTTTTTTCTTCTATACTGTCTCTATCTGCCTCTCTCCCTCCCAGTCGGATCTCCTCTGTTTAAGCCCCTGATTTTCTTTGAAGTCTGCCCAACTTTCTCCCCTGTCCCCTGTTCGCTTCATACTTCCTCCACCTCCCATCCTCTCCTCTCACTCTTCACCTCCTTTTTCTTCTCTGCCCCTCTCCTCTCCTCCCATCCGTCACGTTTCTCTTTTTTCCTTTTCCTCTGCTCTTATCACCTCTCAGACTGTCTTCTCATGCCTTCCTTTCTGCTTCTCCTCTCATCTTGCCCCCCCCCCCCCCCGGGTAGCCACCCGGCTCACCGCAATGCTGTGTACCCGTGCATTACCGTGACCACCCTGCCTGCACCCGCTGTTAAACTATTCCTCGGCGAGCACACTTGTGAGCCGAGGCCTCTGATGGAAATAAAGGAGGAGAGTGCAGGGGGAGTAATGGAAAGCAAGTCCTGTCTTCTTTAACAGCTGGAAGTGACCAGATACTGTGTTCTGTGAAAATGAATTGTTCAGAAGCATTGCATCCAATGCACACTCTATTGTGTCTAAATGTATATAAATTTTCTTTTGTGAATTGTACTTTGTGCATGTGCTGTGCCTGAGTAACTGTATCCTTGCTGAGAATGGAATCACAATGGAGTGCAGGGCAAGAGGGCAGGGAAAGCGTGAAGTGAGATCAGAAAAAGAAAAAAGTTCTACGGTCAAGCTGGTTATTACTTTAAATAAGACTATGTTCTTGGCTAAACTCCACCAGGCAAGATACAAAGGGCATGTTCTTGATGTCACAATAGATTTTAGACATTTATTTTAATTGTTACCCTTTCTTTACATTTCATGATGCCGTTGTGTTGCCTCAGGCAGCTTCCACCTTATCGGATATCTGATAATGTAAATAATGTCTGCTGGGGGTTGATGGCATCCTTCAATCTGTCAGCACTGGAATAGTATGCCTGAGAGGTGTTAAAAATGAACAAGATTTATTACACTATATCATCCTTACGCTCACAGAAGGATTCTGCTCACTTGATTTGAACAGTGACACACATGCACAAACAAAGGTGACAAATAGATCAAAAGGGATTAGAGTATATGTACGTACATGTACATAAGTTAGTTAATATCACATATATGTAGAGCCTGCGCCCCTGTCCCGACTCAGCTTCTACATGCGTACACCCTAACGAGGGGACCGGCTGATATCCGGATGCTGAGGCAGCATCCGTAAACCTTGCTCTGTGCTGCTCCAACACATGATGCTGTCTGACTAATGCTGGATGTTGTTGTGAGCCAAATGAGCTGAGTCTAATGAATTAAAATTAGAACTGTCGGTACGCAGGGACAAGATGTATGGCGTGCAAAGGCTGCAGAGTTACAGTAGCAAGTAAATACATGTGTTATGAAATAGTCACCCAGCAGTTTTGTTTTTTTTTTTGAAGCACATGTATTTAAGGCTACCCAGAGGCTACTTGCTCCCAAGATACTTGCTTCTGCAGCACTGCCTTGTTTTTTCCCCTCTTACTTTTAAAAGAAAGAAAAAAAAAGATGCACTGTACTTGGTTTGCTGAGAAGTCAGCAGGTTTTCAGCATCACAGTCTTATGAATCTGTTAAAAGGGACCCTATTAAAGAAGATGGCTGGCAATACCCTGAAATACTGAATAACTAATATTGAAATACTTAGTAACTACTCTTAGTAATGCATGTCAATATTACGACCTGTCCTTTATCAAAACTTGGTCACATGATGGTGTGGTGGAACAGATAAAATAAAATACATAGATGAAATGAGTCAAAAGTTATAATTGTAATTTATACCAAAGGTAAATTTCACATACAACAGCTGCGGTTGTTGTATGTGGCAAAAAAAAATAGTTAATAAACCTCAAGGAAAATGAATCATATATAATGAGGTGGACAGTGGACAATCATAAAAGGGAACACTGTCATTTGAAAGTCAATGTATAAGAAGTGAAGGTTCCAGGCAAGCAGTACTGCTTGCATGCTAACACAGGCATGTTTGCTGCCAGCTGCCTGATTTTGGCTGTGTTTGCTATCATTTCCACACTAGCTGTGTTTTCGACCATGTTTTCAATGATTTTTTTTATAAAGCTTACTTTGGCTACAGCTGGACTTGAATATTGATTTTTTTCTTTTTCTTTTCTTTTCTTTTTTTTCTACTACAGTGGCATTGAGCTGCTCCCTTTTCATTGTCTGATGTCTTTCCTGCCTACTGAGGCCTTCAGCTGTCTTTTGCCTGACCCTCACCTTGCCATAAATCTCAAGAGTCTCCTCGTTTGCAGCTGTATGGGATGTCTAACTACTTTCTTGCATTGGTTTTACGGGGCCAAACTATCCCCGCTCAGGGATAGGGTGTGTGACAGTAAGGAAATGTTAACTTGGGTTGTTTTGAACCATTTGCAGTAACCATCATATCTCTTTGTTTTTGTGAGGACATTCACAACTATAACAGAAATCAACCCCAAAGAAACTGGGTAAGGTTACTGTATTTACAGTTTTAGACCTACCTCCTCCACTGATCCACCTCCAGTTTAATGTAACTGATGTCTTGATTCAATAATAAGAAAATAATCCCCCCCAGAACTCTGTATTGAATTCCTACCATCTCTATGTCCACTTCTGGGGCTTCATTGTCCCATTTTTCCTGAATCTAGAAGACATCTTACTCCTCCTCACACCCCAGCATTTGTGTAACATACCAGTAGTCTTAAAAAAAATAAAAAATAAAAAATAAAGCTGCTATGATTGGCAGTTTTGCAGTAACACACTGACTGTAAGACAGTGCAAACATAACCATGTGTCTGCTCATATTCAGCCTCTGCAAATAGAATTTATATACAGCACATACAGATGGAAAGAATGTTTGTACTATATTGGTTTATAAGTCTTTACCAAAATTGTTTTGTATCTGTTGAAAAGTTCTGGAGCATGACAACACACACTATGTGTGGATTAGGACTAAATGCCTAATGCTGTACCATAAAATTTCCTTCATGGTTGGCGGATTGGTACCGGTATGTTTTAACACACCTGCTGGGTGAGAGATCGCAGGGGTTCTTCGACATTTCCAGTGCAAGACCTCTGCTCAGCAAAGGCCTTAATGTGGCGTACAAATGTTCTCCAATGTCAAAGTCAAGTTAGGTGGATGAGCAATGCCTCCATGCCAATGGAGAAATACCTTGGAACTTACTTGATCAAAGGGGGAGCGGAGACAACGGAGGAGATGGGAAAAAAAAAGAGAAGAAAAGTCACAGAGAGCGAGGACCCAAAGTTTTGAAAGTAAAGAAGTAGAGCAGGGAGGGAGAAAATGGATGGGAAGGTGATGAAGATAGACGAGGAAATGAGAGAGGAGGAGAGCAGATGAGAGGGGAAACAGAGGAGAGGGATGCTAGATTGCAGAGGAGAGGAGATGGCTGGACTTCAAAGTAGCAGCAGACTCAAAAGTGGACCACCTTTTCACGGAGACCGCCCACTGAGCGCCCACTGAGAGACGGATTGGGCAAGACGGCGAGGGAGAAACGGTGAGAGATGAAGACAGAGGAGCAGTGGGTTACAGAAGAATGGGGGGAGCGGGGGGCATGGGCAAGTTGAGGGAAAATGGAGGTAGAGAGAGAACCACAGAAGGGGGACTGTCAGAGGACCAGGAGAGGTGGTCTGTGTCCGTCAGTGGTATGTATTTCCATAACAATTTAGACAACTGTGAGTCGGTTTTGTCCTTTGGTGATGACCTCCGAGTATCTCATGCGTGCAGCTGCGCACCATTTCCCATTTATTTCCCCGATGCCGACAGTCAGGCAGAATATTTTACCTCCATAGACGACAAACAAGGATATGTCTTTCCTTATATCTCTCATTGTTTTTTTTGTTTTTTTTAACAAAGGATGGGTATATTTGTAACTTACCTCCATAATCATGAACATGATACATTTTTACAAATTTTTACATGAGAAATGTTATTTTGTGACACAGTAAAATGCCGTCTTATGGTCCCATAATAACAAAATAGTTGTTATTTGTTGATGTATTGATCAAGCTGGACCACAAAGCTTAGAAAATCAACTGAAAGATGCAAGTGGAGGCGTAAATCTTCAGTCCATATTGGCAGGGGCGATGTGATAAAAGAACACATAACACGTAATTGTCATTTAAGTAATGCAAAAATTAGCTTCATACTCATTCCAAATGTACATTTAAAGATCACAAGTAATATAACCAGCAGTAGATTATACATGAAAGAGAGATACTTCAATATTAAATTGACTTTAGATTCTCAAAGGCTTTTTACTGTGTATCCCTGTAAAGGAGGTTAAGAAACAGGATAATGAAAAAAGAAATGAAGTCAATTAGGTGACGGTGGCTTTGATCCTCAGCTTACAACCTGATCCTCTACAAATTACAGTATCTTTATATACGTCCAGTACATCTCTAATTTATAATGCCTAATATGTGTGGGATGAAACATTCTTTCTCATGTTTTCCTGTGCAGCAGGTCAACAGTGACTTGAGATCTTGAACGATTTTTCCCAGCGTAATGAAAGAAAAATAAATGGAAATTTGTGTTTGTGAATGTTAGTGTGTGTGTGTGTGTATGTGTGTGTGTGGGGCACGCTCGTAGTACCCTAATTGTCCAGTTCCCTGGGTACTTGTAATACAGCCACAGTTCATTTACTGTCTCTATCTGCCCCTATTAGAGGAGAGCAGGGAGGGATTTAGTTGCCACCTCTTATGATAACCACTCTAAAAGCTGCCTGTGATCCAGACGACATTGTCTTAATTATCTCTGTTTCTCTGTTGCTCTGTTTTCTGCTCCCACCTTTATAGCACCAACTGAAAAAAATAAAAAGAGCACTACCACAGTGGTGTTGTATTGTATTTACGTGCACTAAAACTGATTTGGCAGCGACCTTGGTGTGTCTAGAGATGAGGAAGTGAATGGAGAATAGCATAATTTCAAGCAGAGGATGGAGGAGCCACTCTAACTTGCATGGCTGCTGCTCCACTATTGCTGCACTTCTGTGATGAACTGCTTCAAAAGAGTGTTTGAATATATGAAGGTACAGAGGGGAGTCTGTCAAGTGGTGAAGAGAAAACTACATTGGATGTCATGTATGATGTGATGGCAGATGCAGACAGATCATCTGTGCTGGGAACCAGTGTCTTTGCTCCTAGCGTTTAAATGGTTCCTTTTTTAAATTTATTTTCAGTCAGTGGTTGCAGGCTAACTGTAAACTTTCGTGTAATGTTTTGCCACGCACTTGACCTCAGTGCCACTCAAGTTTGACCTCAGGTTTCAATAATGAATAATTTTTTTTTTTTACCCTGCTTTGTTGATGCAAATTTGGCTGCTTAAAAATCTCAAGTTCTTCCTATTTTCCTCATCTGAAGGTGTGTCTTGATCCAAGTTTATTAACATCTTTTAGCATCTTTTTCATCAACGCTGTATGTAATTGCGTTTCCTCAAGAAAACAGTCATGTATGCATGGAGTCATTTATGCCACATCAATGGCAAAGTAATGGATGGGGATTTTATCTATTTATTTTTTACAGAAAAGCTACTAAAAATGAATGCGGTTCACACTTCAAACTTTTAAGCTGACATTTTTGTTTGAGTGAACAACGAGGAACTTTAAAGGAGACACATGACAAACATCTTTGTTAAACATAAAAAAAACTAAGACGTTGTTGTAAGTCTACATGATTCTTCCCTTCTATCATTTCTTAACCTTTTAAAAATTAAGGAGCTTTTTATATGTTTTTAGTCTGTTTTTGTATGAGCCTCTGAACTAAAGCAAATACACACACAAATACACACAATTAGAGTTGTGTAGCCTAAATATTTTTAGAACCAGAGGATCTATTCAGCAACAGCGAGGTACCCTGCTGCTCCACAGCCATGATACAGTGAAACCAACTGTGAGTCACATTTAAATCCTCAAAATCATGTTGTATTACACTTAATGAGGACAGGTCTGTGTAAACTGCATGGCAGAGAGGTATCTCCTGAAAGCGCAAGTCCATTAAAATTACTGAGAGGAAAAACTGTAGAAAACAATAATGGAGAACTGTCTGTCCTCCCCTGGACTGCTGTCCTTGGTTTTTTCGTGGGTGTGTGTGTGTATGTAAATTGTGTCTCCCCGGAGTGGCTTTCACACCCAGGAGTATTGTACTGAACAACAAGCTTTTAAAACCCAAACAATCCAAAAAGTCTACCTAAAGCCGATCGAGAAAAAAAAACAAAACATAAAAAAAAACCTCCTGTCTCGTGAAAACTCCTGCTCAAATTAACAGTCTCTCTCCCCCCCCTCCCCTGATCCTTTCCTCACTTTAACCCCCCCTCGCTGTCACCTCCTCCTTTATCTTTTGTTTCACACTCTCAGTCTTTCTCTTTGTCTAATTATTCCTGTTAGTTATGCACCTATTTCTCACATCTGTCCCTTCTCTCCTTTTCCGTGACCCTAAAACTTGTGCCTAATGAGCTCCCTCTGAGTGTGTTCATGCGTTTGAGATGGTGTCTGTTTTATAGTGTGTTAAAGGGGAAGCTAATGACAGGGTAATTAGTGACAATGTCTTAGCTATTATAACACAGTCTTTTGGTCATCCCAATCAGCTATGTTTTTTGTTTTTTTTTGTTCCGTGGGAAAATTTATTAGGGCTTAGATATTATCTGACAGGATGGTATCAATGCCCCACCAAAGCAAGACCGTTCCCCAACCCTTACCAAATTGTCGCCTAAATCAGAGGTGGAGCTCTAGATGCGAATCCCGGTCTCTGGTGTAACGGACGTACGCTTTGTCCAACCACAATCAAGCCCAACAACTCCTTGCTGATATGCAGGAGGGGTGGTGCTTCGTTCATTTAAAGAAAAACACTTTCCTCTTGACATAATCCATCCTGCGATTATGTCGCCAAAGCGTTGTAGAGAAGAGTTTAGTAGTCTATGAACATTATTTCTAGGAGATAGTGTTAGGGCAGTCCGGATGCTGGCCCTGAACCAGCCACCATCTTTCTACAGAACCAGTTAGAGGAATCTTTCCATGCTTGTTTAACTGGAGGTAAAAAGTATGTAACCCAACCTTTATTCTATCCTCAGTTGAAGAAGACACAGCTCTGCGTCCTCTTGGTGAAACTTAGCAGTTTTTTAAGTTGAAAAAATCCAATTCCAAAGAGCACAGACAAAAGGAACTCAGGTTTCACATTGAGGGTAAGTACAGAGCTGTTTGAGAAAAGCTGGGAGGAACAGCGGCTCTGACTGAATGGACTCTTGACACAATGTTAAGCACAGAGTCGATGAAACTGGAAGGAAAATGGAAGAAAATGCCTACATTCATGACTTTTGAATGTAAAGAATAGCTTTTGTTGGAATTGTGAGTTGTTTTCAAGTAAGAACAAAAGCAGAAAGAATTAGATTTTCTTTAAATAATTGCCTTTTACATTGCTATTTACAGTGACGGATGGAATATTCGGTACAGCCAGATAAATAGCTTAAGTCTCTCCCCACCGTCTCTGGTCTTCTCCGTCTTTGTTGTTGGAGACATAGAAGGAGGAAGAGGTCAGTGGCAAAGTCCCTTCTCCTCCTCTTGTCTTCCACCTGACCTCATCTGATGGGAGCTGACAGCGGATCGCAGCCTGCTACTACAGAAAGGGAGGGAAGAGCAGAGGGCGGAGCGAGAGCTGGGGTTCAGGGGTAGGAAGAAGCTGCTGCTGGGGAGGTTTCCTCACAAAGAGGGAACTACTCAACCCCCAACTGGGATACAGGAACTAGTGTTCAGGTCGGGTGGATGGGTAGAGGTTCAGAATATATCGGGACATCCCAGCTACTCCATCTACCCAATCTAGCCTTGATGGAGTAAAGACAGAATGGGTAGCCAAAAGTGGAAAGTGGTAATGGTGTCCTAAGTAATCTCGAATCCGAACATCCAGGCCCAGTTGGGAGGGAGGATTTTAATTTCTCTCTGTCCAGGTGAAATATCTGATTTGGACAGACAGACTTTAAAAGTTTTATAGCGTCTGAAGTAGCTCTGTTCCTCTGAGTCTTGTGGCCTGGGGAAATCTGAGCAATGAGAGGACACAGTGTTTGTGTTTTTGGCACAAATTCTCATATGCACCAGTATTTTTTTTTTTTTTTCCAAGTCTAGATTTAGGGTGAGGTTGTGCAGGTCTTGACAATCAGTATCAGTTTAGCTTGTCCAAAAACAAGAGTGAGACTAAAAAAAAACCTATTTACAGTTTTGTCACAGAAAGCTGAGTTTGGCTGAAGCATTAATGTGACCCAACAAATCTGCAGGAAGTGTGTGGTCATGGCAGGTTTTAATGGCAGTCGTTTAAATCCAATAAACCTTAGATTGATGTGTAATTAGTCTAGATAAAACATTTTAAGTTGTTAAACCTTTCTAAGGACCCAGAGTTTTAGAGAAAATAAAAGAGTGGAGTTCTGCAAAGTTCAACAGGCCCTTTTTATTTAAACCACTATAAAAACTCCATGACCTGAACATTTGGGTGAAAGAATATCAGACTTTGATCACGCTCACACTTTGCCAGCTAAATTTTTAAAGCACAGTTCTTCCTCACTGCAGCAGCTTGCATAGAATGAAGGTACCCAGGAAGAGCTTGAGGTGAGCCATAGCTCCTTTGTGCTGTCGATGTTGTTCAGCATCTGATCAGGATTCATCCTTAACGTTATTCAGGCACGTGCCACTGGAAGGACACCCCAGGGCGAACCCAGAGCCGGAGGATGATTCGGAGCTATTATAAATCCCGTCTGTCCTGGGAATACCTTGGGATCCCCAAGGAAGAACTGGAGGAAGTGCCTGAGGACAAGGTGGTCTGGGGCACTTTGCTAAGCCTATGAAGGATTTCTATTGATGTTACAGTGGTGGGTTGCAGTGCGCAGCTCTCCGTTTTGTCTTTTAGATACAACTACAGTGTCAAGCCAAAGTAGTAAATTTTCAAATTCTGCAACCAGTTGCTTTGCATGTAACATTCATGACTTGTCACGAAATCGCTATTTTCGACACACTAATGTAGAAAACATGTAAATGAGAAAAACTACATTTATGTAGTAACATTAAATAAATGATCACAGAAATGGGAGAACACCAAGCTTTTATTTGCCGAGATTTGCCAACTAACCGGGGTGTTCAACCCCTCACCAGATGATGGCTGTATTTCACTTTTTTTGTTCTCATGAACATAAATAAGAATAGAATAATAACTTTAGCTAGTTTTTTCTATTGTCTCAGCAAAAGAAAAAAAAATATCTGCGTTAATATGGAGTCTTATCTGTTCTCTTTCTTCTGTTCTACCTTTGTCCTTTTTCTTTGTCTCTCTCCAGACCCACTGATTATCCTCCTTGCTTTCTTTCCCCCAGAATACAATGGCAAAGACACTGAGAGGTGCTGAACTGAGAGTTCAGCAGTTTTATTTGGCGGGCAGATGCAATCCTGATGTTTGCAATAAGGTCACGTCATGTTATTGCCACAGCTTCACCTGCCACTCACCTCTGTCTGTCTGTCTGTCTGTGTGTGCGTCGCTCTCTCTCTCTCTCTCCAACATACACTCGCATAATACACGTAATATGGACCTGCTTCAGCCTAAGCTAACTTCATTACACATGGCTGAATAAGAACCACATGACGTCTGTCATGACAACTGGGTATTAACTGTGTGTGGACACTCTTTGTGTGTGTGTGTGTGTGTGTGTGTGTGTGTGTGTGTGTGTGTGTGTGTGTGTGTGTGTGTGTGTGTGTTTGCTGTGTGCATGACTGTTGTGTTTGTAAGACCCCAGGGTTAAGGAAGTTCACTGGGAAATCGAAACCGTTTAAAAACATTACAGGCATATTATGTCTGGCTACTCTATACCTGTGAATCTCTCATATTCAATTTGAGGTCAGGACCCCAGAATTAGTCACCATCTGTTGAATCTTCACATGGAACAGATATATCACTGCAGGCATATTTTTACATAGTAAATTGAGCATACTGCATAATATATGTTACATTTGTTTATACCATAGTTTTAAAACAAGGCTTCATTAAATCTAAGCAGTGCCAGTACAGCAGTGCATTACGTTAAACGAGTTAAAGAAAAGTCCAGATGTTCCACAGTCATCATCGTTGAAAAAGTTTTTAAATCTTGAATCTGGCTGTTATAATGTTGAACAGACAGCTAGGTTCAATGGGAGTGAAAATTGATGTTTCGGCAGAACAAAAAGCGCAGTTTTAGCACAATAACAGCCCTGGCTGCAGTAAAAACCAGTAAGATGCTAACATCTGCAACTCCAGCTATAATAAACAGGAGTGAAGGCTGATTTAAAACCACAATGACAACACAGGTATTATCTTTTTTTTTTTTTTTAAAAGCCGGCATTCTAATCCTGGTGAGAAGAGACAAAGTCTGTGTTTTTTTTTTTGTTTTTTTAAAATCTACCAGTGAGCAGCAACAAGGATTTTTCTAATTCACCAAATAGTGACTTTAATATGCAACGATAAAACTGACCACACACACATGTTGCGGGTGCACTTTGTCTTGTATTTTGTGTGTGCTCATGTGCGCTGCATCCCATTACAGTGAAAAACTTAACTCACTATTTTCCACTATTTTCCAGGCAAATTATTGAATTGTTTAAGAAACTGTGTGCAGCGAAGGGAATGCTGTGTTGGCTGAATGGTGCGATGATATGAGCCCGCAAGCAAAGCAGAAATACAACCATCATCAATTTTATACTTACTGTTGTTTTTTTTCTCAAGAAATGGTCATGTTTAGGCATTAAGCAAAGAGCTGGGAGAGGAGCAGTTTTTGGTTTGAGGACAATGTAAGAAAACTAACTAAATACAACTAAATAACAACTGAGCTAAATTCATATTTGATCTGATCTGAGTCAGATTGAAAGCTTTACTTACTCTGAAGCTTAAATAACCCAAAAGATTTGTCCAGGTTTTTTTTTTCTCTTTTCCTGTGGCCATGTTTAATATATCTGATATTGAGTTGTTTTTTTTTATCTCTTAACTCCATCTCTCCATAACTTTCATCTTCTTGTACTGTCTATTCTTATCTTTGTGTCTTATAAGTATAATCAAAACAGTATAACAGAATTTCACTAAGCTGTGTAAAACGGACTTTAGCTGATTCATTTATAAAAGGCATGTTAATTTTCTTTTCATTTGTTTGCGTTTGTGCTTTGTTTCAACCAATTGGAAAGCATATTATTTGTTAGTTTTTTATTTTTTTCTGTTCTTTGCTGGATGGTAAATCTATAGAAACACTGTGAAAAAGACGGTGTAAAAACGCCAATGTGAATCTGGACAAAATATATGTCAATTTTTTTCAGCTAATAACATTAATATTATTATCATTATTAGTAATAAAAGTAGATTCCGGTGTGATCCCATAGTTGTGAGTACATTGCTGCTGATCTTTGTACCTTGCTGTTTGAGACCTGGTTTTGGGGTTCGGCTTAGAATTGGGTTCAAGTCCGGGTAAGGGGCTAAGAAATGCATTATGTCCACGAGTGTCCTCACAACTAATGTAATAAAAGCATGTGTGTGTTTGTGTGCGTGTGTGTGTGTGTGTGTGTGTGTGTGTGTGTGTGTATTGGTGAGTTAAAAAGAAAAAAAAAATCAGTGAGCTGTGAGATGTCAAGTCAGTGCTGACAGGAGCCGAAAATGTCAGACTCTTGATGCCCCACACTCACACACACACACACACACACACACACACACACACACACACACACACACACACACACACACACACACACTACTCGCACCTACAGCAGCTGTGCTAGTTGGACTTAAACCCACCTCTGAAGTGTCATGTGAGACCCATCTAGTCAATCACTGCCCCCCCCCTCTCTCTGATTTTTTTTTCCTGAGTCCATCTGTCTGTCTCTTTCCCAGTAGACGTGCAGACTCGGCCCTGGTGTTAGCCGGCCCTGCCAGTGAATCAATTTAAACCCTGTTAACAGTCTCTCACACACACACACACATACACACACACACACACACACACAGCAGTGCCATCCTCTCTTGCCCCCAGTATGCCAATGAATCAATTTCAACCCAGTTAACAGACAGAGGCTCTACATTTCTCTCCCCTCCCTCTCTCTCTCTCTCTCTCTCTCTCTCACTCTCTGTCTCTCACACACACACACGAATACACAGGTCTCGTCCACCTTTACCTCAATGTGCCAGTGAATCAGTTACAACCCAGTTTTCATTGATAGTTTCCCTTTCTCTCTCTATAACACACTCTCTCTCTCTCTCTCTCTCCCTCTCTCTATCACACACACACACACACGCACACACACGTACTCAGGTAACTAATTGAACACCTGGTGCTGCTTGGCCTGGCTAATCAGAGATTAATTATTTCCTTGTCATAAAGAGTGAGTGTGTGTGTCTGGTGTGCGTGGGTTCATATGAAGCGAGAGTGTATTTCCCCTCTTTTGATTGCATGTGACTGTGTGTGTGTGCGTTTGCACATTTGTGTATCATGGTGTGACACCAGGCTCATACCCAGAAGTCATATTTCACCACTCAATAAATCAGGGACCCCATAAGCCTCCCCCGGTGCTGGGTCACACTCACACAACTGCCGTCGCGGACAGATGTGGAATTCTACAGTTACAGTTGGGACGGTGTGACAGCAGCGTAGCCAGTTCAACCCCCAGAGTCCGGGAAATAGAAAGAGCAGCAGTGAGCGATGCCTCTGAGCAAGGCACCTATGTCACATTTCCAAAAAAAGAAAACATTCATTTCAAAGAACCACAGACGTGTCAACAAACTTGTCCTACAGTTGCTGAAACAAAGGCCGAAAGCTCTTGTAACTGCCAACCATTGTGGTGCCATTGTAAAAGAGTATTAACATTGATGTGATTTATTCAGCTAATTAACAATAGGTCAATATTTGCATCGAGTTTCACATTTAAAAACCACTATAGCTATGTAATCTTATTGAAAACATAAAGCTAGTTTTGGCTTAATTTCTATTTATCTTATTCTATGTACATTATAACCATCTTGTATCAATGTAACATTATGTAACCAAATCTGAATGCTCCCAAAATGGAATAATAGCCTATTATTCTGCCAGCTTGGCATACGAGCAGCACTCTCCCCCAAATGGCTCGAATGGAGTTGCCCAACATATAAGTTTGTTGTTGTACTTTGCAGCTTCCACGTGTGAATGTGTTTACAGGTGTGACTGTGGACAAGGGAGAGGGAATATCATGAAAAAGGGTAATGTTAAAAAAATAAAGGATAAGCTGTAAAAGCACATTAGAAAAATGATGGAAAAAGGAGGCTGCAAATGAGGCGACACGAGACGCAGTGTGTGCGAGGAGACAACATTGAGAAAGAAATGGAAGAAAAAGTGAAGAGATGAATTGTTTCACTGAAAGTATCACTGCAAGCTGTGGTCAGATTCAAGATAATCCCTGCTAAAAAACTACACACACACACACACACACACACACACACACACACACACACACACACACACACACACACTGCCATTCATCAAGGTTAATGCATTCCTAACAGAACATAATTTGTTCCATGTACGACAGGAAACGGACTTTAATGCTTTAATAAAGCAGCGCCCAACACTGAGTCTTTCACTCCAGCTACCGCTGTGACTGAATAATCATTTTTTATGGGTGGAACTTAATCTACCTATAAATTGCTCCGTTACCACCTTCAGTGCATTCACACTGAAAGACTTCCATAGTGCATGGACCGCAGCCCTTGGGGCAGTTCTACTTGCCTTTAGTTTGGTCCTTAACCCCAGCCAGTTTTTTTTTTTTTTTACCGATGGTCTAGCTTCTGTACATTTGTATGGTTCATATAATACATGATATGAAAGGTGTGCAAATAAATTATTAGCTTTTAATCAACCATTTAACAGAAAAAAAAACTTGCAACAACAGAGGAAATGGCATTTTTGAGAAAGTGGAAAATAAAAAAGAAAAGCCATCTTTTCCTGAGTCAGTTGCCTTTATTTAATTATTTATTTATTATTTGATTGTGTCAGTTTTTATTCAAATTTAAACAAAATCTAACAAATCAAGTCTTGTTCTGGCCCTTTTTGTTTTTTTTAACATACACTGGAAATCTCTATGGAAAAGACTTTTACGAGCGAATGCTGCCCTGTGGTTCCTGTTATTGTTACCTGCTGTACTACATTATTCAGCTAATAACAGGAAAACCACAAGCTCATTGGGACAAATTGGACCAGTTGTTGGATAAGAAATGTACAATTTTCTTCTTTAGTTTTAGGGGCTGCTGGCAGGAAACCTGAACATTTGGCTTGTTTTTGAAGACTGAGAAGAAAACCTACTAGGGGAAAAAAGATAATTAAAGTTTTGGTGGGCTTTTCTTATGTCTTTGATATTAGCAAGCTTGTTTTCATTTGGCTTTGTTTTATTTATTTTTTATTCATTATTGACAGTTTAATTATCAGTGGAGTCTGTGTATCTAGTGTCTGAGGCTCACTACTCCTTTGTCTCTGTGACACACCTCTCTGTCTTATTTTTAACACTTTGGCTTGTCAATTGTTTTCATTCTCATTGTCCTTTTTTTCCTTTCACTCTCAGCCTCTTTTTCTTGAAGCCCTTTCACATCCCTCCACAGCTCTCTGAGATCCCTGAGTCTGTTTTCTTTGGACTTTCATTAGTCCGTTCCCAGTCTCATCTTCCTTTTTTCATCAATCTGGATCATTTTCCTTGGAAAGCATCCATGCTGGATAACATTTTACCCTATTTTTTTTCCCCTCCCTTTCCATTTCAACTGCTCTTGTGTTCACCTCTTTATAATTCTTGTTGTTATTCCTTTTTGCATCACTTATCTTACTCTCTGCTTCTTGGCTTTACCTTTCTACCTTCTAACCTCCCCCTGACCCCTCTCTCTCCCGCCTCTTCTCCTTGTCAGCTCTCATCCATCTCCTCTCCTAATTCGTCTCCTCTGGGTCACGCTACATACTCTAAAATTGCCTTTCTGTGTCTTTTTTAGACAAATACGCGGAAATACTTCACAAAAAATGAAACATTTACTGACTTCATATACTTTAATGTACAGTCTATTACCGTGTCTTCACAAACTAAGCTGCTGTCCATCGCAAAAAATGCAATTCTTAAGGAAAAATGTATGAATACCATTCAGTTTAAACTAAAAACCTAAACTTAAGTCCAAAACGTAATTTCCGAAACAAATATGAATTTGAGGAAAAAATAAATATATGTGCAGTATGCATTCACTGTATTACTTAGGTTGTTGCTAAGGCGACCCTAATGGTGTTAAGAATAAAAAAAAAAATCCTAATTATTTTTAATTCCCATTTTTTAATGCCTGACATTTCTTACAATATCATAAGAGTATTATGTGTTAAATACTTGAACCTTACAAATCTCATATGGATTTAACAATATATTTGGTTGGCTTATCTGATGATTAATTTTGTTTGTGTGTTAGCTTAACCACTAACCTCCTCAACAGCACCTCTATCCCAATCAATGCTCTGTGAATTAGCTTGACGTGATGGAAATGTCGAAAAATGCTTCAACAAAACAATGTTCAACTCTTTATGGTTCAGTGTTGATTTCTTGTTGAAGGAGAACATTTCTGCAGCTGGAAAACACTTGCATCGGTGTGAAGGTATCGTATGAGAGCAGATCGAATTGTGCAGGAAGCTCTCAATACATGTTGTTAATGCCAGAGCCGATAATGAGATGGTAAAGCAGGAGAAGCCATATGAAATATAACATCACCTCCAAGCTCAGATCAACAAGCTTGTTCCCAGGGTTAAATCACTAAGTCAAAGGTCAGGATCCTGTTAAAAGCTACTGCATATTGCACAGGTTAACGTGTTCAGCAATTAGTGTTAAGACGCATGAGTTTGGTCAGTAATATGGTTCTAACATTTATCTGTGTGTGTGGTGAACTACTGCTTAGTTTGCTTTCGATGTATCTGAAAAAAAAAAGTCACTTGTTGAAGAAATCTGTATCCAGAGTTGGAGGAGATGGCCTCTACGTTTCCACAAATGAACAACTGAAAGGTTTGAACAATAAATTCCATCATTCATGGATAAAAACAGAAGAATTATATTAGCTGAATTACTTCTGGGAAAAATGCGCTAAAACCAAGATAAAATGCATGAAGTATTTGTCAATAACCTAAAGAAGATTCTTCACCAAGGGATGACTGAAAATGCTGATTATTCAGTAGTGGTGCAGCCCAACAATTCCCCATAGTGGTAACTGCTTGAGCAATACCCATCAATACCTGGGCTTTTTTATGAATAATCTCTGGCAAATGAAGCTGCTGCTCCATTAAAATTATGAGAGCTCAGTTGAGAGGCTTCCCTTTCAAAGAGCAGGGATTGTATGTATGTAGATGATAAACTCAGGAAGCAGTCGAGCTAAGAGTGGACGTGACGAAAGTGACATAAGGTTAATTAACCACTACATACATTCAAGACATGTGCCGATGTTTCCTTTAAAGAAATTCTAAAAGAGAAGTCTATGGCTTGAGCACTAAACACTGAGTTTTGTAGTTTGCGTGTTGGAGCATTGGAAGTCAACTCGGATTCACAGTAGTTATAATAGATTCCAATGCCAACCATCCAATTTCCAGCCCCCTAGAAACAATTCCTACTTCATGAGACGTTTCTCTGGACATTATTATTTGAGCTTTTTCAACATGAAACTTATTCACCATCAGAATCTTTTGTTTCTGCTGTTAATTCAAGCTAACTATATTTGCTGTTCTCCACAAAAGAGCAGGGGTACAAACTCTTTGAGCCAAGTTTCAAGCTCATGGGAGTGAGTGTTTGATACTGGTGGACACGGAGGGGGTTTGTGGTGAAGGTGACTATAGGCAGCACATTGAAGCTGCTCACTCTTCTCTCTGAGGCTAAGTCTTTACTAAAAACACATTCATACTTTGCCTGAAACCATTCAACCTATTCCACTTAATACAAATCGTGTGTGTTACAGATTTGATATACTTATCAATGAAATTCATTTGTGTTGATTTTCTAATAATACTATTCCTGCAAGCTTGGAAGAGATGTTTAAACTTTTTTTCCCCCCATTTTTTGTAACTTATAGAGGGTATTGCATAGGGGTTGTTTTGACCGGACCGACTCAACTTAAATAAAAAAAGGCCCCGCGGGGCTTGTGTCAGCACTGCACCGAAGCAGGTTTCTTTGACCATACGCAAAGGCAGGGCTGTCAAATGTTCCGGGACGCCATCTGTTCTCGGAGCGACGAGGATTCGTCACGTGGGC
This sequence comes from Istiophorus platypterus, assembly GCA_016859345.1. Classification (NCBI taxonomy): domain Eukaryota; kingdom Metazoa; phylum Chordata; class Actinopteri; order Istiophoriformes; family Istiophoridae; genus Istiophorus; species Istiophorus platypterus. The sequence continues at coordinate 3,947,648 of CM029124.1, forward strand.
GCGGTGGGTGGGTGGATGGGTCGTTATTGATCAGGAAGTGTGTCACAGGGAAGAATGTAAACAAACTACTACAGTATCCAGAACTTTACTGTACTTTCTCTCAGGCTTACTTCTCCTACTTGAGGGATCCAGGGACTGCTGGATCCACTACTGCTGGTGCAACTGTGGACGCCAGTGCGGAAGTGCCTTGAGATATAGTTAATCTATTGGAAGCTAGACTCCATAAAAACTCAGACTGTATTGGGGTGGATAAAATATTCCTCAGATTTTTTCAGTAGAAATACTGTCATTTCTTTTTTTTTAAGTTTGGATGGTTAATTTCAGTTCTAATGTATGGATTAGCTCATTATGCTCTAACTTTCTCCTTTTATAAGGTGAGTAGCTTCAAAGGTACAATAAAGCATAATCTACATGTGACCCACTTCTAAGTGAATTAATAAAGATCCTCATGAAATTACACTGGTCTTATCTATAAGGAACAGAATCAAACTTTTGTTCTCAATTATCCAACAGAAAATTAATGGTGTGTTGTTTCTGGTCTGGAAAATGACAAAAAAAAGACTAAGTGTGGGTAAACATACTCATAAGGATACTGACTTGTTTGAATTGGCAAACCAGAAAACATACAAAAAAAAAGAAAAAGAAAGCTGAGACTGCCCTTTATGAAAAGCACGGCAAAAATTTGAATGCTTTTTTCCCTCTGCTCCAAAAGTCAGAGGTCCTTAGAATGACCTATCTCTCCAGTGTCCCTCTCATTACTCTGGACCCTCGTAGTCCTAATCAAGCGCATGTATTTTTGTTGGACTCCCTCCCCCACCATAATTTCTCCCTCTGCCTCCTTTCTTTTCTCCTCCCTCGCTTTTTCCATCCCTCCTCAGCTCGCTCCATCGTTCTGTTTTCTCTGGACTGCCTCCCGGTGGGACAACATTCAGATGGCGCTCTTGACAGGAAAACCCCCCCACAGCTGAATTCCATTAGGGAAAAACTGGAAAACCCAGACAATCTTGTATTGTCAGGTAGAGTTTCATTCGCCGGGTCAGTCAAGAGTCCTTTGACTCAACGAGCGCCGCGGCTGGGGTCGGCTGAGACCCGAAGATCGGCCCACTATCAGAAAACTCCTCCTGTGACCATTTCGTTCTGTCAAGACTATTAAATTCAATGCAGTTTACTGCATAAAATGTGTATTAGCCAATGACAACATCACATTCTACGAATCTTTTGAAATACATTTAGTGCCAAACTCTCCTGATGGCTTTAAAGGCAATGTTTGAATGTTGTTCACACTCCATCTCAGATGTGGTGCAAAAGAGCAGTTGTGAAGCAGTATGAATGAGAGTATAATCCATATTATGGAAATTCTGCAGTAGTTAGACTTGCACAGTTAGATGCCAAATATATCTCAGAGGCCAGTGTATCCACGATATCTGTAATTTTCAGGACTTTTCAAAACTGACGTTGCCTGGCAACAAATATACTCACAGCTATGAATTGGAACTTTGGCCCAACTGTTTTGACTGAGTTTTTTTTTTTTTCCCCCTAATCTATTATTGCAGCAGACCTTTTGCTAGAGTCCAACCGGTGGCTGTGTGCTGGGTTTCCTTGGCAACATAATTAATTGAAGCAAGTAATAAATCACAGCGGGGTGACAAAAACCATTGTGTTCTTTTGAAACTGACACAATATGGGGATTTGTTTGGGGAAAGTCATATAGACACAAAGTGCCTCAAACTCAAAAATGAAGATGTGGCAGACTCAATGTCAATATCCATTATCATCCATTATCAACATTTTTAAGTCTCTTTAAGAATGAAAAAAAAGGTTTTATCATGAAAACTTAATTGGGGAACTATGTACAATAAAACTAATACTACCAGTATGAGAGGATAAAACCCTGTAAATTCTGGTTCAAGGTATGAAAAGTATGAGTGATTAGTAGATCAAGACATCTGATGTATTTTAGAGAAACAGGTTACATTAAATCATTGAATCAACTGCATTTAACAACCTCAATTCAGCATGTAGTTCTGACCTGCTTCACACTGAAATGCATTAATTCATGTTTTGTAGAAAAAGAAAGTGGTGTGAAATTTAATGTCCGTAAAAACTCTGATTACCAGCTCAAATCTCCAGGTGAAAGATGACTATCTGTCAGTCTGTGTATGGTACATCATGTTGTGTACCGCACGGGAACACAGGAGGTAAATAAATCAGTCTCCCAGTACATTCATGAAGATCATGAAGAATATAAATTGGACTATTGACTCTATATTATATCTGTTTGATATTCAGTATAAATGTGATTTCTTTAAAATTTGTGGTGCTAATGTTCAAGTCTCTTCTTGGATATTGTAATGAGAAAAATAAAACTTGTGCGTCTTTGAGGCAAATCTAACCAAAACCTCAGTTATAATCTACTTTCAGATTATAAGTGAAGCTTTGGGTAGTTAACCAGATAGTTAGTCTGTCAGAAACCTTAGAGGCACCTCTCAGGAGCCAGCAGGTTGATTAAGATGGAGCAGCGTCTCTATGTCGAGTGACCGCAGCCGTCAAGTTCTCACTTTCCTGCTGCTGCTGTGCGTTACTCTGCTCGTGTTGAAGCGGGGGTTTCACTTTACCATGGGGTTCAGGAAGTCAAGAAAGCAGGGAGTTGGGGGGGGGCTGTCTGAGACTGTCAAGACCAGCTTATAAAAAGGCCCCAGGAGAGACAGAGGGAATGATTGAACGAGGGAAGGAAAGAGAAAAAAAAAGGGGGGAGGGCAGACAGAGGGACAGGGAGAAGGAGGTGAAGGGAGCAAGAGGAGGAGGACAATGAGGCTTTTGATGAGGACTTTCTGGGGAGCATATGTGGGTCACAGCATGAATAAACAGACTTTCACTACCCTGAACTGATGATTTACACACACACACACACACACACACAGGGCCACGAAGTGTTGTTTACGTTCCCTGTTTTGCCATTTACACACAAACTTTCACATATCACTCTTTACAGCCAGAGATGCGCACATGCACACGCACACACACACACACACACACACACACACACACACACACACACACACACACACATAAAGGCAGAGCCACGATGTCTTACATTCATTGTTTATGCCTCTCCATTTCACTCATTTATGGATGTGGCCGTTTCATGCCCTCTCTTTAAATCGGCTGGCTTACTCATACTCATAAAATTTGCCAATGTTTCTCTCGTTTACACACACACATACACACACACACTGTCATTCCTACACACACATTCGTTGTCTAGCCCCCCTGGCTCGCTTTCTTATTCACTGGCCATGCCACATTGTATTAAAGTATCAGTTGAATTTTTTCTTTTTTCTTTTAAGAGTTTGAATCTTCATATCTGTTTTAACAAGATGAAAAGATGTGTAACAGAGGGGCAGTTAAGTTGCAGTCAACAGGGGGATAATGCTTCAATCTTGTCACACCACTGAATGTCCTAAAGCAAAACACTCAATTCCCACCAGCACCGCGACTTCTCCCCTGCACAGCTGACCTACAACAGACCTGCAGGCAGCAGCATCTGAACTGCTGACAAAATAAATCCACCGCTGAAAAATGAGCTCCACTGCAGTACCCCCCCCCCCATACAAATGCTGAAATTTGTTTCATCTCATAATAATGATTCACACAACATAGTGTAATCGTCAAGAGATCAGTCATTGTATAGCCAGATTATTAGAAGATTAATATTGTAAAGAGTCCTGAGGCAATTACCATTTCTATTCAGTGGCTGTTACTCCCCATCACTTGGTCGTTCACAATCATGTTCCCTCTACTGGGGCTATATGGCTTTATGGCTTTCATTATTTTTGCGTGTTGTTTTTCTGCAGTTTTTCTTGTGCCTTACTTATGATCTCATTTGTTTTGCTGGTCGAATCCACACGTGACCGTCTGTCTGTTGTGTTTTCGGGGTTTTTTTGTTTTTATTTATTTTTTTTTATTAACATTTAGCTTTCGGGAAAGTAACCAAACCTAAACCTAAACAAATGTATTCAGCTAACTCAAAAGGATAGCGCCGTTACATCGCCGTTACATCATGCTGCTCACTATAAAGTATGGCAGACAGTGGCTAATTTTTATTTTCACACCAGGAGCAATGCAATCAAGTCAGTCGAGGTCAGTTCATTTATTGGTCACTTTATCAGCGCCTGGATGTTCAGCGCATCAAGTTTAATGTCAGCAAATGTTGGGGGTGTAGCCACTTTCCTGAACAACCTTGTTTTCCTACAGATTGTTTTAGCTTTATGAAGATTAGTTCTGTCTGCAAGAGCATGATGGACAAAAATGTGGTTATAATCATTCACATCTTCTCCCCTCTAGAAAAAAAAAAAAAACAAACACAGGTGAATCTGTCAAAAGTAATACTCAGAGAATAGTGGCTTCAGTTTCTGGGGTGAGTACTGATGAGGAAAATTTGAAAATAATTAGTGTTTTTTTTTTTTTTCCAAGTTACTTTAAATTAAATTGCCTGATTAGCATGTATTTGCTTTCAAGTTTATGTAATTCTTTGTTTGTTTCTAAGTTTGTTTCAATGAATTATTGAAGGATCATGAAACCTTGGCTTAGCTGTAATTCAACCAAGTTGCCAAAAGAAAAGTGTGGCTGTGCTACACGCCAAACAACCAACTGCCAAAACACTGACACTGGTAATTTACTGTGATTAGCATGAAGGTGCCACCCCATATTTACCAAAGCACAGGGAGAAAATATGATATCTTCAAAGTTAAAGCAACTTTATGTTGAAAATTTACCATTTTTCACTGTTTTTTTCTTCTTTTCCTCTTATCAAAAATACACTGTAGCAGACAGACATGCAATAGAAAAACTTTTACAACCATTAGAAAGATGCTACAATCCCATAAATAAAATACTGGAAATAAAATATAGGGTTTAAATTCGAATTGGACTGCTCTTTTGCCAGTGCAGAAGGTTCTACCACAAGTGCAGTTTTCATTAGATCTCAAGATCTTACTAAAGTTCCTTAAAGAAAAAAAAAAGGTTTTTGACAACTAGTCTATTTTAGTTTTAATGTAGCAGCACTAACTTAGCTAGAATTACTGAGGCAGCATTTGTCACTTTAGTTTAATATGATGTCAAGCCCTCCTCACTTGGTGCAGTAGGCTGGGTTTTTTTGTTGTTTGTTTTTGTAAGCTTTACTACTTGTTCTTATGTGATTATTTTTTCTTTACTAGGCGAGTTGCTTCTCGTCACGACAGCCATAAAATGCGAGGGAATGTCTTGTTGTTAACTCAGCGACTGATGTAATTTGCCCAAATTATCATGATCCTTTACTGTTATTGCTACCCGATAGTTGTTAGACTTGACCAGGGGGCCTGACATGAAAACACCCCCTGGCAATACAGGAAATGTAAACCATTTGGAAGTGTTTATGCTGCAAATGGTTTTAAAATGTTAAAAACAAACTGATGTCTGACTAGGAAGCCACTGGACGCTAACCGTGTAGTTGCCATGATGATGAGAACTAGCGTTTTAGGGTGGCTGATTTGCCGGCTGGTCGTCTCCTCCCTTGTGAAACATGGAGAGCTACTGTTTATTTCTTTTAATCCTTCTCCATCAAAATCACTCTGCTTTGCCTCTATTTCTCTTTCTGACCTCCATCATTTCCAATAACGTCATCTGAGCCCTGCTTCTAGTTCGGTTTATTTTGGAAATGTAATAGGTCTGGAGTTGTGTGAAAGCAGCTTATTTGAGCTGAGGACTGCTCTTTTTAACTGATCTGTCCACTGGTCTTTTTGTAGTTAAATCCTCGTATCAAATCCAAGACAAGCGTCAGAGGGGTTAGAGAGGAGTTCTCGCTAATCATTGGCTGAACCTTTGACAACATTTCTAAAGCACTACATAGCCGTTGTTTTTGTTTTAATTTGAGGCCTCGTTCTTTTTCTTTTTCTGTCTGTCTCTCAAACACATGCAAAGCCTATTTGAAAGGGCGTTTGAAACATTGATCAATGGCGTTACTCATTAAAATCAATCTCGTTCATTTTATACTCTTGTAAAATCATTCATCGGGCATTGGAGAACAAGACCGCTGCCAACAAACACTGGTGGATAGATCAACTAATTAACTAAGTAATTGTTTGTTAGCATAAGCAGCAAAACCCAAAGTAATTGAATAGATTAGGCAAGGAGTGGCTTTTACAAAAGATGAATCTTTACTACCAACCAACAAGTAAATTAATGAAAAGTGGAAACTGCACTCACACCGTAAAATGGGGAGATACTGAAATCAACTGCCGGTGTACTAAATGGATGGTTAACAGGTAACTGAATGGGAAAACAGTCAGTATTACTTCATAGTCACATAAGTTTATACGAGAGAGCCAAAATGTACATTCACGGCCCACACTTTTTTAAAACTCATGATGGTTTTCATGAGGTTTTTCCCGTTTCTGCATGAAAAAAAGATGTGTTTCACCACCGAAATGTTTTCTTCACATGCCAGGGAAGGTTTCAGATGTGAAGCAGATGTCAATATATATGAGACAGAAACAAAAAGCATATGAATTGACGTTTCCGAACCTGAAGAGTAAACTGTCAGCCTTGACATGAAATCACAATGCAGAAAAAAGAATCAATGTTTGAAAAAAAAAAAAAAAAACAACTAGTATGAACTTTGAATTCTCATGTAGAACATTCCTGTAAAGGTTGATTTACTTAGTGGTGAGATTAAAGGATGCAAGAGGAAACCCAAAGATGGAAAAGAAACCCACGTCAAATAGTATCAGCATCACTTTTTCAGCGCTTTACCCATCATCCCGTAGCTTGGGGACCCTGGAGAGTCCGGATGAACTCTGTGTTACGCTTCGCTTCCTCCTAGCCAAGTCACTTTAGCTCGTCCCTTATCACTGATTGCCGATCCCAGTAGCCCAACTGGACATTCGATACCTTAAAAGGGTCGGACTCTTTGGCGATGCCAGGTCTTTGATCTGACAGCCAAGATGGCTTTGATACACGCTTATTAGTGAACACCAGGCTCCTCTCTCTCCTCTTGTCTACTCCTCATCCTCATTTTCTCAGTTTTGTTCCTTCCTGGCACCTTCTCCCTCATGCCTTCCTGCCCTCTCCATTCCCTCCTTCTCCCTTCCCTCTTCCCTTACCCTTCCTGTGCCCTTTTCTCTCTCCATCATCCCATCCTCCCCATTCTCTCTTATCTCTGTTTCCTTCCTTGCTCTCTTGCACTCGGACACTGCCCCCCCCACCTTCTCTTGCGCTTGTAGACCCCCTTATCTCTCCTATAACGATCTGTGCATATACACACATACACACACTCTGGGATTAAATTTAAGTTGATTATCTACTGAACCAGAGAGTTAGACGATAGGCAGAGTGAGCATCTCCTCTGTTTCTGTCTGTCTTGCCTGATCTGTATTTGCCTTTCACGTCCTCTCCACATTAAGTCACAATATATTAATTACCATGCACTTAACCTCTCCATCCGATGTCTATTTAATTCAAGTTATTGGTAATAATATGAAATACTTCAGACCATTATAATCAACCAAGTCAGTCTATCCAAATACTATCTAGCAATTTTTTTTGTATGTGACATATTTCATACACAAATTTATGCAGAGTTGTTTCTCAATTTTTTTTTTTTTATGCAACAAACTAAATACCGTTATGTTGTCCAAGATGGTTGAAACACAGTTGATAGCCATCGAACCCAGTAACCTGTGTTTGCGAATTTCTGATTCAACTTCAAAGCACTTTACCAGTTAGTTAATTTATCAAAACCTTGAGGAAAAAAATTTTACATAGTGAATCTTTTTTAGATTTGTTTGTTTAGAGTGACTTTGGGCATCATCTTGTGTATCAGGACCTTCCTCCCCTAAAACAATGACCCTCTAGGTCATCTTTGCATGCAGTTTATTATGGCACATAAGATAAATGCTTCATCAAAGTCTAACTTTATTAAAGCACTTATTGTAACCCAAACCATGATCTTTGTTGTGCCTAAACAGTTACCGTTCAATGAGCTTGTTTATCATTGTAAATGTGAAGATCCCAAAGGCCTTTGAAATGTTTATCATTAAAATAAATCTCATTTATTTTATACTCTTGTCAAATCATTCATTGGGCACTGGAGAACAAGACTGCTGCCAACAGACATTGGTTGATAGATTAACCAATTAACTAATTAATTAATCAAGTTATTGCATGTTAGCATCATTGAAAACATGAAGGTCCCGAAGACCTGCCGCCATATGGGCACTATTTTAGGAGACAGTCCTATGGGTCAACTCAGATCGCAGGGATGAACAACATATATGGACTTTCTAGTTGGAGGACTTGCTGTCTGTATCACCACATGGCCAGCAAATGAAATGTTGCCTTCCAATACAGTAGTGGGAAAAAGCAGGTTTTTTTTTTTTTTTTTTTTTTTATCATGATGCAGCATGTATTGTTGTCCTGTATCTCGGCAGTGGTAATTACAGGTCTTCATACCAGCCAAATAATGGATCTGTCACCACTAAAAATGTGCCTCTTAGACCTACTCTACGCTTTCACATTGTAACAGAAAGTAAGCCAGTTATTTATGCATCCTCTTTGTGGGAAAACACCTCGAAGACCCTCTCCTGTTTGGCCGGTAACACATCAGAAGCAGCCATGGGGGGAAACAATGCTTTATGTTGATAGACGGCGACTTACCCTGGTTACGGTACAAAATGTTCTCTGTTTCTCACATTACGTACTCTGAAGTCTCATCTAAAAGAAGGGTCTGAGTTTCACTGGCATTAAAAAAGGATATTAAATGGCTTTAACCGCTGCTTCTAGCTCTATCCTCCTTGTTCTTTCCATGCTCCTTTCACTCCTGTTCTGCCTTGGTATATTTAGTCTAAGGCTGCTTGGGATACTTTCTTCCAAAAAGCTGAAATATAGAGGGAATAAAAGAGTTAGCGTTGTTAGTGTTCCTCCTTGCTACCTACAGGCGAAATTATCTTAAGCTTAGGGCTTAAGAAAAAAAATATATTGTAATTAACAATTTCCAAATATCCCTTGAAGCAGAATAATTCAGTTTTACTTTGTAATTTACTTTGTTTACTTTGTATATATTTAGACTGAAGGCACCAGGGGAGTGATTACATTACACATCACTTTGAAATTTGAAGTTTCCTTTTAATGAGATTCCTCTGCTGGTTAACATTTAGCATCAAAACAAAACCAGCTAAAAAAAAAAAATAATAAAAAATGGGATCAAAGATGGGAGTTATTATGAATATATGAGGCGAGGTCTCCCAGGTTTGATGCTCAGGGCCTCTATGACCTCAGTTTTCTACCTTAATGACAGTTTGGCTTCCACCTTGATTCATCGAGAAACACTTGACATTACCAAATCCCTCAGACCACACGATTTTCTTTAGGCTCAATTGTAAAGTTTCTGAGCTGAACCAGAGCAAAGTTTTTAGCATTAAGTCCAAAAATTGACAACGTACAGCTGCCTGCAGAATCACTTTGGAAAAAAAAAAGAAAGTGTGATTTTTCAGGATTAAAGGGAATATGTCTCCTTTTTCAGCAGCCTGTGTGGAGGGAGCAACTGGTGGATAGAAAAGGAATAGACAAACTGCATCTTGGCAGAGTTTTACACTTAGCTTATGTTCCCAGTGATAAAAATTTTAGAGGCCAAAAGACAGCAACGCCTTTGCATATGTCCAAACTTAATCTAGAAATCTGTTTAGTTGGGCCAGTGGAAGATTAATGTTAGTTTTCTGAGGATTTGAAAGTTTTGAAAGTCAGTCTACCAATCAAGTGGTTGTTGTGAATACAATGGAACTGGGACAATCTCATTTATTTCTTGTCTCAGTTTTCCTCCTTTCTGCCTCAGTCTGTCAAACTCCCATGTCAAACTCCCTGCCCTGTCTCTCTCTTTCCAGCTATCGGCTGTATATCCGTCCCCCCATTTCTCTCCATTCTTTTGCTGTCATCTACTCACCCTCTGATATTTCTGTTATATCTTTCCTTCCTTCCTTCTTTCCTTTATCCTCTCACCCCAAAAGGGGTGTTATAATTATAAATTCCAAAATGAATAACAAGAGACATGCTTCCATTTCCTCAAACATACAACAACGTCTGTAAAGGAAGGTAGGAATATTGTTCAAAACCAGCACAGCATGATACCTGTACTTTTTTCTTAAAATTGAAAGGAAAAAAATACACAGGCTTGAAAAAATGTACTTGAATCATCAGTATATGTATTGTAGCTATCAGATGAAAAACAAATCTTCACACATTAATTCCAGAAATCAGGTTAATTGCTATTTTTAGATTTGCAACCAAATATGTGAAATCCATACGGAGATTTAAATGCTTCGCGGTTCTTTTCATCAAAAGCATGTTGACATCATATAATTTACTGTAACCTTTTTTCTTTTTTAAATGCTCTAATGTGAAAGCAAGGAATATGCAGATAATAAAGCATTTTACACAATTACTTCAGTAAATGGCATAACAGAGTAACCTGTATTCTAATTATAGCGACTTAAGGGAGACATCACCGGCAGCATCCAAGCGAAAAAGCAGGCTGGATGGTTGTTCTGGTTTTTTTATGTCTTAAGATCTCACTTCTGGTCATGTATCCATTAAAGCACAAACCGACACAGACATGTCGCCACTTGTTAAGTTTTGAAACTGAGAATGTCCATTCATAATGTCGTAGATATCATATCAGTGGGTCGAGCATGGCAATAATTCCATGTGAAGGCACCATTATTCCCAATGTGTGAACTGATATTAAAACAGAGATGTTATCACAATCTCTTCTTGTAACTGATAACTGATCATGTCACAGATTACTTACTGCCTATTAAAACATATTTAGTTACCACTGCAACAAACATACTTAGATACATTTCTCCTTAATTGATTTAATAGCAAAAGCTATTTCAAGAATTGTTGTAATAAGAATTGATGTTATTGTTGTCTGTGAAAACACTGCTCTAGGTAATGTTTTGCTAACATTTTCCCTTCAGTGTTTTCAAAGCATTTAGTTTGATCAAAGGTAAAGAGAATGTTTAAGTTTATCAAGTGTTATAATTAGGTGATCACCAAAAAACACAGATGTGTCCGTTAAACTGGATTTTTTTATGCGTGATATACAGTAGTCTTGAATGTGTATGGATTGGATCTGTGCAAACACACACTTATACATATATATATATATATATATATATATATATATATATATATATATATATATATATATATATATATATATATATATATATATATATATATATATATGTACACACACACACACACACACACACATATGCTTACAGTCTTCTACTCAGCTCCCAGAAGCAGATTTATGAAGCAATAAAAGCTCATCTCTCGGACAGGATCTAACACACACACATACAATCACACACACACACACACACACACACTCACACACAAATACATGGACACATCATAACCTCGCCAAGTTCAGAGGTTTGCATATCCTTTCTCCCTCCTCTCAACACACTAGAGACAGATGTTCTCAGTGATATTACATCTGTGTCTGCAACACACACAAATCACAGACACGCACACACACAGACACACACAATGTCCTAGTATATTTAGAGGGGCAATAACACATTTTCTCATTGGAACAAGCGGAAGGTTCTCAGTCCAAGACTGTACAACAGATCCTTACTGTTGGCTCTGCAAGAGTGACTGGGAGAAAAGAAATATAGAGTGAGGATGAAACATAGACACAACATAAAAGAGAGCAAAACAGAGAGGAAGGGAGTGTGTGTGTGTGTGTGTGTGTGTGTGTGTGTGTGTGTGTGTGTGTGTGTGTACATGTGTGTCTGTGTCTGTCTGCTATTTAGGCCTCTAACACAAGCAGTTCAATTACTTTTTGGAGCTGTGGCCAAAATGGATGGAGGGATGACTAGTTGGCGAGCTGGTTCAAGGACTCCTTGGCTCTCTGGCTGGCAGGCTGCGCAGAGGGATGGGAGGAGAGAGGGATGGATGGCTGGATGGATGGCTGGCTGGCTGTATGGCTGGATGGCTGGATGGCTGGCTGGCTGGATGGATGGATGAGTGCCCTTGAGCAAGGCGCTTAATCCCCATCAGTAGAGAATTGACTCCTCTGGCAGTATAGCATGATGTGAAAGTTTCTTTAAATAATTTATCACTGGATGCTCAGTCACACCTCCTGCTTGCAGGTAAGTGTGGAGACTTTAATGATGAAAACTCTGGTGAAAATCTTGAACGAATGAAACTTTACTTGGATAATAACGTTGTGGATAAGTGGCTCAAGGTGTTAGCAACTAATTACCTGATTGCCATATAGAGAGCAGGTTATTTCAGCCACTGAATAAGCCATAGTGAAGCTTATCAGAGGTGGAGAGATCTAAGAAGAGGCCCACTGCTTTTCTCATGTTGCCATCTTGAGGGTTTTTCCTTTCTACATTGTATTTAGTCTCAAAAGCTTTTTCAAACATGATAAAAGGGTGGGGAATGTGAAAGTAATATAGCATAAAACAGTAAATATTATCATTTATTGACCCCTGGAGCTTGAAGTCTTTTCTTAGGGAGAGGATGCTAACAAAGGATCACCAGATACCATTGGATTGATATCTCATGTAATCAATGGAGGGCATATAATGTAATTTTATCTTTGTTGGAATACTATAAATATTGAAATCTGTTGACCTTTGGGCAGACATATATTTCTGACCTCTGACCCCCTGTAATATATGCTGCAATACCTGCATTAGATCTTAACCTGTCAGTGTAGTGCATATTATTTCAAGAGTGCTGAGTCTTTAATAACTCAAGATCTGCCACATGTTGCTACTTGAGCAACAAGTAGCAACAAACATTTTGAAAAGTCTATGTTTTTGAAAAGTCTATGTTTTTAACTACTTTTTATTCCCAAATTATTTTGGCTATCTTTCCTTCCTTGTCATCCAGGGTCGTTTCCAGCAAGAATTAGATTCTGTTTCAAAAGCTGTCTGACTGGAAAATTCGACAACTTAAAAAATAGTCAAAGACTAAAGTTCTTGACAAGGGGAAGTTGAGATAATATGTGATTTCTGTACCCTCTGTGGTTTAAATCAGCCTCAGCAATCAAGCCATCAGTCACGCCATTTTTAAATTTTCTTCCTCTTCTCCTCCCTCAGCCCACCACCTGTCACTCCGAGCGTGCATCACACATTCACAAACTAGCATAAACACACTAATGTACACAAAGTGGCACACAAAAAAAGACCCATTCTACACAAAGAGCCCCCCCCCAACTCTGCCCCCCTTGACAAGCACCCCACATTTTAACTTCAAAATGGGCCTTTTTTGTGGAGCTGTCACAAAGTCATCACACCCCAGTTTAGTCAGAGAGAGAGAAATAGATTGAGAGAGGAGGGGGGAAATTGACACAGAGAATGAGAGTGAAAGAGTGCGACAGAGAAAGATCTCACCCACGCTCGCTTTCTCTTTCTGAACGAGTCGCATGGTACCAACTGACACTGCTCCCACGTTCAACTTAAAAAAAAAAAAATAGACGTTAGACTTTCTGGTTTTTATTACTTGTTAAAAGGCTTTTCAGGGTCTTTGTAGACTTTGGTAAACGGCAGCAGAAGAGCAGAGGTGTACGCTGCTTCCCAGTGGTGTAAGAAGCGGGAATTCAGGTGTCTGGGGTGCCGATGCTCGATTGAAGTGGAGTCTTGTCGGCGCTGAACCGTGTGAACTGCAGTGGTTTGCATTGCAGAGTTTGAACACTTACCTTTGGCACTGGATTTGAGTTAAACAATGGCAAAAAGTAAAATGTCAGAGAGAAGTTCTCTGTAATATTCTAACTAGAACTACGTATATTTTACGGTAACATTACTCCATCAATGCATTTTGTGAAAGATACATAATTAACAGCCCACTGTGTCTCTTGATGTGGAGAAGACGAAGAAACAACTTTTGAACCAGTATTCAAAACTTAAATCAATACATTCTGCTTGGTGGATTTTAAATGACTAGATTTTAAGCTCCTGATCTGTAAAATTAGGATTAATCGCGAGGCATTGTGCTTCCCTCATTCCCTCAGGTAAAAGGAAATAAAAATCTCTGTCAGGCTTTCCTATCTAACACCCGTGACAGCTGCTGATGATGGTCGTCTCCAGGAACCTGAATTACTTAAATTATACAATTTATCTCCAGGTTTTACAGCCACGCAAAACTATGAGGTAGACTTCCCCTTTCCAGCAGAAGTGTGTGTCTTACAATATCATGGTGTTATCACTCTTTTCAAGCTGCATGATTCTATATCTGGCCATTTAAAACTCCAGGATATGCTGACAGACATGCACATTGCTAATGCATCCACACACCATTGCTTATTTAGGCATCCAGCAGACGAAGGGCTAAAGGGGGCAACTGGGTCGAGCGGTGCTTTTGTCCTCCTGCAAATGTTAACTCCAGTTCCCTTTTAGTTGCAGTATCTGACACTTCAGCAGCTAAATGTACAGCTTCCTTTACCAGCCACTTGCTAACTTAGAGTTCCCGCTGTTTTGTCTGTCAGATAGCATAAGGAGTGTCTATCAGAGCTTCTTTTCTGAGAACAGCTGCCTCCTGCTATTGGAAACTTGCTTGATGAGAGCAAAGAAACTAAAAAAAAGAAATCAGCCAAAAGAGGCTAAAAAGCTCTGCTAAATTCTAGAATTTAAGGTTCATCACAATAATAGAATCTGTTTCAGCTTGAAGAGACACCTACCAGCCAGTCGCTTTAACCATGCCTATGATTATTGTAGCGTTGTCATGTATCAAGCACATGTGAAAGGAGATTCAATCTGGGTCACTCGGTTTAGGTGCAACCAAACTGGCATTTCTCCTCCTGAGTGAATGCAGCCTTTATGAGGAAACGAAGCTGTGTTTAAGATTCAGCACATCTCTGCAGACTGTCACCCACACACCATGTTGTGTAGGAGTGTTCTGCACATAGAGCCTGGTTTTAGCCATCACCTGGCCACTCAGTCATCCAAGAGTTCATCCATCATAGGCGCGCTGCTCTAGAACTAGAGCCTGGTTTTTAGGTCAGCGAAAAGACACAGACACACAGACACAGACACAGACACAGACACAGACACAGACACACACACACACACACACACACACACACACGCACGCACGCAAACAGACAAAAACACAAACAAAATACAGGCACATGCAAAAACATTTTCTTGTTTGGTAATGAGCACAGAAGGGTAAAAATCTGGTTTCAAAAGTAAGAAAATCACTCAGGACTGTGTTTAAGCGACATTTTAATTACTCTAGGGTATAAAACTTAACAAGCAGCTTTTATTAAGACCACTTATGTAAATCAAGTCAGTTGCTATTTTCCAATTAGAACACTTGAGGCATAATACAGTACTAAATGATATACAAGTGCCAGGTGAAAGGAAAAGCTGAGCTCAATGATTCCTCCCTCTCTTGCATTCTCTTTTTTTTTGGATTGTAAGATGAGTTAACCATTATTCTAATTAGATCCATTTTGCAGAGGTGTTTTTCTAACTGCAATTTTCACCTTTTGCATTCAGACACATTTTTTCTGACTTTACGTCTGAAATTACTGAACTGCTGTGTCTCAGGGGTGAACAGACATTATAAACATTGTCTTAGGGTGTTTTCAGACTTAACCAGTGTAGTCAGAAATTTTGACGTGCTTGCCAAGTTAGTGCGGTTCATTTTGGCTGAGGTGAAACCTTTCAGGCGAGCCCTGATGCAAGGCCTGATGTGGACCAAACAACCAAGCCAAGATCACTTGCTTCCAGGTGGACTCTGTTGTGGTTCGTTCTGCAAACGGAACCAGTATATATGAGAGACAGGAAACAAGCCTATAATTGATCTTTATAGGCAATTTATATGTAAATTTATATCTAAATCCTTTGGTAACCATAGTAACACAGAGGCGTTGGAATGTGAGTGCAGGGTTTTCCGTGATCAATCAGACAGTCAAGGCAGTTAAACTTGAGTCGTGCTGTTCTAGGTTTCTCTTCGTACGTTGTCAGATCACTAAATTTGTTAAAAGACACAGCAATCCTACATTAAGGCCCCTGTCATATTGCTTTTTCATCTTTTGTGTTTGGCATTATTCATAACATGCAAATGATTGGCAGCTTAATACCGCTAATAATGCTCATGATCATTTATTTGTTTGAGTTTGAGTTTTTCATGCAACCAGAGAACATTCAAACCATAGTAGATACACATAGTGCGCATAAGGATTAAAGTGCAGTGTGACCTGCTGTCAGTCATTGGAATTATATTTTTGCCCTGTTGATGCACAATGACCTTGCAAAACAGTCCAATCAGTGATTTAACCTGTCAGTCTGTGTGACTTCATGATTTTGCCTCTTAGTTATTTTTTTTTAAAAAGGTCTATGTGAGCACAAAGCAGGCCAGGATTAAAATGAATGAAATGCATAATGTATTATTTTTTTCCTTTGGTATGGATCAAATGAGCTGAAGTACAGGTGTAATAACACCCATAACAGTTTTGTATTGCCATAAGAAATAAAGTTTCTCAGTCAGGTTACCAGTTAAAAGTGTCTTTCTCTCCTCTTATGGCTCTTATACAACCTCTTATACTGTTTATGTAACACGTCACTTCCTAAATCCAGAATGCCGACATGCTATCTGAAATCCAAAAATGGGGACGGCATTATACCGGCTTTGTTTGGTTCAGCAAACGTAATATAACGAGGTCTCCTCTTAATGACATTATAACAGAGTCTCTGTTTAAAAGAGGGTATTAGGTGCCACGGCAGGTCCCACTGTCTCTTATTTGCTTCCCTCTCGGCTGGTTACCTTTGCAACAATAAATCAGCTGCCATGACTTTCTCAAGGTGAAAGGTTAGGATGTGTTCCCTTTGTCTGTTAAATACCACAGGCCATTATGCATGCGCTGGTTTAATAAATTGCTGGGAGTGATCCATTTAAATCATCTCCCTCATTGAACTCTATTATTGTTACACTTCAGAATCCGTTTTAATTGGGTCAAATGTGCTGACAGTTTCATGTGAAATGGCCTCCCACTATCTGGCGCACAGTCATTAAAAACGTAGGTTAGAATGCACACTTTGTATCTGTGCCATTATCACCACTAGAAATGTTACAGCCCTTGGTCTTGTGTTGAAGATTATTGTAAGATTATAGCTTTTAAAAACGCTGAATTCCAAAGCCAGCCAACCACTGACTCAGTCACATTCAGCTGTTTGAGGAAGTCCTGTGACTGAAACCAAATTAATCCACCTACTGAGTTGGCTTGTCAGTAAAATGTCAACTTTACCGGAAACATGATCCAAATTTAAACGGTCAGCGCTGTCTGCTGAAGTGTAGCCAATACAATCAAGACAGTTTTTATTGAAATATAAGCAGTTGTAGTCCAGTGAATGACCTTGAAATCTGACTAGTTTGTCGGCGGTTGACCTTACAGCTAAGATAATGACCCGAAACATACCCCCCAGGCCATGTCAGAACCACCTGTGGAGACCAGAACAAGACCGGCACAATCTCCAGACTCTCAGGACGAGTTGGTTTGGAATGGAAAAAGACAGAAGGTGGACGTGAAGCAGCCCGCAAGTGGGGCACATTTGTGGGAACTTCTGCAACTTTGTTGGAAAGAACTTTCAAGCAATTTGATATCAAAAAGAACAGCATGAGTGTATGCAGCCACCTGCTTCAAATGCTGGGGAACATAAATGTGTGACGGTAGGGCCAAACTCCACTTCCTAGTTGGCTCAGTAGACTGATATCATGCACCGGGTTTTTATCGTCATGGTTACAGTAATAATATATGGAGCAAATAATGTTAAGCTACAAAAACATCTTGGTTAAGTTTAGGTAAAGATCACAGTTGTTGTTAAAAAAAACAAAAGCAAAACAACCCCACCCCCAAAAAAACAAAACGAAAAAACTACTCACTAAAGCTACAACACTTGCAGTTGATTTAAAAAGTGAAACAAACTCTTGGACTCTTGTGTCAAAGTTCTGCGTTTGTGGTTTCACTCATCCAGCACAACCTCCTGTAGACTTTGTCTTTCTTTATACAACTTCACCAATATCACCTGACTTTTGCTCCCTGTAATGATTACTATAGCTGCTAGAGGTTGCCTAATTATATAAAATGACCTATGGGTAGTAATGAGCTGCCTTTGCAGGGGAGAACAGTGTGGATGATATGCACCTTCTGGCCTACTGATAGGTGCAGTTTGCCCCTTCTGCTGTGTAATCATGGGGATAATGACAACTGATTACAGATTTGCATTCAGTAGCCAGTCAACTATGTTTCCCGCTACTGAAGATGATAGCTCATCACTAAAAACCTGGTTTAGACAATCAGCCAACTGCTCTTTCTGGCTGCCTGTCTTCCACAGAGCCATCCCCTCTCTCTCCTACCCACATGCTCATCTGTCATGTACAGTATAGACAATGAATCTTAGAGCTCTATGATGGGGAGCTGGACTTCAAACCTACAATGCTTTTCACATTCCTTGCCTCTGGTTATCTGCACTAGCCAAGGTGTAGGCCCAAGGTGAATTCATCCCCCTTTCATGATGCACCATTGGCTTTGGGGCCTATTATTTAGTAATAACGCTAACTAAGACTACTCTTGCCTCACCCTGACACCAACCATTTAAAATGTGCCAGTAGGAAGCCTTATTTAGCCTAAGGCAGAACGGAATGGTCGCTCAGGGTTAATGGGTTTGGAAACCCTGGACTAACACAAAGGAAAAACGTGAAAGACCATGGGTAATCTTTTCATGTCGGATCCTTTTTGCATTTAAGTGTGATCCGGTGTTATATGCTGCTAGGATAAATGCGTGGCCCACCACCTCTGTCCATGAAGGCTGTCACCCACACATTCATCAGTTGCAGAGGGCAGACGGTTGCTCTTGCACATTGTTTGCTGTCACCTCTCTGTCTGTATCTATTCTTGCTCCTGTGCTTCTGTTTTATTACTAGACACAACTCAGCTTCTTGTAGCACTTTCAATTACATCTACCATGTCTCACAGTCTTTGAGTGCTCATGTTTCAAGCACAACTTAAACTTCAACTTTATGGGACTTTGTGAACTCTTAATGACATGTTTAGCCGTTTTTCTTGTGTTATTGTTTTATTGTAAATTTCATCTGGAATTAACTTTCCTATAGGATAAAGATTGAGAGTATAAAAATATTATTAAAATAAAGATATAATTTTTACAATTTTTAAAATGGCCATTCTGAGGTTGCATAAATCATACTTAGATTAAAAAAGTATCCATATGCATATCCATATCTTATTTGTAACATTTCTAATTGTGGATTCAAGGAGCTCTTGGCAAAAGTGTCAGCGGGGCTTGGAGTGATTCATTTTTTCTTAAGTGTGTAAGTGTGCAATGTCTTGATTTATAATACCTGTTGCAGAGACAGTAAAATCCATTTTCATCCAGAAGACAGAAAGTTTTAGCCAGAGCTTCATGTTTTTTTTTTTTTTGTTTTTTTTTTTTTGTCTGCCTTTATCTGCAGAAATCACAAGAATATTCAATATCCAGCCTAAACATTTTCCATTCTGGATGTACTGAGGGATTAAAAAAAAAAAAAACAGTATATAATTACCACCTAACTTAAACCTGCATTACCTAAATAATGCCAGTGGCTTATAATAATATAAATAATCAGATGCATCTACAGTCAGCTGCAGAAAATCTAAGAAACTGTGAAACATCACACTTGTATTCTTTCTTTGACTTTCTGCCATGTTTGTGTTTCTGTCCCCATAGACTCATTATATGCACAATTATAGTGAGACAGTCAAAGCCAGATCAAAGAGCACATGAGGCTCTCGAACGGCAACCCTTAAAAGTCAGCCAGTCAGCCAGTCAGCCAGTCAGCCAGTTGTCCCTTTCATAAACTTTTCCAGTCTGTCAATCATCCTTCCAACCAGCTAGTCAGTCACATTAATGTCCTCTGGTTAAAATTTGAAGGACTGTTATCAGCAAGGACACGGACAGTTAATCACATTAATTAATCTGACAGTCTTTATCAAAGACATTATGAGCACAGGAGAATAGAGGGGAGGAGAGTGCGGAGGAAGAAAATGAAGGGAGGAGGGTAGGAGACGAGGCAGGGTGATGGTGGTGGCGGGGGGCAGACCGGAGAGAGGCGAGATGACAGGTTTATAAATTCGTCATCACAGGAGGAGAAGGACAGAGAGGATGAGGAGGAGAGGAAATTAAAGACAGACAAAGGAGGAGCAGAGACAGATGTTTTGACAATAGATCTGAATAGGGTTACTTTGTGGTTAATCCTCCATAATTCTGCCTCATTTCACAGGCAGAGACTTTCCATAGGAGCTCATTATGGGCTTATGAATCCACAGGGGTCATTTCTATGGTGACTTGGTATCTGTCTGATTCCACAACCATTTGAAGTCTTCTGTACATATGAGGATTTCAGAAGGCGGAAAATATAAAACATATTAACACAGTGTAACTGCACAAGTATCAGTCAGTCCCTGTGTTGGGGGGTTGGACTTTTTCACTTCAACAGTCATTGGGTGACAATAAAGAGGGAATACTGAGAAGCAGCTTATTAATGTTATCCTACAGTACACAGTGTGTTATCAGGAAATCTGCCATTGTCCTTATTGTATTATACAGAACAAGGTTTGGACCCGGTTACTGGAGCATCTTGACAATTTGATACCTTTCTCCCAGGGGACATTTTGACTTGTCGAGCACAGTTGTAATTCATACTGTTAATACTACTTCTATTCCATTTAGGTCTTCCAATGACAGGACCACAGGTATGGTGCACATCTAAATGGAACAAAGCTATTAGTACTGATATTGGATAAGCCCATAATTTTCCAACTTTGACAAACCAGTGTCCACCAGTGTGACAGAGAACCGGAGTCCTATAATAAAATATACTTTTTTGAAGATTGGTCTAAGCATTATTACTTTGTCAGACAGGACTCGATTTCTCACTTTGGTCATTTTAGGCTATAGTTTATTTTTGTGTTGTTGTTCTGATTTTTGTATCGTGTCAGTGCAGTTACTGTGCAACAGCGCCACGAGCCACAGCCTCAAAATTATATGGCCTTGAATTTGCTGGAAAACTTCAATTTACTCTTCCAGGTATGACCTACACGATAAGCATAACTAAAAAGTACAAGAGAAAAGGTATTCATGTGTTTTTAAGAAGTATCATCTTGCTTTGTATTTTATAAAATCAAACCACTGCTCTCTCCTTGATAGATCTAAAAAAAAAGATGGGTTCAAATATTCTGCATCAAAAAGACATCATGCATTTCATAGCAACTTTAAAAATCTAATTGGAATCAACACTCTGTCTACTAATTATTAAGTTTTGCAAACGCAGCATGTATAAGAGGAATGTTTTTTTTCTTTTTTTTGCAAGCGATCTGATTTTAGAGGTGTTTGTGATGTTGTGCCAACTCTTGTGATTGATATTTTTCAAAGAGGAATTCTGCAGAAGAAACCACATAAGTGAGTCAAATTTCATCCTTCTCTTTTTACTCCATTTTATTTGTACAAATCAATAATTCAGTCAGTTTATTTGGAAAATAACAAGTAAATTAAAAGCCTTTTCTTGGCTTAACCATATGCAGAGCCTTAAACATTAGTAACCTTCACAGTTTGGATTTATAACTTCAGAATATTAAACAGCAGGAAAAAAAAAAAAAAATTTTAAGACACAGAGAATGAGATTATATAATTCACAACAGTAGTTTAGTATATATGCATCGAAAATGAGCAAGGGTTGAGGTGTCAGGTTCAAGGACACTAAAAGACAGACTGATATTATAGGGATCAAACTTCTAAACTTTCTGATATGCTTAGTCTGCTACTGGCCATCAGCGCTCATTCAGTCAGTCACTATCAGTAGCAAAATCTGGGGTCACAAGCCAAAAAAAAAAGAGAAAAGGGCTGGTTTGCCAATAATGCAGGGAGGAACTATGTCATCATAACCTGAGCTTAAACAAAGTATTTATGAGCAGATGTCATTATGCCGTTACACAAGGGGTCATCATAATGAGGACATAACAAGGTCAGCAGGCTTTCATCGCACACGGGGGCAGGAGAAGGTGTCACAATAATGGGGACATAATGGCGGGGTGTCATAACAAGGTGTCTGCATATCGAGGTGTCCATAACAACCTGCCCTGAGTGTTTACAATTAGACATGAGGGGGTGAGGGGGAGATGGAGAGAATCGGAGGGCCAAAAAATGAGAGGAGGAAGGAAAAAAACAAAAAAAAAGAGGGGGGTGGCTTTATTCGGGGTTGAGAGGCTGTGGAGAGTGGGAGAAAGAAAAAGAAAGAAGTGGAAGAAGAGAGATTGAAGGGGCAGGGTGCAATGATTACAATGTGATGGCCTGTGTAGAGCCTGGCATACTTATATGTGTGTGTGTGTGTGTGTGTGTGTGTGTGTGTGTGTGTGTGTGTGTGTGGTTGTGGTGTTTGGTGTGTGTGTGTGTGTGCATGTGTCGCTGTTCTTCGAATTAATGAGAACCTCAGATGAGAGGAGAGGGTCATCATGACCTGCATGCAAATGACACCAAACACACACACATGCACACAGGCAGAAACACTTCACACTTCACCACTTCACTTCACATGTGCACAGAGGCTGACACACCCGTCAGTCTCACAAAACACAACACACTCGCTCACAGATTCAGATATATACACACACACACACACACACACATTATCTCATTGTGTTTGTTCAGTCTTCGGGCATGACATGCATCAACGTGCCACCGTGTGAGTGGCAGCGGGCAACACAGCTGCTCTGCCTCCTGTCCTACATGACACAGTGTCATTCGTATCTGAATGTCAATAACATGTGAAACACCTGAGTCCGCCTCCCGTCACTCAGGAGTCGACCCAGTTGGCAAGACAAACGGTCCAGGGATGGTCGGTCATCCACACGTCTTCCTTCATGTGGGAATGGATCAGATTCATATCATAACACCAGTTCAAACAAGAACTAATATGGCAAAGAAGGAGTGGCTGGGAGCATTTTTTGATCAGTTGTCAATGTCCTTACGGTCTGGTTAAGATTTGGCAGCTGAAATTATTTGGTTGAAGTTCGGGAAACATTCCTGGTCGGCCAGAGAATCAGGATAAGGGACGGTATCCAAACTGCGGAAGTTGTGTGCAACCCTGACCTCTGTCCTAACAAATCCTTAGGACAGAGGTCATTTCTATTGTATACTACCTCTATCATGATCCCATCATATGCATTGCCAAATAAAACTGCACTGTGCTATGGTCAAAAGGTAAGGCAGAACTAATCTTTTTGCCATATTTTTTTTTGTTTCAGAGGCTTCCTCATTGCTCCAACCAAGGGCAACCAATGTTACGTTTCATTCAGCTGTACTAATTATGGAATTATGGGAGCAAAGGAGGAAGTCAAGTGACGTAGGGGATAGGTCAGAAAAAAGCAAGGACTTTCACAACCTTAACTGTGTGTTTAATTTTTGTAACCATGACAGTGAAGGTCTTCTAGCATTAAGGAAGAACTTATTTTGACCCAAACCAGAAATGTTTTTTTTTTTTTCAAAATCTAACCTAGAAGCTTCCTTGCCTTGAAGATTGAGTGTTGGACTTTTACATATAAATGAACATCCTTTACATTCAAGCCATTGCCAAACGAGTGCACACAATGCTGATTAAGCCAATCATCAACAGGTAAGTCTCTGTATATCACAGTATACCAGAGTTTTAAATCTGGTGTCTGTGGCGACATTTCCATGCCGTGATCCTGTAGGCTAAAGCAACTGGGAGTATGGCAGAAACCCTAGGAGGCATGAAAGAAAAGTTCCTGCTGCTCCAGATAAAGAAGAAACTTGTAGTTCAGAAGAAAGGTTACAGTCTAAAAAAGAAAGTGAAAGACAGTGAGAGCAATAGGGATTGACACTGGTACGGCTTTCCCTCATTGGGTAATGAGAGAATTAAGCCTTACTGCTCCTGGCATTTGATAAATTTTGGAGTAGCTATTGCACTTACTCTGCCTAAAAAAAGGATGGCTTATTGTATTGGAACTCTTGACATTTCTCTGTATTTGACAGTGTTTGTGTAATTGCTCTCACTGACAGAAGAGGGAGACGATAGTTCCGCACTGTTTAACCTAACCGAACCATGACTCATCCACAACGTTAATGAAGCGTTTATTATTGCTATCATGCCAACAGAGGCCCAGTGCACCAACAGGAGGTACGCTCCTATTGGTCGTATGAGTACGGACAAGCCATGATAGCGGCAGTGAGAGGAAAAACATGTTTCTGTGAAAACTAACAAAGTACTGGGTGAAAAATATACTCTATTTATTCATTCATGTTTTTCTGAGAAACTAGACTTTACGAAAAAAATCAATTTGCCCCGCTTCTGTTTCAATATTTCTTAGAGGGACCAGGCTTCGAGATTTCAAATATATCAAAGGGATCCAGGGCGAAAATTTCTCGAAATACTTGTGACGTTGTCAAATGACCTGCGATAACGATCATCCGTGCTGTAGTTCCTTTGAGCTCCTCCTCATTGGTGTATTTCATTATCTCTACACTCCACCGCTTTTGATGTGCACCTTATCCCGCTGCACGAACATAGCACACACACACATACACACACCCAAATGCCTGTGAGTTATTTCCTCTGCTGAAAACCCGGTAGATTAAGCTGAATAATCCCTATAATTTTAAAGACTCATGCTAAGGAATCATCAAACAGAGACAGTAGCATACGAACACCTGTTGCTAAGTTGATATTATAGTATGAAATTGCTTTGGCTAACAGGTTAGCAACTATTTACATACCCTGCAGACACGGAAACACAATCATCGCATTGGAGCTGTGATTTTGGTGATCTAATGAATATAAATCTAAAATTTAAAATAAAAATACTCTTCTTTTTGGTATCTATCTGATCCTTGGGGAAATATATGGCTCTTAACCTGCTGGATAATCAACCTTCCTCATCATCCAAACTTTGTCTGTCTGTTGTCTTGTGTTTCAGGTATAACACACATTAGGACTATCAGAGACCTTTTTGCTTTTTGTCCCTCACCATTTGAAACCCCGGGTGACTGTGAAGGGCGTCAAATGTGGCTCAAGCTGCCAATGTTGCGACAGCCCATCAAAAGTTAAAAAAAAAACAACAAAAAAACAAAAACAAAATGTTGTGACATTCCACAAATACAGGGAACAGTGACAAGGGTGTGGACACGGCTGGGATGGTTTCCCTGTTCCATCCTGCCTTCAGTATCTAGTATGGAAAAAGAGCTCTGCTCCCATCTATATCTGTTCATCCATTATGCATGACCAATTTACACTGTGGAGATAAAGGTGTAGTGAGTGAGGAAGGGAGGGAGGGAGAAAGAAAGAGAAAGAAAATGGCAATTTACCAACGCTGCAAATTGATAGAGTCTATATCTATATTAGCAACAATAATCAGGATATGGGAAATGTGGCCACATCTGTATGTCGATTCATAATGGATGACCCATTTACACTTTTATTTCCACAAGAGGAGAGAGACACCGCAGAGGAGAGTGGTGTCGCCACTCTCTCTACCCAGAGGCGATCCTATCTCGGATCATCACCGGCAAGAGTGCTGTTATTGCTTACCTCACACACTTTTAGTGTGTGTTTCTGTGTGTGTATATTTGACAGTAATGGCCCTTTCTCCTTGGACCAGATGCCCTTAAAAGATGTCATTCAGCCACTGACAGAGTCAGTCAATAAGACAGTGAATCGTGGTTCAACAATCCACTCCATCCATCCATTAGGGCTTTACAATTAATTGAAAAAAAAAAAAACAAAACATCAAATTGTAGCAATGACTGTTGCACTTTTTAAAAACTGCAAGTGGCTGAAATGTCCTCTCATGGCAAAAAAAAAGGTTATTCAGTAATCTCACGGAGTATTGCTGTGCTTTGCAGGCTGTCAGGACGCAATTTAAATGTTTCCGTTTCATTCAGCTCGAGCAAATCTTGGTGCCGGTGAAACATATCTGAGCCGATTCTCTCAGTATCTACTTGTGTCTGTTTTTTTCATGCCAAAACCTATCCAGCAACAAAAATAATTATGAGTTGTTTGACATTATTCAAACATTTTATTGAAAGTTCCAACTCTCTAGTATATCTGCAGTGAGAAAACAAAGGTATGTGAGTGTATGTACCACACTAAGCCTATATCTGCATTTATTCCTTTAAATCCTGGTCAGAGATATCGTCTATTACTTTCTTGTTAAGTTAACGGGTTATAATATTTTTTTTACTTAATGTATGAAAATTAAATTATTGAAGTGTATACCTTTAAACTAGATATAATTCTTTTGTCCATATCCCGCTGTGGCTGAGTGAGCTGTAGATCTCCCTGAATCACCAAAGACTTATAATCCTGACAATGTCATTTCTTAAAAACACTGCTAATAATGACTGCTCTCCTACAATAAGACATTGAAGAACCTTGTACACTAGTGGTATAGTAGCCTGGTATTTGAACTGTGCCTTGAGAAAATATAACTTTAAATTTCAAAACGTAACACTGTGGATACTTGGAGTGAATGACATATCTGGGTAAAAAAAACTCCTCCTTGTCGAAGCAACCGGGCACCAATACCTGAAAGGCCCCGCACCCAGAAGGGTGTTTTTCGTTACCAGGCTGGATTAGACACCTCCAAGGTTGAAGTACGGCAGAGTTTTGCCGGCACCTCACTGAGTGTCCCCAAACCACTGTTTATACATCCGAACGAATCAGAGGAGGTTCCATGAAACTAGTGGGAATGTTGGGGAGATGTCAGTGAAGCTCAGTCTACAAACTGAAAAGGTCTGCTCGGCCAGAATAACTGAAAACATCTGTTGGGTATGTCACATGACTATCTGCAGGCTACTGCTTACATGGGTAGGCATTCATACTACAATCACAATTTGATTTGTCAGCAGTTTTCATATAAGTAAGTGTGACATTATCCAGTATATCACAAAATACTAGAGATCAGAAAAAGAATAAACTGTTATCAGTGGTGTGAAAGACATATCCAGTAGAACATTATTGCAAGTGCATATATGTACATGAAACACAACGGAGTTGAACCATAGAAAGCTTTTATGCGTTCAAACTGAGCAATATAACCTGTCAGTCACCTGCCTGTTTATCTACCATCATCTCGCTCTCAATTCTGTTACTTCTTCGTCTCTTCCTCCTGTTTTTTTTTTTTTCTGCCTCCCTCTTTCTCCAATCAACCAACCAATCGAGTCTAGGAAAATGTGTTACCGGTTGTCTGTTATGGATTAGCAGAAAATTGGCTGCTGCATTTCCAATTTCATTATTAACAAATATAGATGTTACCCCTGTCCATCTTTGCCCAGAGTGATTTCCCTCTCTCTCCCTCCTCCCTCTCTAACCCATACTTCCTCTGGCTGTTTGAACCAATGATAGCAGCAGCGAAGGCACCCACATGCCTCAGTTAGTGTGCGGTTGTGTGCAGAGCACGTAACGGCAGTGTTCCTGTGCACAGAGTGTGTTACAGCTATATGTAATAAGGCCTGAAATGAACTAGTGTGAATTATTGAACAGTGTTGATGGCGGCCAGTTTCTCCCTGTCTGCAGGCTGCATATCAGAGATGTCATGTTAGCGCGGCCCTCAACTCTCTCCAGAGCCCTGCTTCATACACTATAAGTTCATTCATATGTACATGCAGCCAGGGCTATGAAGCATGAACATGGACACAAGTTACACATTAACATACACATAGATCCTCAAGGGCAAATGAGTTGTTATTTAAACAGCAAGTGAAGTAGACAACATCACATTTAGATTTAAAAAAGGTTAAAAAAAAAAATAACACATGAAATTTTTCCTGCCAGTGAGGCTAAAGAAAGAATATAAGCTTAGGGTGAACATTAAAAAAAAAAGGTTTGAAGTGCTTTGAGAAGAAGTGTTGAAGTTGGGGAGAAACTCGTTGGAGTTTTTGTAACTCTCCCACCCGAATGTTGCATTACAGATCATTAGTTCATCTAATTAAAAACGTACGAAAAGCATCCATTTCGATTGGCCTGTCTGCACTTTGAAAATGTCAACAGGAGACATAACTGGCTGTAACGAATAAATGAGGAAAACATACGTTGATAAATTCATGTTTTTAATTGCCAGCAGCCACTAAGGATGACAGGTAGTTTGCCAACTGATCCCTGATATTTCAACACAGCGAAGAAATAGATGAGCCTCAACAGTTAAGATGTTTTTCATGGAAAAAAGCAGCATTACTTGGACTTCCACTTATCTAACTCAACTCAACAAATTCATTTGATGTTATTTTATCATTATTTCTGATCTTGGACTCCATATATGATTCATAATCTGTACACCAATGCCCATATGTATGATTTGGATGCAGTATTTACGTTACGTTATGCACTGGCACAGTCAGATGTAAACAGCCGTCTCAGTATCGTCCAACATGAGCAGAATTCACTGGAAACCGTGCTGACATTACATCTCCCGTTACGCTAGCCTGAGGTTACCCGGCAGCACTTAATCGCCTTTTTTACACATGCAGATTTGTTTTCCTCTGTTTTCTAAATAACACTGCAGATTTCATCATATCAGCTGGGGCAATTTCATCATGTTTCAGCTGCCAGGAGCGATGCTTTCAAGCCTCTCTAATAAAAACCAAGCCTCAGCACTTTAGTGTGGCTGTCTTTCATCCTCCTCTCCCTTTGTCTCTCTTTCTTCCTGCCTGATGATGGCCGCCTTTGAAGGCAGAGAGATAAATATGAAGAGCGAGTGTGTTTTTGTTGTTTTGAAAGACAAAATGAAAGAGCGATGGCCGTTGGCTCCACTGTCAAACGTCCCAGTCATCCTGTGCTAGTTTGTGTGTGTGTGTGTTTGTGTGTGTGTGTGTGTGTGTGTGTGTGTGTGTGTGTGTGTGTGTGTGTGTGTGTGTGTGTGTGTGTGTGTGTGTGTGTGTGTGTGCAGAGAAACCATACTATGCTCCAGTTTTTCTCAGTGGCTCAAATATTTACACTCAACACATCTTTTCATAGAACCAGTCAGAGCACATGCACGCAACCACACACACAAACAAACACAGAGAAACACACACACACACACACACACACACACACACACACACACACACACAGAAGGTAAAACACAATTAAAGATCTTGCTCATATGCATAGCTGGAATGCAAATGTTCAGATGTGAGTTATGCAGATGGAGAACATTAAAGAGTGAAACAGAAAAACTTCTGAATCGCAACATAGAATAGAAATATCTACAAAACACATTTATGGCTGTTGTGACTTAATAGCTCACATATTAAATATAGCTTTAATATTATTACCCCAAATGGTAGTGATAATTTTTTTGGCTGGAAACCATATTGCACATGATGTTACTATAATGTGTAGCCTCAAACACTTATGGAAAAAATATAAAACATAGTTTTAATATGCAAGGCTTAAAGTAAGACAAAAAAACTGCCGCAATTTTTTATATTTTGTGAGTTGTGCGGTTTAAACCTTTTTTTATGGCAATTTTTAATGTCATAGCAGAATATGGTAAATTGACTCCACTTATGTAGCAGCTTTCTGGTCTTATTGACAACTTAAAGCACTATACACTACTTCTACATTCACTCACACATTCATAAAGCACTTTTCTATACATTTAGCACTTTCTACACACATTTAGCACTTTTTTCTATACATTCATAATTCGATAATACATTGGGGATCAGTATCTTGCCAAAGGACACTTTGACATGCAGAGTGGGGGAAGGGATCAAACCGCCGACCTTCTGGTTGATGGACGTCCCGCTCTACCACCTCAGCCACAGCCACCCCACAGAATGGCATTTCAATATTAATAATTTCTTTCCTTTCCTTTTTGATGTTCCAGTTACAGATGCCCTGGTTCAAAAGCATGACTCACCGGGAAATTTAAATGAAACCGACTAACTGTTATTGTTATTAGTTTTACCAGTTTTCTGTTGTGACAAATCAAAATGCTGTGAAAAAAGTTCTTTACCATTTGACCCTTCCAAGATTAGGAATTTCTGAAGTATATTGTTGGATCAGCGCAGGAACTAATATCCAACCGTATGAATCAGGCTCAGTTGGACTTAGAAGATGTATAAAAGTCTAAAAGATGAGGGCCATGTTCAGGTCTATCATGCTTTTTGAATAAAGGCCAAGGTTATAAAACACCTCTTGAAAGCCTCAGGCAACTGCTAAATGCAAAGCTGCGCTGCATACAGTGGATCTATGCATCAGTGCATGTTGTCATATTAAGTGATAAAGCGAGTTAATGGAGTAAAACTGACAGAGATTTTTTTGGGACAGGCCTCTTTGTATTCACTTCATGCAGAAGAATGATGTGAGACCTGCAACACAATTATTCTACTGAGAAACACAGAGGTTGACTACAAACAGAACAGGAAGTATGTTAATAACACTGTGTATTTTGCCATTAAAGCATGACAGTGTTTGCAAAATAAAAAGATAAGGTAATAGTTATTCTGCAATCGTTTTATTTGCATGACACCAGATGAAGCAGCTGTGATTAATGGGGTGAATGACTCTACCCACTGAACAACTTTACTTTATCAGATCATCCACTTTAACAGTAACTTTATCGAGGAGCTGGATCTTTATGTTTTGTTTTTTGTTTTTTTTCTAATGACTAGAATGAAAATAAGCCACAGTGAATGATCATTATACTGGCAAAACATCTGTTGCCCTGGACTGATGATACTCTCAGTCGAGATTTACATTACAATCTGTCTTTACTTTTGACATATGCATAAAGTTCTTCTTCCTTTGTATTGTTCGGCCTCCTGTTTGGCTTTAGATTTGATCTTTCCTTAACATTTTCAATGAAGCATCAGTTTTCAGTAACTGCCCAAAACCATATCTGCGTACACTCATCTGGCAAAGTCCTGGAATAGCCATCTTGATCATGACGTTAAATGACATTATTGTAGAGTGACAGATTTCAATGATTTATACCTTATTGTAGAAATCTATTTGAGATGACACTAATGAATGTGATAATTGGATAAAGTAAAAAATTACCTTTTGAGGGAAATCCCATTAATGTTATTCTATATATATATATATATATATGTCCACTGCCAACCCAATACAATGGAGGTGAATTAATTTTTGTTTGTGCTTCCAAAGTCAATTAAAAAAAAAAAAAAAAAAAAAAAAGTACATTACAAAACTCAACACCAACATAAGCACTGAAGAACAATGTCTTGGTCTGGATAATCCACAGAAGCTGCGATAAGCAGCTTTTACTGGAACTTTCTACCAAGGACAAAGACCCTTCCAAGGCCCTTCACCATCAGTGTAGCTAGAAGCCACTAGCAAGAAAAAATCTATTTCAGTGATTAGAATGAACCAGTTTCATTTAAGGGTGGCTGAGGTCTAGCTTTGACCCAGTAATCTGTTTTGACAAATAACCGGATGGGTCAGTCGGGGCTGCAGAGCCTCATAGCCTCAGTCCCTTCACGTCCTAACATACTGTGTCTGACGGTTGTATGGATCCGTCGCCTCGGCTCTCTGCTGCTCATTAACGTGACCTTTCGACAGACAGACAGACACACACACACACACACACACACACACACACACACACACACACACACAAAAAACAAACATGTCCTGGTCACCCACCATCTAATTGGATGAAGAGACAATGTTTTCTTTTACTTTAACCTTTAATTAAGAACCAAAAAATGATATTGCCCTCCTTTTTTAGGATAGAGAGACAGTAAACTGATGAATCTGTTTTATTTCCACCTTTACCCTGAAAAGACACCAAGGACTTTCCTTAAGAACTGTTTTACATTTAAAAAAATTGAGGGGATTTATTGTTTTGTATGTTTTTCCAATATAAAAGGTTGAAGTTCTTGCTGTCTGTGGTAAGTGTGCAGGTTTGTTTGATTGTTTGTGTGTGTGTGCTTGTGTGTGAGTGTTCCAGTTTCCTGAATGGTTATTATCAGTGAGGGTCCTCTGCAGTTGCTGGCCTTGCCAGCAGGCAGTCGGACATGCTGGCTATCAGAAATATATCCAAGTGAGCTGCAGCATGAATCCTTATATTAGCTGAATAAATAATGTAAATGTAACTTTTCGGTCAGTTCAAAACAGCTTTCAGTCTCATTTTCTAATATTGAGGGTAATAGGTGAAACTTAACACCAGGTAGCAAGGAGGAAAGCATGAAAAATACACACATACACACACACACACACACACACACACACACACACACACACACACACACAAACAAACACACACATACACACACGCACACACACAAACTGTATGTGGACACTTTCATGGTCAATAGGTCTGGTTACGCATGTTGCAAAATATCAAATCAGACCATCTACCTCAAATTTCAGTTCTCCAATTACAGAGCAGCTTGTATCTATTTCATATGTGTATGTGTGTGTGTGTGCAAGTGTGTGTGGTTGTGCATGTGGTATGTGGTATTTACCTGTCCAAGTGTGTGTGAGTAGCTGTCTACAGCATGATAAGAAACAAAGGCTTTAGATGAGTGTAAACATTACCCAGTTTATTCCTTTTTTCCTAGTAAAGATCTTTTAGAGAACAAAAATCAAAACAAAACAAAAATTAGTGAAAATGATGAACATGATTTAGTACTTGGTCTGTAAAGTTTGTTCTACTTTTCAACTTTGTGAATCAATTAGAATAAAATTTTTTCTCATGACCTCCTCCATTATGATGACAGCAACTGGCAAAACCAGCTCTAAACTCAGAAAATGATGGTCTGCATGTCATCATCCCTGCCAGTGTTTTTTTTTTTCTTTCCATTTGTATTTATGACCACAATTTTTCTAACAAAATCACGCTCACACTCCTGCCAAAGGAGCAATGGAGCAATGTAATGTCTCACTTGGCCCTTTAAATCATATTTATTCCGAGCCAACACTGGGATCCACCAGACATGTCCAAACTATCGGTCCCCAGACGCAGACCGAGATTTCTTGAGTGATCTTCGTAGGGCCGAATGCATCTTCGGTCCGCCATACCAAGGCATTTCATCTGATGGCATCCGGAATTATATTTTTTAATCTTCTTTCCTCCTGCAAACTGTGTTGTCAAATATGACTATGTGAGATGAACTTCAAACGAATCTGATCCCTGTTTAAACAGTGAGAACTATATTTTTCCCAGAGCTCAGAGATATTCAAATGAGTGTTTGTGTTGTGCTCCAAATGTCACTGCTTGAAATACAGGGAGAATGCGTTTGAACCTGCTCTTAGGAGAAGTCTTTGTGTGCTTGTATGTGTTTTCGTTCTCTGGTGTGTGTGCCATTTGATATATTCCAGCCTAGCCAAAACTGAAATATTGTTCTGTTCCACCCTTTTCTGAATCACTGTGTTTGGATGTTAACTCGCAGCCTGAATATGATTATATTTCTACTGGGGCATTGTGTTGACATCATAATCAAGTTATTTGCTGACAAGTTTGTGGCTCTTGACAAACATTTTTGAGCCAGTTTGAGCGCTCCTATATTAATAATAGTCAATAATGCATTAGACACGTTTGCAACGATCACTGTGCCAGAATACATCACTACCTATTTTAGGTTTTACCTTTTGTGGAAGGATTTTATAAAAATATTGGGTTCCCTATTTTTAATACTGTTGCAGTGTTATTTCATAATCTTCATATGGTTCATTTTAGAAATAAAATTATAAATTCGACATTCCTGATAATTTTTTTTAATTGACATTCTTTAGTTCATAAGAAAGGATCTGTTGTGCAGTATGAAACTTAATTACAAGTGTTTGGTGATGATGGTGACATTTTGATGACTCCATACATTCTACCTCAATGACAGTACTTGAATTTACAGAACAATGTGCCATTTTTGGCTCTTTGTACCTTTATGTCAGCTCACTGTTATTCGGTGGAGCAATAATCATGTTGCCCGAAAAGAATGTCCTGACAAGAAAATGCTTAAACTGAATAGTTCCAAACATGTTGAGTTTCCCTCTCAGTCAAACCCTCCCACACAAAATTCCAG
Source organism: Istiophorus platypterus (assembly GCA_016859345.1). Lineage (NCBI taxonomy): Eukaryota > Metazoa > Chordata > Actinopteri > Istiophoriformes > Istiophoridae > Istiophorus > Istiophorus platypterus. The sequence continues at coordinate 3,981,748 of CM029124.1, forward strand.
TTTGAGAAGTGACACAACAAGTCTGCGACACCAATTTCTTCACATTTAGTGAACTGTTGTTGTTAATGAACAGTTCCTTTTTTATCACTTTTATCTGAGCTTGGGTAACAAACACATTTTTTTTTATAAAAGTGAAAGACACAGCTAAGAAATAAACGAGTCATATTTGACACCCAGATATTACAAGTGATTGCTGAGCATCTCATTTCAACACTTGTGAGGTTTAAATTGCTCCACTAACAGCCTCCGCTCTTCGGGGAAGGTTTTTCCACCAGATTCTGGAACCTGACTGCAGGGATTTGCTCTTATTCAGCCACAGGAGCATTGGCGAAGCTGGGAACTGATGGTGAACAAAAAGGTCTGGCAGGACAAGTACCTATTGACCAAACTCAGAAAGAAATCTGTCTAATATCTTATATCGTCTAATATATATCTTATATCATTTAATGCTATTATTTCAAGATTAAGGCGACTAAGAATACCCATTAAACCACCTTGCACAAAACTACTTTGTTCATAGGTGTCCACATACTTTTGTCATTGGCATTTGGTCAAGACTGTATGAATCTTAAAGCTCAGATGTTTGCTAAGTGATGTGCTTGATTTCGATGTGAGAAATTTTTAAAAACGACTTAAAACACCTAGCAATGTTTTTTAAGTCACTTTATTGGTACTTTTACTCAGTGTTACTTCAGTTATGCAGGTGAATGTATTAACAATGTAATATTGAAAATAAATAAAGTTGTTGTTACTGGGTATGTAATAAACAAATGAAGAAGCTTACAGCACATTAAGAAGGAGTGTTTGCTGGCTGAATGACTAATGGATTACACTGATTGTGGGCAGTCGAAGAAATCTATGAATATGCATATTTAAGAAATGGAGTTTATACAGTTTCACTGTATATGTGTTTGTTTGAATGAATGTGTGTTTAATTCACAAATTTTTGAACTTGACAGGCATCACCTTCTCGTTTTGTTTTTCTCTCCCTTCTCCCTTTCTCTCTCTCTCACCTTCCCATTTCAGGATGATGAATTGATGTCTGCATTAATCTCCATATCTTTATGCTGGAAAGTCACCACATCTCCCCTCATCTAATTGCATACACACTCATACTCACTCACTCTCTAACACACAGACACACTCTCTAACACACACACACACACACACACACACACACACACACACACACACACACACACACACACACACACACACACACTGTTGATTATTGGCATATCAGAGTGTCCTGAAGTGCAGCCACTGCGGAGTGTAGTGAGTGTGCTGTGTGTATGTGATGCAAAACCACTATATTTGATCAGTGTATGTATGTTTGTGCGTGTGTGTGTGAGTGTGGTGCTGAGACACTGTGTGTAACGTGGATACATTCTGTTTGTGCACTTGTGTGTGAGTGTGTGCTCAAGAGGCCTGGAAGGTGTTCGTGTATTGAGAAAGATAGAACTGGATTTTTCAGATTTTATTTGTGTGTGTGTGTGTGCGCGCGTATGTGTGTTTTTCAGGGACTTTGGTGCATGATTGGTAATTGATTTTCCAATCTGTGCAGACCAAGGCTCAGTCACAGAGCTTGATACAGCATAGGCCAGCCTCCTGTTAGCATCGACCACTAATGCCAGGGTATAAAGACAGCTTGTGGTGGCAGAGGCAGAAGGTGAGGCTAAAACACACTCCTCACACTTAGAAAATTATTACGTTCGAAAGCTTTTGTTGTGGAAGGCTTTTCGTATGGCATATTTACTCACTTTCCTTTGAATCAAGGTATGATAACTAAAGTTAAGGGGGAGAAAGGACCACGGTTAGTGCTATGCCAACTTCTCCCTCCGATAATGAGTTAAAAACTGCCGATCTTGCTCTGTTCTTCACAGTCATCCTCTATACCTGCCGATTGTTATGTTTTTTTCATATTTTCCTGGCTTATGACAATGTGGGATACACTACAGGTTTTCCAGCTGTCAGTTTACATTTTAAGGTTTTCTTCTTGAACAGTGACAACTATTTTCTTAAACTGAAAAAAAGAGTTTCCTTGGAAATAACCAATTTTATCAGGTTATGTTATGGCTGTTGGTAAAACAAATTTAAATTTTTTTTCTGATTTTTGCCTCCTTTTTCCCCAACGGTAAGGAATAGGTTCTAAATACCACAAAATCCAAAATTCTAAGCATCTGTTTGTATAAAGAAGTCACCAGACAGAGATTAAGAACCAGAGCTGTAGCCCATTTGGAACATTTCATGGCTGCAACAAGGAAAAAAAAAGTCAACCATACAATACAGTGTCTGCCCGTATTAACCAAAGAATGATGGGTTAGCCCTGGTAGAATCTTGGCAGGTAAACATCTTTAGTTAAGTTTGATCAAGTTTCAAACAGCAAGTCTTTGGATCTGTTGTGGTCGCAGCTTGAGCCACAACGACAAGGTGGGGAAGATCAACAGCCCTCAACAGGTTGGCATTGGCAAAAAAAAAAATGCTTTGCAAGTACACAAGAGTGTGTCTCCATCTCTCTCCTGCCCCTACAGCAAGTTTGTTTTCAGGTTTCTATTGAAAACCATACATGCAGCAGCAGCAGCCAATCAATGTATGAAAGAAAAACGCAGTACTTTACTTTGTCCTGATATTCTTAGCAAAGAAATATTGGTGTAAAGCTATGATATGTTGCCATTCAATAGAATCTGCTGTATTTTTGGGAGATGTGTTTTTGTTGCCATATGTGGGGGAGGGCTGGGCAGTGAGGACATTGCTTCGGTGCTGGTGCCACTGAGGTGGATTTCAGGTTTCTTTGAGGTTTCATGTCTACTCCCGGGTCTTTCTGTGTCCTTCCTAACCATCATTTACCGCTTGTGACAACAAACTATACATTAGTGTGTTGAGAACTTTCCTTGGGGAGCTCCTAACTGGTGCAATAGAACGAGGACAGTGAAATGGCCGTGTTTTCCCATCTGAGCTCCTCGGAGTTATAGTAGCAGAGAGATAAGGGGCCACCAACACTGGCAGTAAGATTATGTGCAGGGCGAGGGGTCAGGAATCGTTGGCTGCTGATCGTGAGGCCCTGTTTATGTCATCTTCAACACATGGCTGTATGAAGCTTTGACCTGGCCTGTACATAGCACGTACGATAGGCAGGGGGCTGGGAGTCAGTCAGAGCTGGGGGTGCTGAGAGAGAGTCAATCCATACATATTAACGTCATGCTAAATGCTGCGCGACATTCATGGGTTTTGTGTTAATTTGAATTTGATTATTCATATTTGATAGTTATAAACAACATTTTCCACTAATCTTAGATCATTTTACAACACTACAGATGGCAAACTCCCATGCTTGATAAGTGCAAGGAGAGGAAGAGCGAGTGAGGTGGTTTATGGGTTAGATCTGACCAATAAACCGGTTATCAGTGTTTATAATATTGCAGGACGGCAAGGATACAGTCATTTCATCCAGGAGACAAGGGTGGATACTCCCCACGGAGGGCTTATAGACATTCCTCACTGTTTGTGACACTGTTATCTGCATTGAACTACACACACAGGATCATTCATAGCTAATGATTTTAGCTACGGAACATCACACAAGGCAGTATGCCAAAACAGTTATATAATTGCAGAATGAAAACCAAAAGAAATTAAAAAACTGGCTTGGCATACCAATGACATTAGCATATGCAATGTGTAAATCTAAAGAAATGATTTGTAATACATGCATTAGTTTAGTAGCTTCATAGGCTTAATAATAGTCAATGGTACATGTTTCAAAAAGCAGATATAGAAAACCAAATATTGTTAAATATTGGTAAATATTGTAAACATCAGAGCCAACACAACAATTATGCACTGGAGAGGAATGAGATAAGGAGAGAGAGTAGATGGAGTGCCAGACCACAAAAACCTGTTTCGAGCCCATTGATGGATACGGAGCTACTGACACAGGCTAAACCAGGTTACAGTCATTGAAGACTTGAAGCGATGAGTCTACAGATCTACTCTGTAAACCCCTCCGCTGTTCAAGATTCTGTCACAAATCCAAACCAGGGAGACTAAATAGTATTTCTTAAAAAAAAAGGAAAAGAAAAAAAACATACTGCACAGAAGCATGAGTGAATAACACAGACGAAGAGTGTCAAAAATGCTAAAAAACAGCATCATACCTTATGAAAATGTCAGCTACCCAAAGGGCAATTAGTGCTCTGGAGTGATGCTGATAAATGACCCTTGTGAGGTCCTGAATTTGAATGTTATCCAATAAAAAGTTGGCCGTGGGTTTCGGTGAAGGGTTAAGATTAGCATTAACTGGACAAACTGGTTGAATAGTGTTGAGGCAACCAACCATTACCGCTCACTAATATCTGTTATGAAAGATGTCAAATATCATTAAACAAAATAGCAATACTGGATTTCAACCATTTAACAACAATCACTTTTTATAGACTGCTTCTGTTAAAAAGACAAAAAAAACCCAAAACGTTTTGTGTTCTTTTTTTTTCAGTGAACTTTTTTGCCTTAACAGCCCCCAACCAGTAGGTGTTCTGACAATAGAAATGCTCTGTAATATGTTCGGATCAAGAAAGATGAGAGAAAGTAAAGATACAAAAGAATCTAAAGGGTCTTCACCATAAACCATAGATAGACCCATTCATCTTCACCAAACCTACCACAAGACCGCCCGGTCCTCCTTCTCCACCAAGATGCAGCCTCCTGGTATGACTGTGCATGACCGAAACATCTAAAATTACCCCAAGTCAAGGCCCTCGTCTCATTTCTGCTGTACAGCACATGGTGCCTCATCCCCGTAATCCCTATCACCTTTTTCCGCCAAATAAAACATGAAGCTTTCCCTTCCATCTAGTCATTACATTGTCTGATTTCCCTGATTGCTTCCGTCTTCTCCCAGCTGAATGTGACATAGCAAAGTTAGATAGTTGCCCCTGACAACCACACTGCTCCAACTCCCGAGACCTACAGTGCATTGCTGTACTGTGCAAACTGCGGCGAAACATCAGAGCTGTTTGTGCTCGTGAGGCGGGTACTAACAAAGAGAGATGAAGGGACAAATGGAGATTGGGAAAATGTGTGTGAATATCTGGATGTGTGTGTCTAAACACCCTCAGGGCGATGTCAACATGTCTTCCTACAAACACACCGTTCTCTCCAGAAAAGTTGAAAGTGCTTAAAACTCCTACTTGAAGATTAAGATGGGATAAGTATGATAATCTTGGGAATTACTTCAAATCCTGTGTTTTAGCTAAGAGGATATTTATGTTAATATCCACGCCTGTGCATTTATTTGTGTGTTCACATATTAGTGGCTGTACTCCAGCGACAAAACTCCCAGCAGATTAGTCCTATTATCTTTTTTCTGTGTGATAACAATAAGTATTTTATTATAAATCATCTCTTTGTCTCCAGTCTCCTCCATTATTTCTTTTCATTTTGAAGTTTTCTTAATTTAATACCGATCGCACTGAACATTTTCAGCCTCATGTTAAACTGGTCACATCATAACAATCTAAGCGATTTCATGCTTTCCAGCAGTTATTTCTATTCTTTTATAAAAACATGGCCTTTGTGATTGATGTATCTACAAATAATACAACACAGACACAGACATATTATTTGATATAGGATTAAATTTATAAATGTAAATCATTGATATAAATTCATCAATCAAATTGGTTTTGACACTACCACATATGTACATAATGTGTTTCATTTTTGCAGTTCTATGATGATCAGCCAGCGTATTGCTCTTTTGATGGAAAACGATTAAAAAAAAACTGACTGATGGGAAAACAAGAACCACAGAAGCTGCAAGTCCTCACACATGGACAGCAGCCAAATGAAGCAACATTCAAATCTTCCTTTTCTGTGTTTTGCTGTTTTTTTGGTGGTAAAAAAAGGGAGTGTCTTTGTAAGTCCCACATTTCCATCCCTCTAATGGAGTGATATCTATTCAGGCTGCATAGCTGCCACTCCAGCTCATTTAGCATAGAGGGTGTGCTGCTTGTAGCATCATTTGCAGCCAGTTACTGTGATGTGAAGCTGCTCTCTTTCTCTTTCTCTATGGCTATCCCTCTTTGGAATCATTTGAAGTATAAATATTAGCTTTGGTTTCAGTCTGCAAGTCTCTGGACCACTGTCATGCATCTTAAAAATCTATTTTTTTTTTCACATTTCATGTAATGATCAAATGGTATTAAAGCCAAGGTAACAGCATAAAAACCACATGATAATCCAAATATACACGACCATTTTCTTAAAAGGTTCGCTCACATCAGCATCCAATATCACCTTTCTGTGAACTGTCAAGACAGAACATCGACAAGACACTGCCCTTCCCTGAAATATTGTAGAATTTATTGTTCAATCTCTTCATTTCCTGCACCGGGTTCCCAGTGCGCTGTCTTGCTGTTATCTGAATATGGCAGCTCCAAGGCTTGCATGACAAATCCCCCCTGCATGAGCCGAGGACCACTCTTGCTGATAGCGTGGAGAAAGAACATATGATAGTCTTTGGTAACCACAAGTGGTCAGCTGGAAGATAAAAAAATAAAATAAAATAAAACAAAAAAACAAATACCTTTCTTTTGTTGATTAATTAACCTCTAAATGTATCTGAACTATAGTAGCAAACCCTGATCGTACTGAATTAAAAAGACTGTGTTTCTCTTGGCATGTGAATTCGACTGAAAGAAGAGAGTTTCAGTTCTCCTCTGTGACCTTGTTTTGCTTTTAGCATCAATATACTAAACATGACCTGATGCACACCTTAGAAATAATGGTGCAAGTAGATGCATATTCTCTCTTGGTGCCACGAACTAAGTTAAATACCTGTCCATACAAGTTAAAAGTGTTTAGAACCGAGCGAAATGTTCCTGCTTATCCTGAATAAGACTCTATTTCACCAAGGTTCAGGGACAAAAAAGATGAGGGGTCTAGCAAAAGAAAATACCTGATGATTTTATTTGAGGAGCATAAAACATATTTTGTAAGATTCAGGAGGCCAGACTGTTGTTGTTATGTCCTTGTGCAGTGGGTGAGAAGTTCATCTCCACAGCCACTATTAAATTGCTCATGCCCACGTCCAAGTATAAGGTGAAATTCTCAAGGCCCTGAAATGTCCTCAACATCTGAAAACCACGTAGAAAAGAGTGAGTGGTGATTTTCGACATTTTTTTTTCAGATGAAGGAAAATAATGCCAGACAATTTCTGCCACTCTCCCTTTCTCTCTCTCCCCATACTCCTTTCCATCTCCATCGTCCCTCTCTGCTTCCCCCTTGCTCCATTATAGTAATCATTGTGTTTATATAGGACTAATAGAGTGATAGTTATGCATGATATGCCGCCAATGCTTTAGCCGGCCAAGTCATTTAGCTGAGAGGATCACTTGACCAATGCTGACAGCTCGCGAGCTACAATTAAAGCAGGGGCAGATGCCACCCCCACACACACACACACACACGCACACAAACACTCACAAACACACAGTCAAACACCAACACACACACAAACACATGCACACACCTACACACAAGTACATACATGCATGCACACACAACATTGCAGATGTATGAAAACATATCTCAAACACAAAAAAAAACCACATCAAACACTCAGGAACTCATAAATACTTGTATTTCCACATGGACACACTGACAACTGTTGCATCAAAACAAATGAATAAAAAGGACCACACACACAGAAAACACACAGAGTCACACACTCACATTAACATGCTATTATCAGAGTGCTGCCTCTTGACAAGAAGTATTACTAAAAGGCTTTCCCTCCCACACACTCATCGAGGGGAGGGCAAAGTGTGAGTGAGGGCTCTTGTACCTCTTAAGTCATTATGTGTTGGTGTACACAGTTTTATTTATTTATTTAATTTGTCTATTTATAACACTGACGTGAGTGTCTGGGTGTCAGAGTGTAGGAGGACACACATTCTGGGAGGCTCAGACAAAAATTTTAAAAAAAATTTTACAGTGACACGGGAATGTTCGCCCTCTTCTCACAAACTGTGAATTGCACACACTCATGCACACACCCGTTTCACAGCCCCCGTTTTTTTTGGGCGTGAGATACTGAGCACTTTGAGCATTCGGAAGGGTATCTAGCAGGTAGTCAAAGAGTTGGGGTCAGGTAACCAAATTTCATCATTAACGATCATCGTCCTTCCACGTGTTGCTGCTAAAAGGGGGGTTGTGGTAAAACCGCGGATAGATGATGAACTGTCTGTGGTGTCTGAACTGATGGTTACTCTTTTTATTTTTAAATAAACTTTTTTTTTCTTAAATTCATAATGAATAGATAGAATTGACCACAGCTGACTCTGCTATGTTCTAAAAAAAGCCATATAAATCATGTCGGGGGGTGTCCCCCCGATGGAAACGGCTGCTGTACCTGCCTCTGGGATTTGCTGAGCCTTCTAATGTTTGGTCCTCTTTGTCTAGTTAGCTGGGACACTTTTATTTAGCCTTAGTGTGGCTACATGGTGTTGGTGCTGCACGCAGGGCCACTTAGAAGTGGATGCATGATTAACTTTTTTATGGTCCTTGAGTGCTTGTGTGGGCCGTGTGTTTTCTATGGGTATCGATTAAAGCAATGTGGCACATGAGAGCAGTGCAGAGATGTGTAAGTGTGCATTCATGTGCATCTGCAAGGTTTGTTATATAATATTAGGTCACTCAAACTGTCTGTATTGTGTTTTTGTGAGTTCAGGCATATTACTGTGTTTCTTTGCATATATTAAACGACACTGTTTATAGAAAAGAGGGTTTCTGGCTCAAGGTTTATTTCTGCATTCTGATCACATAATGTGTTAGCAATCACCACACTGTTTCTAGACTATGTTTTTTTTGAAGAGAAGTGTAGGCTGTGAGGACTTCAGGAGGCTGTGTTTGTGTGTGTGTGTGTGTGTGTGTGTGTGTGTGTATGAGTATGTGTAGAGGATTGTCCCTGTGTGTGCAGCATTTTTACATAAGGCATTGTTGCTTATGAAAACCTACTAAATTTTCCTGAGCCATAATAAAAAACCCATAATTTTTCACAGATGGCTTATTTATTTTTAACAGGAAGTCAGTCTCAACCTTTGACCTTTATGAAGCTATTAAATTCTCCTCCAGTGAAAATCAGATTTATCTCAGAGGACATAATACCACCTCTAAAGTGAAACATTCTTCGGTTGCATGAGGTGCAATGTAAATTATCTATCACATATAAAATTTTAAACTAACTACTGTACATGTCAGACAACTATAGTGGTTATTTTGGTCTCTGTTGGCAGCTGCACAGGTCAATCTTCAATAAATATTCAAACAATTTTAGCTCGAATAAGTTGGAAAAGCTTTTTCAGGTTACTGCATGTGGTTTGGGGAATCTCCAAATTCAACCACACAAATTTAAGTATGTAAAAGCTACTTACACTCCCTTTGGTGTTTCAAATTCAGCTGCTACAGTGATTCGACTTTAAAAGTCTTCACCTGAAACTTTTAGGTGGTTTTAAGTGGTTTCAGATATTTGTGCTTCTTAAAAAGTATTCATATCTTATGTTTTGGCTGAGGTGAGCACTCATAACGCACATTTTCTTCATAAATGTCGGCCTTTTCCAGTTCTTTCTGTTCCTGCTGAGATCAAGGATCAGCTTTTGCCCAGAGGACAAACAGAGCCTGCTACAAATAGTCTAAATATTAAAGATGCAGCAGACGGCAGAGAAATGGAGAAATGGAGAAACAGAAGTTCGAGTGGTAGTTTAGAACAATTTGGTTGCGAGAAGACAGAATTATCAAGTGAGACACTGGAATATGTTGAGAATATGTTGAGCAAATTTGGGAGAGAAGAGAGGAGCGAGAGGTGGAATCATAAAATATTTCTAACATCCTATTATAAATTCTGAAATGTGAGCAAGAGTGAATGGAAAAGCTATAGTCTTAAAAACAAATATTTCACAGAAAATCTATGAAGGATTTATTACTGCTTTTTTCTTTTTTTTTCTTCATTTTTTCATCTGATTGTTTTGAGGCATTTCAGGTGGTGCCACTAAAAATACAAAATTTCAACACACACACGCCCTAATTGGTGTGTATTTCTCCGTCATTGCTAAGATTTCTGAAAAGATCAAATGTGAATGTCATTATTTCTGTTTTTCTGTGGAAACTTGCCACATGTATGAGCAGTGTGGTACGCACATGCACAAAGAGCACTTACCTCATAAAAAGGCTGCCACAGGAGCCCCCCCCCCCACGCGCCTTTTTTTGAGATTCAAATGTGACCAAGCTCAGGCCTTGATCGCACTTCTTGTCCTGTTGAATAGTGTGCGAGGGAGTAAGTGTGCGTGACTGACATCTTGTATTGGGACACTCTTTAAATAAGTTCGACCCCCCACACACACACACACACCAAAAAAAACAAAACCTTGAGAGCCATGACCACACCATTGCATCTTCAGAAGTGGTTTTAACAAACACACAAACACACCCACCCACCCACACACCCACACACACCCACCCACCGCTATCCACTCCACATCTCCTCTCATCCACTGCTCTCATTTCTCCCATCCTCTCCTCCCACTCTCCTATTTTCTCTCCCCCTCCTCTTTTTCACGCTGCTTTTTATTTCTTTAAAAAAAAACAACCATTTTTATTGTTCTACTCTCTGTCTTCCTGTCTTGTTTCCCCACTTCCCTGCTGTGCTCTTCCTTTTCATACATGTTAAACAGCACATGAATAAGGCATGCCATTATTGTAGCAAGACAGCTTGTGTGTAGCTTTGCGTGTGTGTAGCATTGTGTGTGTGTGTGTGTGTGTGTGTGTATTCGGTCCAAGATGCACATAAGTGCGAGTGGACAAGCGTGTTCAAGTGCACACTCTCATCCTTATCAAATGAGATAAAAGCTGGCTCCATGTGACTGCAACCTCCTAATAGCAACGGTGACCTTCATCCATGCATTAGCAGTCCTGTAAGACTCGTCGCCAGATAAGAGTGCTGTTTTCATACATGTTAACAGCCACGTCGGACCTTTACAGATGGATGTCTTCTTATCAGACATATGCGTATACAGCCCTGAGTGTGCGCCCGGGCTATTTTTTTTTTTTTTTTTTTTTTAACTTGAAGTGTGTTGCGGTTGATATTCATTCACAGACGGAGCTGCAGCTGAGATAATTTGCCTCCTCTCTTACCGAGGCAGTTTGCTCGGGGCCAACCTCTGTCTTCAGTTGGTGCGAGTCTGGCTCCAAATGTTCAACTTTCTCCAACTAGGTAAAAACATTAGGTTGAGAAGCTCTGGAGAATTGAAGATGTGCTTCCTGATTTTACTATGGTGCCTGTCAGCATCAATAGATGACCACATACCCCCCTCCTCATGTACTACTGACGTTCAAACATCTGTATATATATATATATTTCATGTTTATATAAGTCTTTACTTTTTTCTCTCTCTATTACTAACTGTCTATAATGACAGATAAATCTTGACTGAGCTATAGATTCAGATTCTCATGTTACTTACATTACACAGCAAAACCAGATATAGGAATTTAGAGGAATCAACTCATCCTTTCTCATCACCTTAATGTAAACATAAAAGTTTTGTTAATTTCCTGTTAATTCACAAAAGAATTTCTAATTTTAACTTTTAGACTTTTGAAGTTACAAAACATAAGTTGTTCTAATTTGACGTCTTCTGACTTCAAATGAGTTGAACAAATAAACTGCTCAACTCATTAAATGAAGTTTTAAAAACCAAAACTAGCATATTAACAGTCTTCCTGTTAATATGCTAGTTTTGTAATATGCTACAAGAAAAAAAATGTTAGGTTTAACTGTCAACAGTTTGTTGTTTTTGTTGTTTTTCTTGAACCCATTCATAATGGAAGCTCGCTGTGTGTCTTTGACACATGTTACATTAAGTCATGGTTATTTCATTTTAACTGTGATGAAGGTAAGTACTGAATTCAGACCCTTCCTCCTTACATTAGGAATTTAACAAAGAAACCGGGAGCAGCCTTGGACGTTGTTTTTGTTCTGGCTCTGATACAAAATGTTTCAAACAGCTGCAGCTGTAAGTTCTTTGTGTCAAATGAAGAACTGACTCATTAACTGAAAAAAAAGCAAAAGGGAAACAAATCTCTCCGTAATGACTGTCAAGCTTTAATGTGGCAAAGCCAAAAGCATTTACTTCCTCTTGGAATGTTTCAAACATTTTCTTCAAGAGAATTTCCATAAAAAAAAGAATAAACTTTTTTTTCAGATTTTTGAACAGAAAGCTTTTGGTGGCTATCACGAATTTAGTCAGTGCAGATGTTGAATATAAACAAATTTCCCACTTGGCCCTCTTCAGCAAAGTAAGGGATGTGTGTGTCACATTTCAACAAGCAGCAACAATCATTTTTTTGGAATAATAACCGGGAAAATATGTTGCTGCCACTGCTTGATTGACAGGTGATCTCTGGAAATTGCGGTGGAAAAACAACAAAACACTGACCGTTTATCAATTTATTTACTGTCAAGGTAGCTGGGATCTGGGAGTAGGACATTTTTTGAAAGCCAGTATAAATAAATATATATGTACACACACATAACGACCATAATCTTGTTAGTAAACCATCCCAAAGCCAAAAATACCTCCTAAAACAATATTAATTGTGTTGTGAAAACATCATTCGTTCCACTCTGTCCTTGTAAACAACACACCTTGCGCAACAAACATGCACAAATGTATACATACACACAGGCACATCATACGGACATATATATCTGAAGAATGCAGGCTTGTTTACAAATGAAAATCAGGAGCGCTACAGGCTAACCGACATTAAAAGGTGGTTCTCAGTTAACAGCTTAATGCAGAAATATTTACTGAGACATAATGAACCAAAACGATCAAATGCAAGTCAAAATTACCAACATGTGTGTTTGTGTGATTCTTTGTGCGCAGCACTACTGTAAATTATGTGAAGCGGCAGCAGTTACTCTCCCAACTTGCTAAGCATTGCCTCAGGTACACACACACACACACACACACACAAACACACACACACACACACACACACACACACACACACACATTCATTAGCAGGCAACCCACATTGAGCAGGAACCACCTACTCGACACCAGCGAAAAATTCTCCTTGTTCTCCCAGTTTCTCTCCTGTAATCTATCTTCCTCTTATCCCTCATCCTTCCCCTGTTTCTTCTACTTCTTCTTTACCTGTCTCTCCACCCTTGTTTACTTGACCTTCATTTTTCCCCATTTGTCGCCTCTTCTCTTCCGCTCCCCTAAATTCCTCTTAAGAGAGGAAACAGGAAGGATCCTAATAAGACCATGACATCCATCACAATGTTAAAAATATTTTTTTTTCAAATGGCATATTCAAATCAGTGCACATACTCGTAAAAATATATCAAGAACTGGCGTTTGATTGCCTGGCATCCTGTCGAGTTTGCGTGCTTAAGCCCCAGCGGCTCTTCAGTGCATTCTGTTGTTCTTTTTAAAACAGTGTAATGACCCTTTTCCTCACTGCAACAGACTTAAATTAGCTGCAGTGAATTGTCTGAGTGTTTTTTCTCGCTGCTTTTCCACTGAAACGTCAGCGCAAAGGCCTTAATGTGACAGTATTCACAAAGGACCAATGTGGTGCAACACTGAATGGAAAACAAATGCGCTGATGCATCGTACTGTGTTTTTAAGAGCAGCTCGTTTGTGCCGCTGGTCTAAAATTACCTGACACTGGGAGAAAAAGAGTGAGGAGGTGTCTGAAAAGACCACAGAGGACAGGAAAGGACAGAAAATGTCTTTCACAGGCAGAGGTATGGAGAGAAATGGCAGGGAGACAGATTCTGGAGGACAGTGTCTGTTCTCTCCAAAGCCCTGTTTACATCAAATATTCTTTGAAAATGTGAGAAAAAGAGACAGCAAGAGAAAGTCATGGCGCAGTGGTGAGAGGCTGATAATGATTATGTGAAGCAACCGTCTGGCATCGCGTCAAATGCTTCTCGTGTTTCTATGACGTGTATTTTTGTATCGTGTTTGTATTTAGAGCAACAGGTCGTGGTACTGTGTCAAAGACAAATTTTCCCCCCAGGGACAATTCAGTAACTTTACTTGAGACGGTCAGAAAAGTCCTCAAATCCTGATTGAATGTCTCTCTGTATTTGTTCCTTGTGTCACTCACACCAATCAAGACTACAGGGTGTCCTCTCTAGGTTGGTGGGTGTCTTGTCTCACTGTCTTTTTTCAAATCCAACAGACCTCACAACAGGTGTTACTGCAACTGGTTCAGAATGCAGAAACAGTTATACATTGGGCAAAATGGCTTTACCAAGTTCAGGTTTCCCATGAAATTTAAAAAATCTGACATCATACCTGCTTCAAAAAGTTTAGAAGAAAGGGCATGGATGAAAAGTGACCTTACTGTATTCAACAGTATTTGTAAGCAGAGATTGCCCACTTTGAAAAATATTTGAGTCAATAAACTAGATTATTAGGTAAGTTACTATGTTATTTTCTTGCTCATTTTCTGGCCAGTGTCTCAAGTATTAAACGTATGTGGTATAAATCCATGTGAGACAAAACCTAGGATGTCAGATGACTGAGCACTTGGTTCCAACAGTTCTTTCTTCTTCTTTATAAGGTCATCTACTCCAAGCACAGCTCGTTCTCCCAAAAAAGTCTACTTGAGTAGTATTACAGGCATTTAATATATTCCAGCATACAAATAACCTACGGTGCGGTTGGAGAGGAGCCTAATAGTATCGCTTTAATCTTATCCAACCTACAACTTTTACTTTAGGCTTGAAGGTTTTTCTTGACCCTGGAAGCAAGCAGCAACATAACTTGTCTGGTGTTTCTGAAGTTACCCCTACCCCATCACCTATCACATGACTGAACTTCCATACTTGGTTCCTGTGATAAGAACTAGAGCATCCAGTAGAGGTCCAGCAGAGCTACTCCATCAACGGAAGAAGGCCACAAGATGCGACTAAAATATTCAGAAACACAGAGTGAGTGGATGTGGCAGCTGTGCTGCAAAACAGAAAGTAACGTTACTCATTACTTCTACTACTGGGCACTGAATAATGTGATTGCTTTTGCTTTTTGTGTAATAAGTAATTAATAATTCCCAAGAAAATTCCAGCCACCGGTCCTAAAACAATTCACATACATATTATCCAGACTGTCATATCTCATAAATAAAGAATGGCAAAGATCGATTTTAAGCGGCTATGAAGGCGCTTGTCAATTGTTTGTGCAAACATTGTTCCACTCTGTTGCCATTTTTCCAGGCAGGGTCACTGAAAACATCCAGTCATTCTTGCTGCGGATGTAGAGCGGAACATGTCCGTATCCGGTTGGGCCCGAGGGCTGCCTGTCGTCTCCTCGGCGTCCACTGAGCATCCCTGCTGAAGCTGCTGGGAACATGCCTTTGCCTAACTAGGGACGTACCTTGCTCAAGGGCACCTTGCAGGTAATTGCAGAGTGACAGCATGTCTTTTCCACTTTGTCTGCCCTGGGTTTTTCCTCAGCTGGTTCTGAAATGCAGCAGATTCCCCCCTCGCAGCCTCTTCTTTGTAGTCATTAGACTTCCACCACATCCAAAAACTGCATGAGAGATTCAGTCCCACAACTTCACACCTCTGCTCTCCCCCTAAACATTTCTCCAGCAGCTCTTCAACTCGTCATGGGTACTGGAGTCAGTAGTCACTCTTTTGGCAGTTCAGATTGTAGTCTGCTGGCTCTATACTAAAGGCATTAGCATTTAAATTTAACTGCCTGGAGGTATCATAGATCAGAGTCTTGGATGCGTCTGTTTCCAAGTTTGGAAGAGGCTTGATCATTTTACATTGAGAGTTAAGTGTCCAAGCCCATTGAAATAATACATGTAAGTTGCAGGCTTAAGCGGTTGGATTCATAACGATGTGAATTAATGCATCACAAAAAGAACTGCTGTTTTTGTTTCAAGCTGTGTTCAGATATCTAGTGTAAACTGTCCAAATCACGTATTTGGTATATGCATATGTTAATTTTAGGGGGTAAATTAATATTTATGTCTCTATAGGGTGTCTTTGATCCAAGTGTTGGGAGTCATTAATTTTTCTGGTTGTGGAAATTCTATTTTGAAAAACCCAGTCTCTGTCTTAGGCTTTCAAATGTTTCCATTCAAAAACTCAGCAACGCCTAAGTAAAGTAAAGTTTCCTGACTCATAAACATTATAGTGCTCTAGAGACTGCTGTTTACTGTGATCATGGGCAAAACAGCAATGAAGTAGGTACGTGATACAAGTACTGAGCAGACTGTAATCACAGTGAAAAAAGGTCCTGAAGGGTATTATAGTTGATACACAATGTAGTTTGTAGTGTGTGTTCACTCTGAATTTTTTTTCTTCAAAGAAACACAACTATATGAGGATAAAATAAATAAATAAATAAATAAACAATGGGAAAACGAGATGCATCGGCAGCTAGATCTTAAGTTACCATGAGACATGAGCACAAGGTTGAAGGCCTCATTTGATCAGGGAGACTTTGTGGCCTAAACCTGTTGCAGAGCCATTTCGAGGGTGTGTGTTGTGATTTGGAGTGGGTTGTGGGGGAGCAAACTTTGCCTGTTTGTTATGTACATCTCTGAGTCCATGTCGTTTTAAAAAAAGTCAAGAATCCAGTGCCTATATTGCAGTTTTTTACAGAGTGGACCGTTGTGTAGAAGCTGCAGACCAAAATCTGTAGTCAGAGAAACACACTGCATTATTCACTGAAGCATGAGGACATTAACACCTGCCCTCCGGTGCTGCTAATCTCTCGGCCGCAGAGCAGCGACTCCACTAGTTCCTGTTCTTCTACTTCTTCTACATCTTTAATATCATTCCCAAAGCACCATACCTTACACCTGCTTTATCTCGTTTGGTTGAAAAAAAAAAAAAAAAAAAAAAAAGATCCCCTCAGGCTATCCTGTGTGTTGACTCTTGATGTTGCGCTATGGTATGTTTGCAGGCAGTGGGAACTTCCATCCTCCAAGATCCGACAGCTGTGCGGCATCTTTTTAACACAAGATTATCGCAGATGCTGACATTCTCTCTGACTGCAGGGCTTCCTATCAAGCTACCATCGTTAGCCGTGGTTTTGGCCCCAAGTCAATCTCAGGAAACTGCAGTATTTGTGGTACACTAAGTGCAGTTGTGTTTGTGCTTTTTAGTCACACTGGTAGACAACAATAACGGTAACGTCAATCTTCCTCATCAGAATTTTTGAAAAAGGGCAATCTGCAGAAATCTTCCACTTAAAAAAACAACAAAAAAAAGAAAAAATGGTTTGGACAAATAACAGATGCAGGGGGACTTTTTTTCCCCCCGATTCATTCAACAATGTCTGTTATCAAGGGCATGTCTGTTAGCAGGGTTCCCCATTTTAATGTCCTTTTAAGGTGGAATTCACATCTTTAGTCAAGCCTCATTGAGCTGTCACTTATCAGTCTCAGCTCCTTTGTGTCCAGCCCGTTGGTTTTCACACAGAGCTCCACTTAACTGTCCAAGGTAATTGGGGAAACATATGTGGGTTTTGCCAAAATCAAGGCTCGGCGCTGAGTTATTCCTATTGGCAGCCTGTCTCCTCACCTGCTGAGTCAATCAATCTGGTTCTGTCTGTTAGTTAACCAGCCCTGTTTGTATGTTTTTGTGTGTGCTAAGAGACACTGAGAGATAGGAAAAAAAAAAAAATCTGAAAGGTGGAAAAAAAAAGAGAGGTGTGTTTAGGGGAGACAGGAAGAGAAACTAAGGGGTAGAGAAGGAAAAGAGAAAAAAGGATATATAACAAATATTTTTTATTTTTGTTTTTAATGCTCAGCAGTCTCAGCAGGAACTGGGCTGCACATACCCAAAACCAAGGTAAAACAGTAGGTGTGTGTGTAAATATGAGATGCACCAGAACAGCACAGCAAGTGGTGAAAAACACAAGCAAAAGACAGGGGTGGAGAAATGGTAGGAGTGAAGATAGTCCTGTCTACATAGTCTCTGACTGGATACAGTCATACTCTAGTGAATGTCACCAGACACCTTCTCAAAAGGCAGCACCCTGCACAGTTTTGTTCATGGGGACTCGTGGCCGACTTGTGCCCACAGATATTCAGCAGTAAATACTGCAGACTGCAGTGCAGCTCACACAAGAGTTCTTTGCTCCAAGCCTTCTTTTTCATGCTTTCTGGGAAATGTCTGCATTGTCTGCGGGCCACTTTTATTTTTTTCTTTCATAGCTTTAATCCAAAGCATACATTTTTTATGCCTCTGTATATATTCTGTGATATTTGTTTAGTTGAATTTTTTTTGGTGGCTTAAACTTTGAAAACTATTGTTATATTACTTTGATAAAGTAGGATAATGGTTTGTTTGGAAAAAAGTGAAGAGGCTTCATCATCTAAGCAATCACACACAGAAAGTTTCAAAGCCAATCCAGTCACTTTGAAAAGAAAATATTCATGGAAAAAGCCCTGTTTGTGATATGTGCTAAGAAAGAACCAGTGTGTCCGTCAATCACATGATGTGACGCACACACCATGTTTTTGTCGTCATTTTATTGCAGCGTAACATAAGCTAGCACTTGACCAACATGGATGAAACAGTAAATCACATGGTTTGGTGATATTCATTGTCAGTCCCTTAATTGGATGTATGAACAACCCATATACGAAGCTGTTTACAAGTATGAATGGAGGCTTTTTGGGCCCAGAGATGTGTTAATTTTTCTCTGCCAGGAGTTGAGTTGGCTTCCTCTTGGCATACCCTCAGGGTTCAGTGACAAAATAAATAAATTAATTAATTAAAAAAAAAAAAATTGAGGAGCTTTTTAATAGTTAAATTAGGAATATCACCGAACACCAACAGAAAATTAAATACGGGGCTAGGCCTGCACGGCCCTCAGAGGTAAACAGCTGAAGCTGCCTCTGCCATGACAGCATACACACACCGCTCAGCGCTGTCTAAAGCCTCATCTCCCTGTGTCACATCTGTCACATGTCCTATCACTCACCTTGGCAGACACGAAAAACCACACATTCACATGTGCGCCCAACAGCCATTGGACTCATCATCATGCATATACATACAGATGCATATTGCACCCATACTATCTATCTCTGACGCAGACCACACTGATACAGACGTGTGAGCACAGTGATTTCAAGCCATCAACCGAGATATCCGTGCTCCTGATGGGCTCCTTTCTTAACCGGGTTTCATAAGCAAATCAGGCCCGGGATGTCTACTCTTTCAGCCTATAACAATACTCGGAGAGGACGAAACATAAATGAGACGGAAAATACATTTGTGGAATTGTGTGACAAGGCCTTAAACTAGAAAAAAAATCAGCTATAATATAAAAACCAAAGGATATTAATTTGTTATCATCAATAAGAGCCATTTCATTTTAAGTCTTGAAGTGAAAGTGCACCATACTACTTTTAGCACCATTTTTAACTAAAGAGCAGAGATTGGCATCTAAATTGTAAGAAATCTGACGATGCTTTGATAAAACATGGCGCAACGTTGCATCGTTTTGTTTCGGTAACTCATACTGAAATAATTCAAAAATAACAGTGTGGACAGAGACTGCATGGCTCTCTGTTCAGGTCAGGGCACACATCTTCTGAGTAGCTTACCTCCTTATAGTGTTGTTCTTATTTCTGGTGAATTCTATAGAAGCTAACAAGGCACTTCATCTGTAGTCTGCATCTGACTATGTGAGAGACAAAGTGATATTAGGCTGCCCACACTATTCAAATGTCTGGGCTTCAATGTACGTGGAGACAGGTTGAACACCTTCTCCGTGCATCAAGCTCTCTGATTTGACTCATGACGTCACTGACGGATAGGTGGCTACCAATGAGTGAAACCACTTGTCTGTAGGTAAAACACAAAGGGATTTTTGAAAATCAAGAAAAAAAAAAAACAAACAAACCAAAAATATAAGTAAAAACACAGAGGAACAAAACCTGTGTCTCAAGTGTCTCTTCCAACAACAAACTGTGGTTGTTGTCAGTGTTTTTTTTTATGGGACACACACATATAAAGATTGAAATATTTAAAACTCTACAGCCCTCAGCTTTATTTCATCCCACTCTTATTTATTGAGATCATATTGGTGTTACACTTTGGGAATTTAACTAGAGGGTATTTAAACTGGATTTGATCCTGCAGCTAATGAGTTATGTCTCTTCTATTATGGGTCCGCTTTCAGAGCTGGATTTGACAATGACTGATTTGATATGTAATTTCACCCTTTTGTTTTCCACTTGCTGCCCAGAGGTTTATGAGTAATTGGGTGGTAAATTTTAGGATGCAGTCAGGGCTAGCTGATGCATGGGCCTCATTAATATGAGTGACAGAACTGATCAATATCAACAAACATTGGCTCACAATTCATGCAGTTCAAAACAAATGGGCTCCAATCAGAGCAACAGGAGCTTCCTGCTTTGGGGTTGTTGGCATGAAAGTCCCAAGACGCCTTGAGTAAAGTGTTTCAGATGGTCAGAGATCATTTGTTCTTGAGGGACAGCCTAATTCTTTTTTTTTTTATTTACTTTTAATTTTTATTCAACCTTTCACCTCAGAACAAAGTAATGGCTTTAGGTTTTAGTGTCTTAGGCCCATCAGAGGGAATTGGGCCATGTAGAGACCCTTCAAAAACCAGCTCACACCTCATCCAGGCACCCTGATTTATATCTTTAGAAGATTTCTGTCATAAGCCATTTGGTATAAGTTTCTTCATCACTGCTGCCGGGACTTTTCAGGGGGTGGTAAAGTCATCAGTTGTTAGGCGGTTGACATTTTTAGTGAGAAACCCTTCAAATGTTGACCTTTATGTGAAATCATTAACCAGAATGAGATAACACTTTTAGCCCAGACACCGTCCTGTCTGTTCTTGCTCTTCTGCAGTCTTTTTTAAAAATATTTTATCACTTCATCTTCTCACTTTCACTCATCACTCATCTTTTTCTCACCTTCTATTCTTTTTTGTTTTCAATTGCATTTCTCTTTTGAATCTTTTTTTTTCCCACTCAGTATTTTGTCTTTTTTCCACCTTATCTTATTTTTCCCGTGTTCTGTTTTCCTAAAGTTTTGGGTCAAAGAGAACTTTGACCCGGATTCCTGTGGTCCAGTGCTATAAAGGGAGAATGCTCAGGGAGGCAGAATGTGGTGCAGTGCCAGGAGAAGTGATGGAGGAGGGGTCAGAAAGCTTTATGATAGTCGGCGCTTTCAAATTAAACAAATTTATAGCTCCAGTGAATGCGCTGATGTGAGTGATTAGCAATGAGAAGGATTTCTATCTGTCTAGAAATTAAGTGTTATGGTAGCCATAAGTGTTTTCCACCATGTCAAATCCCTGATCAGAAGTTAAAGACAATAAATTTTTTGTAAATTGCCTTGCTGATAACTCATCACATTAAATTTCATGCTTTTAATGTCAGGCCACCAATATGCATTCCTTCTGGATGCAATCCTGGTGCCACATTACCATCTGCCTATTATACACAGCACCAGTAGTTATTTGACGTTATTGTAATTGTGTAATCACAGGTAGAAGGCTTGACACAGGTAGAAGGCTTGACGATTTATTTTTAGGTATATAAAGTATACATGAAAATACAGAAGCCAGTCAGGATTAGTTTCTATTAAAACTGCTGCATGCAGTTTTATCTTGTATCTATTTCATGTTACCAGTAATTACTCTATCCAAAAAAACATACATAATTAAGCATTTTAAACTTTAAAACTATATACCTGTAATTAATTCATGGTCAACTGACTGCTGTACTTTGCAGCTGTTGAACTGAATCGTACTACATTTATAGGAAAAATTGATTTTCAATTTTCGCCTTTGGGGCTACTGAAAAATACCAGGGCCGTGTGAAGCTCATTTTGCTGCTCAAATGCAATTTTTGAGTCTCCCGCAAATGTTTTTACAAATTTGTTTATTCCTTTTATTTAATATATATTTTTTATTCCTCTTTACAAATAATTTCCAAAATCTTAAAACAGGTTTTCAAAAACTGATTGACCACACGGCATTAAAACAAATGATGCCACTTTTTAAAGAAAAAAAAAATTGAGCGCTTACATTTGAAAACACTTCACCTGTCAGATACTCTAATAATGACCCTCAGGTAAGGATGTCTGCTCTAAATGGGTGCAGCTCAGCTTGGAAAAGCACCCGATCTCTACCCCGATTTTTCTGAAGCAGTTTGTCTGAACTCCTAGCATTAACCTTTGAAATCACAGTCGGAGCCAGAAAAGTCTTCTTTTCCTGATCTTTTCTTACTGTTTGGTTTCTTCTTCTTCTTCTCTGCTGGACTCTGAACACTGAGCACAGTCTTCTTCTTCAATTAACCACAATGTGTTCCTGGGCAACGGCGACCGTGTGCCCATTAATTGCACAGTTAAACTAATCATTATGAAAGAAAAACAAATGTTCCATTATATTTTCCTGGTGCTGGGTAATTTTAATCTGCTCACATAAAAGAATAATATCTTGGCGGAGCTGGATAATGAATAAATGAGTATTTTTCATTTCTTAACGTGTGTGTTGTGTGTGTGTCTATGTACACACATAGACACACATAGTGTGGTTGTGTGCAGCAATGTGTGCACATTCTTGAACTTACCCTGAGGAAATGGCTTTAGAGAGAGTTTGTGTGTGTGAAGTTCGTATGTGACAGAGCAATAAGAAGAGTGTATATACATGTTAAAAGGTTGTGAATCTGTGTGAGTGCATGGGTATTTATGTGAAAAATTGTGTGTGCAGTGCTGTTTTTATGTTCTTGCTCTTGTGTGCCCCAAATTATTTCCCAACTTCATTATTGTGGTTTTTTTTTGTTTTGTTTGTTTTTTTGTTTGTTTTTTTTTACTAAACTACATATTTCCCAACAGGCTATTTTTGATGCCCATAAAACGATGGTTGTTTTGTGCATCTGGGATATGAGTGTGTGTGACTGAGAGTGGGCTGGTGCGTACTGGGACACGAATGGGTGTGATTTAGACAGAAGGCGGTGGGAGTTAGTGTCTAGTTGTTTTTCATGCTTCATTGCTTTGTTTGTGATGAGGCCTCTCTGCTCAGCTCTGAGTGTGGCCCACGCTTACATCTCAGTGACAGGGAGTGGTTCTGTAAGAGGAGATGATTATCACTCTGCGTGTACACTGGGGACTCCTGCACTTTATCATCCCGGGATTCAGCTCAAGAATTCTGCTCTCCCAGTGAGCCCTTGTGCAGGAATGATTTGGTCTGTTGAATGCCGTGCTGGAGTAAGCAACAGAAACCAGTTTTTTGTCATTAGAAGGCAAATGTACTAATAAAATAAAGGTTATTGCAGCTACCCATACCAATGCAAAATGAAGCATTATATACCACATGCACACACATATCTAAAGTGCAGCAAAAAATGTACAAAAAAGTAATCCATCCATCCATTTTGCACTGCTTTTCTGGGTTGCAATGACAACAGGCCCTCAAGCGAGCTAGCCCAGGCATTCCTTCTCTCTAGCCACGTCCTCCAGCTCTTCCTGGGGGACCCCCCCCTCCCAGGTGCTCCCGGGACAGATGGGATTTATAGTCCCCCTCTAGCGTTTTCTGGGTCTGCCCCTGGGTCACCTTCCAAGTTGGATGTGCCCAGAATATGTTGACAGGGAGGCATCCTAGAGGCATCTTAATCAGATGCCCAAACCATCCCAAGAAGCTCTTTCTAATGCTATCTGGCAACTGTTATATTTCAACCTTGAGCCCAGGCATCCTGTATAGAAAATTAATTCGAGGCTTTTGTTTCTGCAATCTCATTTTCCTGGTGCCCAAAGCTCATGATCGAAGGTGAGCCACGGAAAGTAGATTGTCCAGGAAATAAGGCTTCTGGAAATCCAGTTCAGTCTTGACATTAAAGTGGCTGTTGCAACAATCCAACTGTTCTTACCATGTTCAATTTTACCTTGAGTTATGAATAAGGCACCAACATACTTGAACTCTTTCAGTGCAGATGTGGGTGAGCATGCAGCTTGGTAGGAGCAGAGGCGTTCTGCCACTGATGTCCAGGAGCTTCTTAAATGTTGAGACTGCGAGACACAGCTCTTAATGCGCCGGCAGCACTGGTAATGAGATATGTCTGTACTAGTTGTGTCTTGGAGGAGGGCAACGGTCATGGTGACAACTCCATGGTCCCCACGATCTAGCACAACTAACAGTTATTTAGTTGTTATGAATCAGCCGGTTATGTTTTTTGAGCTATCTTTAATGTCTAAAATTTAAAAAAAGAATGAAAAAAGGTCTGCATGATTCCCCAGAACCTAGAAGAATTTATTCAAATTGCTTGTTCTGTATGACCGACAACCCAAATCACAAAGGCACCGAAATTATGGTGATATTAAACAGAAAATCTGCAGATCCTCAAGAAACCTGGAGACGCAATGTTTCAGCATTTTTACTTGACGGACATTTAAATGACTAATTACCCAAACTAATGTTGATTAATGACCACATATTTCAGTAATAGTCGCTACATTCGCCTCCTTCACTTCAATCAACAGCCTCTTTCCATTCATCATCGGATTTTGGTAGGAGGTGAGAAGCTCTCTGGTTTCTCCTACAGCTTCTCCTCTGCTTTCTCTGCAGGACTTTCCAGTGATGGTTAAGACAATGATGGATAATACTGGCCTTCCCTACACCACTGCTAGGTTCTCTGTCCCGTACCCTATATTACTGGACCGTCACAGACCAGTAATGGTCCTATGTTGCCTTTGCTGCTTGTCCCCCTTTGTGAGCACATGGGGCCTGTGTAGTACCAGGAAATTTCAGTGCACTGCTCCAGCTGGTAGAAAGTAGTCAAGCCTTTTGAATCAATTAGAGAGCAAGCCCTGTGTGAAGTAGAATAATACGTAATGGGTCTGAGTGGGTTCCGCTAATCTGTGAGTCAGTATATCAGCCTCCTCATTTTGAACTGTATTCAGTACACGTAGATCTGAGTAAAGCATGAATAATGTGCTGATAGTGAAGGGGGGTAAAAATGTCTTTTAGCAAAATGATGATGTTGGGATTACTTTGAATGGCAGTTATGAAAACATCTCACCTTACCCTCATCTGTTGTTACGCATCGACAGCTATTGCCTGTGATTCACTCCAAAACTAAAAGACGCAGGGTGCTTTATATTAGTATCAAATATTAGAGTGAAATAAAGATGCTTTTACTACCCTTATGCTGTGTAGTAAAGGAGTGTTTTTTTTCATATCCAAACAATATTTTCTTGTAAATGGATAAAATGTGGCTTAGAAAACACGATATCCAAAAATAACATCCATAAAAACACCGAAGATCCTCAGTCACAGTCTGGGCCTTGCTGTGGTGATTTGTACGTCTGCAGCTGCATGTGTCAGCATGAAGCAGAACGACTCAGACTTGTATCTTCACTTTGGTTTTCAGAAGTTTTAATGCAGATTGCAGTACAATATGTTAACACTTTGAACCCCCCTTATCCTAAAAGTTCCATTATCAAGGTCACAGAAGTTAAAGCAGTACTTATATGAAAAATTTGATTTAAAATTCATAGCTTATAAATCATGAATATGAATCATTAATGCAGAAATGAATGGCAATTTCAGTTAAATTATAGTTGAAATGAAAAATGTTTTCCCAAAATGAGAGGCCTATCAGAGGGTGACACCCATCTTTTGAAAAATTACAGGAAAAAGTCAAACTAATTCTGTTACTTGAAAATGGCAAGTGAGCCAAAGTACTAATTAAAGATTAGCCATGAAAAGACTTTGTGTTCAACCCATGTTACTTATGTAAAAGAAATAACTAAACAAACCTACAGGTACAAAAACTCACTTTTAAGTCCACTGGGTGACTGATCAGCCACATAAATTAATGCTGCCGTATAGTGACATAAAGAAATGATTAAACTCCTCCAATGTGATTAAAGGGAAAATCTATATGACTGCTTTTTTAGGTACAGCAGGCAAATATTTATGGTGTTAACGCCTTTAGGATTCATTCAACATTTTTTCTCTTTTTTTGTTTTGCTGTTCATATTTTCATTGTAGTTGTAAAGTATTTTCAAGAAGATAAGAGGGTAATTTTTAAATGTTACTCAAGTTTAACTGTAGCACAGCTCTAAATTACTCAGTGAAAACAAGGATCATTGACATGTTTGCATGACTTAAATGAGACCGCTGCAGACATCACCTGGCAGACTCTTGCTTGTTGTTTTTTAATAACGCTGCAATAACCAGACAGTGGGTCCCCGAAAGCCCTGTAGCATTAATCTTTTTCACTTCTCTTTCCAGGAGACTAACGTAATGTGGTGCTGAAACATATGCTAAGAAGGGGGCCATGCCAGGTATTGCTATAATAGGATTTATACAGACTAAACACTCTCATTAAAATGCCCTTGTAATGCAGCAGAGATACGGCCCTCAAAGAAAGCAATATCCCAAGCAGTCTAAGCCTGTTGAACTATGTTCCTGTGATCAGGTTTGTTTTTTATACCAGCTCTATTCTTATAATGTGACACCTCTCAGCTTACTCCCTTTGAAACAGAATAAGAGGGACGCACATGCACACTTGGGTAAGTCTGGACACACACACGCACTGACACAGACACACACTGACACTGACACTGACACAGACACTGACAGACACAGACAGACAGACAGACAGACAGACAGACAGACAGACACACACACACACACACACACACACACACACACACACACACACACACACACACTCTGAGCAGGCAGCTAAGCCTGGTTGGGACTTGGTGGGTTGCGATATGGGCGGCTTTATCCGATCCGGGCCTTATCTTAAAAGTGTGAGTGAGTGCCACCGTCTTTGTGACCGACACGTGTATGTCGTTTTTATGTGCCTGACTCATGTGCTCCTTCACACTGTGTAGAATTATGTCTGCATGTGTTTGAATGATGGCAATGTTCTTTTATCTGTTTAACTAAAGAAAAATAGATTCTAGGTGCCAAATGCAGGAGACGTTTTTTGTTTTGTTTTGTTTTTTTTTTAAATTAGAAACTGAAAAAAAAAAATATACACTGAAAAGAAATCCAGCAAAAGTGATGACAGAAAGTTATAAAAACAAAATGAAGGAAAGTACTAAACACTATACCGTACATGTTATGATTTATTTCAAGTTTCGCATCCTTAGCCAACCATACACAGCTCCGTTGTGAAAATATTCCATTCTCTAAAAGACCTGCTCTGTAGAGAACTTGCTCAGCTGTAACAAAAAAAAAATGTGACACACAATAATGAAACTGTGTGAGAATAAAAATCAATAGTCTGATTAGATCAGAAAATATCTTTTACTGTAATATTTGGAGTGTCTAGACTAGACCAGAAAGCGTTATTTATTCACATAAAGAAAGACTGTTCTCAAGAAAAAAAAGGTCTAAGTGATTGAGTTTAAAGTTTAAGGCTGTTGTGTTTTCAATTGAATGTTTTTAAAGACTAAACCCTCTGGAAATCTAATTTTCGCCAGTGTCCTGTGATTCAACTCCTCACCTTTCTATGGAGATTTATAGGACATGGACACCATGACATTAAGTGTCGGGTGGCGTTACAGACACTTAGCACGACTCTAGCCGCACATATCAGTCATACCATCTGGTCAGAGGTGAAACAGGCTAGAATCTTTAAACCACAGAGGCCAGTGAAACATGAGGCTTTTCGACCTGGTGTTAATTTACTCTTGCCAACTAATAGTCAAAGTCAAATTTTGTCGCCAAAATGTTTGCATCTGAACTTCTGTCACACTTGAGGATGACCACACTCACTCTAAATAAACCGTTGGTGCATTCGAAACCATCTGGAGCATGTGGACAGACAATGGAAAGGTGGAATGTGATTTAGAGCGTCTCTGTGGATGTGTCGACACATTTTACTGTGAAAATGGGTGGATGCAAGTTGAGTCACCTTCCAGGGAAAAAAAGAAAAACCCCTAAGGTGAAAAACAAAACTCTGACAGTTTTTGACTGGATCTCCAATTTGGTGACAACTGTGGTCACTGGTTGCTGTGTGACTACAAAGCCTCTGAAGGCTTACAACAGAGAGGGAATGGGGGGGATTCGAAAGGGGAGGAATATAAACCTGATCACCAGCTGTGTGCCCAGTGTTTATTTAGCCAGAGCTGCTTGGTCGTGGTGAGGACGCAGTGAAAGGGCGAGAGCAAGTTGTACATTAAAGTACTGTTGGATGAATAGGTCTCCCGGGATGGAGGAGAGGGAGGGGCTGGGGAGGGGGGGGGGGGGGTACAGAAAATGAATATGACACAGAGAAGGAGAAAAAAAAGAGACGGGAGGGGAGGAATGAAAAGAGGGAGAGAAAGGAAAACAAGAAAAGGAGACTGAAGGAGGAGGAGAGAAAGTGGGAGGCAGGAAGGCCAGACTGGGCATGTGAAAGGCAGCCTTTGTTTGACACATGCTTGAAGAGAGCTAAAAATACTGCTAATACCGTCTGGACACCCTACTGCTTCCTCTACGCTCGCCGTGTGAGTGTGCGCGTGTGTGTGTGTGTGTGTGTGTGTGTGTGTGTGTGTGTGTGTGCACGTGTGTGTGTTTGCGTGTGTGTGTTTGCCTGTGTGAGTGTTGTGGATCACATTTCGCCATGGTTAAGATTTAGGATTAACCTAAGGGATTGAGTCCTCACCTCCCAGCACAACCCACCCACACACCCTCAAGTGACACACATACTTTAACACCCCCACAGATGCACTCCCATTATGGCAACATATGCATGTGGACACACACACACACACACACACACACACACACACACACACATACACATACACACATACACACACACACACACATACACACACACACACACACACACACTCTTAGAAAAACACTGCCCCTGACATCCGAACACCCCTATGGGCTCATTCTCTAGTTTCTAACCGTCTCTTTGAAGTGTGTCTAAATGGGAAGGATTAGTGTAATAGTCTAATGTTACGATGACATACCCCTTCTCTACGACTTGCCACCGTATATTACGGGCCGCACCCCCCATTTCCCCTGCACCCGTATAGACCCAGGCGGCCCTCAACCACATCAACCACTATTGTTTTTGGAGGGAACCGTTGCCCGGCTTCACTGAAATGGTCAGACAGATGGAGGTATTAAAGTTCTGGCCATCACTTATCAGCTTCTAACATCTAAAATCCCTTTTCAATCAGACCAGTCGCCAGAGCTATTCTTTATGATTATTGTATTTTTGTGCTATGCCACATCCAACATGTCTGCCCACTACAAGGTGCATTACTTTTTCTTTTTTTTCTTTTTTATCCTGCTGTTCATGTCTTCATCCTGTGGATTCTGTCTCATGAACAAACGTCCTTTTATCTTGTTTTGTCAGGGCATTTTTCCCCCCTATGCCATGTTGAAAATTTGTAACAGATGACCCACATTAATTCATCCTCATTGTTATCAATTAATTTGTAAATGTGCCGGATTAAGCTAAAAAAAACTACTGTTTATCTGTAATCCCTGGTCATTTTGTATCTTTTTCCTTTTTATCAAAAAAGTGATGGTACTTTTATCATCAAGGATCAAGTTGTTTTATCTGGACCTTTTGTGTGATATGAGAGGGTACAAAAAAGTGCCATTTTCATTCAAGTAAAACTGATGTGGATAATTCTCAATTTCACCCCTTAGCGATAGTCTATACACGCATTCTCTACCACTTCAAACCACACTTGACCCCCTCCCACACCACTGCCCTCTTAAGTTGATTCTTTGGATCATTTTTCACCATGTCTTAAAAAGATCAAGATTACTAATTCACAATGTTACAAACAGCTTTCCCTCTGAACTTTCTGTCTGTGTTTCATGTTTCAAACAATTGTTGAAGATTCTGTGCACAGCTCACATTCCTGTTTGCTATCGAATGGTGGACCAAAGGGAATTCAGCACTTCTCTCTGTGAGTCATGTAGCTCTGTCTGATCCGACATTTGCAAGAGGCCGTGAGGAGAGAGGGAGAACAGAAAAAAATAGACAGCCAGAGACCCACACCAAACGGCTAGAAAATGGAGGAAAAAGGGAAAAAATTGAGGGGGGGGGGGGTTAAAAGAGAAGGCAAATGAGAAAGATGTTTAGAGGATAAAAGCTGAAAAGAACACTGGTACGAATAGAAAGACGGGGAGGAAGAGGTTAGAGGAGGGTACTGTAGAGGATGGAATAGCTAAAAGGAGAGAAAGAAGGGAAAGATAATGGCTTGAAACAGTGCTAAGGTTTCTGAAACATAAGATTTAGCTCTGTGGGGGGGGGGTCTCCTTCTCTCTGCCTAGATAATCAGCCATCCAGGGGAGTAGCCCTGAACAGATCAATAACACACACACACAATCACACAATAACACACACTTTGAAATATACACCCAAACACACCACTCACATAAAACCAGTCTAATCCTTCTAAGCATTTTCAAAGCTGACCCCTTAAACTGCAGCAAAATGGTTCCCTATGTAGAACGCCTATCTCAGAAGATCCCTGGGGGGCCCTGTGTATGTATTACATGGAAATAGTCCATCAGTCATCAGAGAGGGGTTGTGTTTAAATAGAATAAATAGTGCACACGAGTCGGGCGGAGAGGCTCTCAGAGTAGGAGTGGGTGGAGGAAGGGGCGGAGGAGGAACGAGTGTTTCAGACATATCAGCTCTGTGATACCAAAACCATGTAATCAGCCGCAAGTGACAAGATTTCTTTTGTCTGTCTTTTAAAACTGTTCAGCCGCAGTGACAGGCCTCCGCTGCTCTGAGGGTTGTGTTTTTAAGATAATTACCGAGCAAGCTTACAGTATCTCCATGGTGAAGTACAGTTCATGTGCAGGCTGATTCATAGGTTTGTTGTAAAATTACATATGTTTACTTATGCAAAGCCTTTCGAGATGTTTTAACCGTCAGACAAGCCCAACCTCCACTTCTTGTAAGTTGCATAAAATATGATTTAATGTATTTGTACTGTGAAAGCTGCCGGGATCAAAATATTCAAGATGTAACAAGTGAAAATGCTCTGAGAAGTTTAGCTTCCAGATAATTCAATAACAGTTTCTGCTGCTCAAAAAACATTTTCTTCACAGCACACCAATATTCAATGGGCCATGGCTATGTCATCCTTGACTCTCCGCTGATGCAACAAACGTGATTTAAATGAGATTTTACTCAAAAACTTTACAAACAAGTCGTCTATTGTAGATCTGGTTTTCCGGTTGGCTCAGTCTCACATCTCTGATTGACCCCTGTTCTCAGGAAAAGGAAGGAGCTGTTTTTAGCCAATGAGCTAATGTTACTGTTTGTTTTTGGGTTTTTTTATTAATTAAAGTCAGTCGATATCAGGTGAAGAAATATCTAGCAACTAATTATCCAGAAACTTTTAAACTAAATAGCCAGGAACTTATTCAGAACTAAAATAAGACTAATTATTGGGCTTGAATTTGATCTACCATGGTTTCTGATAAATACTGATGTTGCTGTGTTTGCTGGGAGTGTAAACAGGCAACTGCAACCAGAACACCTCAATGAGATGATTATATGTTGGGGCTGCATGTACATCAGCTTGGTTTGGAGTTCTTTTGGTTCATCAAACGACGCGTAGGGCTCAATAAACAGGGAGGAAAACACCTAACTGAAATAGTTACAGCACAGAGACACTTGCTTTTCTGCTGAGCATGAGGACATCCTCATGAATATTGATGCAACAGCTGTCAAAAAAATATATTAAAAATAAAATACTGGAATGAATATGGCCACATCCACATTAGAATTTCTAAACGAATGAAGTAAATCTTTCTTCCCCTATGGGTCATTCTGGACTGTAGTCTTCCTTGGTAATGAAACGGAGAGGGTTCTTTCATATTCCATAAGCTGTGAAATAGTAAGGGATCGGATTGTGCTCTCTGGTGTCTCTCATTCAGACTGAATCAGTTCCACCCGACAATGATCCATCTTTACCTCTGACTCCACGCTTGTCACGTTTGTCTTTTTGCATCAACCGCCATCTTTTTGTCCGCCCCCCCCTTTCTTAATTTATCTCTCTCTCTACACACACACACACACACACACACATACACACACACACAAACATACACAAACAACCATACACACACAAGTGCACGTACGTTTAAACTGCCCATAAAGCTCCCAACAGAAGGGTGCCACATCCTCAGAATATATTAATTTGAATGTTGCTGCTTTCTCTCCTCTTATTCACAGCTCTTTCACTCATTCACCCTGAGAGAATATCTCTCACATTCATATAGATTAGGTGAATAATTAGGTATCTTTAACCCACATTGATTCGGGTGCCATGGCTTTGAAACAGGACATCGAAGCCCTATGTTATCTGACGGAAATGTCAAAGCTTTATAGAGGTCAAGCCACTGTGAATGAAAAGGCACAGACGTGTATGAGGTGAGAATACAAATTCCACGCGTGAACACAATTTGACATTTCTTTCCATATTAATCAGGAGAGTTTTTTTTTTTTGATTAAAAAAAGAAGAAGATTCAGTAGTAACTCTGAAAATTCATCAATTGTCTAAATAACACAGAAATTAATGAAGAAAAAGTGTTTGCTGGGTCAAACTCACTGCTTTTTGGCCACTGAAATTCAACACTTTTGCATTTTGGTCTGTTGGTTTTGATGAAACAAACTCTTTTAAGAGGTCACCTTGGACTATGGGACATTTCTCACAATCCTGAAATTTTTTCTACTAAATTAATTAACCGATAATTGAAATATTCACTGGTTCCAGCCTTGGTCTTATTATAATCCAGTGTAAAATAAACAACCCCATTTAAAGTAATATTCTGATTTAGATCAGTGAACATCTTATCACTGAAAAAGTGAACAAGATCAAGGATATGACGAGGATTTTGATGGCACTTTTGAAAGTGCTCTCTCTGAATGGAAACTTAATATTGATACTATCTGTGTCACTCGTGGAGCAAACATTACTACCAGTGGTCTCATGCCTGGTGAAACAAGCAGCCCTGGGGCTTTCAGTTTCCATTTGAGAATAGATGGTTAGATAGTTGAGGCCTTAATGTCCGAGGCACACACTTATCTGTACATAATGCACACCCTCCGGCCAACCAGCATCAAGTATCCTGCCAGGCTCTTATTAGCTGGGAATGTTGACACCGCTGAACTCCTGAATGACCTGTTGTTTTATTATGTATCGGGTTTATTATTGTTATTATTCTCAATTTTTTTTCTCATTGAAAACAATGATTTTAAAACTGGCCGATGGGTTTCGGGTCTCCCATGAGCCAAGATTGAGAATGCAGCTAAAACCGCTGGTACGGTCCACTGTATCTTTGTCACTGTGTTCGTCCCCGTTTACTGTATGAATCTCTCTCTCCACAGATGACATTTATCAACTGACACACCACGGAGAAGGGTTCACAGAGTGGAGGGACATGAGTCAAGGCACAACTCAAAATAACTGAAACGTGTCAGTGTTGCTTTTGTGCCGTCTGTATATGAAAGTTGATGTGTGGGCTGGTAAATATGTTTGCGGAAGTCGCGGGCAGCTCCTTCATGCTATTGATTTTCTATCTGTTGGTCTGACATGTCTGACCTGCCCACTCCCTTACCGCCAGCCACACACAAACACACAAACATATACAAACACAGAAACACATACAAACACACACATAATCTAATAGAGATGTCTGACCATTCTCGCTCAAAGAGAGAAAAAAAGAATAATACAGAAGAAAAATAAGAAGTGCACGATTTATCAGTCAAAAGATGACCCGTTATGTGGAGAAAAAAAAAGTCTAAATCACAAAAGAACTCTGTTTTAGTCAAGAAGCTGCATAGGTTGACACCATATATTTACTTTATGTATATTTTTTCTCTCTCCTTGACCCCAATCTCTTATATGTCTCCACTAGCCTCTTTTTTCTTATATAAAGCTTGCAGTCAATCAGAGACATGCAGTAATACACAAATGTTACAGACAATTTCAACAAGAGGAAAACTAGGAAAGCAATTCCTTTAGATATAGGTTTAACTTTTTTTTTTCTGTGTATACTTGTTTTTATATGGCTGTCATTATGTAATTTGTATTCACCAAGCATTTTTCTCGGCAGTACTAGGGATGGCAACAGCAAAAGTGGTCGATTAGTCTGTCAGTCTGAGTGACCGTTCCTTGTCATTTCATCTGTTGCCACCATACGGTTGACATCTAGACAGCGATTGGATGGAGTTAAGACATTCATGCCCCACCACCCTTTCCATCAAATGCAGGCCTGCTAATGTACTAACCTATGATGTTGAACATGGTAAATGGTGAACATGTCAAACATCAACTTGTCGGCATTGTAACTGTGAGCACGTTAGCATGATGATGCTGGCATTCATCTTAAAGTACTGATTTTGGACACTTATTATAATTCTGCATAATCACTTACAATTTTATATTCAAAACAAAGGTCATTTTAGCCTCTAGAAAACTGCGGCTTTGCACAATAAAATAAAACGTTGGTCTATATAGAGCTCTACTTGGTAAATGGGAACTGTCCTGTTGTTGTCTTACATCTCTTTTTATCCCCCCCTTTCTCATCAGAGCCTTTCTACCAACCTATCTATACAGCCTGCATCAGAAAATGTTAAAGATGCAATTAAACAACAGTTAAACTTCCTGAAAAACTGTGAATCTTCACTCGTGAGAGAGTCTAATCATCTCTCCGATAGGTTTTCTGATCTGGCGCCTCTATTGACAAGACAATATCTCTCTTTTATCTTTCTCTTTCTGACTCTCTTCCCCTCTTTTTGTTTCCCCTTAACTTATTGTGTATCCTTGGAAATCACTTCTTTCCTCTATTCGTCCTTGTCTTTCGTTTTCTTTTCCTATCTCTATTTCTCTCAATAACCAATGAAGAACAATTATCTCTATACACACAAGCCCAATGCAGCTTTACATTACATCCACTGGGTATGAAGGTGTCTGCCAGTGGCCTCAAACATCACTTTGTACAGATGACATCATTTGAACACCTTTCTTCCATTTTTGCTCCGGCATATGGTCCCACAGCAATTAATTTACAAAACCCCCTCTAAGCAGGCAATTAAACACATCCCCACTTAACCTCGCTTTCAAATACTGTGGATTATACACACAACCTAATGAAAAAGACTCTTCTTCTCGCTCCTGTTGTTCATTATGCTAATGTAATTCCCCTTTTAGCTGCCTTTATTTTAATATTCAGAGAAAGTGGAAGACTGGAGGAGGAAAAAGAAAATAGTTTGGTTTTTTGGTGATTCACACATCACCAGTTATCGTGTTCCAATAAATAATTCGGCATTGGGTTGACAGGAGTGGGTGTGAAATTATTATAGAGTGCACCTTGATTATTGAAAATGGAGTGCATCTATTTTGTCGGGGAAAAAAAGGGAGACATCTGTGGGATTTTCTCTTTTTTTGTACTTTTATATTTTGCCACCAGAGTGTGAAGTGCAATCCAAGTCACACAAATGTAATTATACATGGAAGATGGCGTGTGTGTGTGCGTGTGTTTGTGTGTGTGTGTGTTTGTGTTTGTGTTTGTGTTTGTGTTTGTGTTTGTGTGTGTGTGTGTGTGTGGGGGGGGGGGGCAACGAAACAGGAGGATACACTTTTTTCCTTTATGAATAATTTATGGGGCTGAAATCTATGAGGGGTTCCTGCTAAGTAGTCCTGCTGGCAGACAGTGACTAAGTTCACACACAAAAAAACATAAGGTGTAAAGGGGTAATGAGGGATTTCTCATATGTACACACAAGTATGAACACTGAGGACATATGAACAAACATATATTGTACATGAGAGCAACACACATATGGGGAAAATGCATACATACAATGACTTTGAAAGGACAGAGCCTACAGGACATACTTTATTTTATATACACACTTAAGTATTTCGACAAAAACAGTAACCTGGGGCCCGATATATAAACATTCATATGAACCAAACTAGGCATAGATATAAACTAATACTTTTCAAAGAGCAGAAAAAATGTGTACACCTCTTCAGACAAATCAAGGGGGGCATTACCACAAAATCAGGTTCAGGTCAGACACCAAGTAATACCTGGACCAGAATCATGTGTTAAAGTTGCAAAGTGTCATGTGGTGAGGGGTAAATCGAAAAGTACGTTGAACCAAAACAAGAGAGAAAATCAAATGTGCAATGGTTTTCTTTTAGGCTATTAGAACGTTTGCTGCATATGTAATTTTTTTTTTGTCTACACGCCTTGTGATTCAAAAATGTGGAGGCAACAGTGAGCGACTTCCAGTTGATGGAGAATGAAATACTTTACAGATATACTACAAGGGATGTAGTGCAATGAGGGGATGTAAGAGGAGGTGATGAGATGTTTTTTCTTTTTTTGCGTCACTTGCAAATGGTTGTTTTTGTGATTTGTATACTGTTACATTTTATATAGGCTTATTATAAAAGCTAAAACACGGAGTGATGCTGATTAACTGCCAGAGTGTATGTGGTGCCACATGTCACTCAGCCTGTTTGCTGACACAAGGAGCAGGTTATGGTATCTTGATTGGGAAACACTGAAACAAATCTAATATCCACTTGCTTGCTCTTCCACATAGCATCCGGTTAGGAATTAGGGTAACAAACACTTTGTAAGTATTCTTAAACAAATTTTTGTTTTTCCCCTTGTCTTGTATATATTATAAATACTTATGAATACTTTTTTGTGAAGTAATTTGTAAAATCTTTTTGCAATATAAGTGCTGTAAAGTGCCTCTGATGATTGAGACACAGGATTCCTGATAATAGCTGTTTCTGGTTACATGTGGTGAATTAATGACACATAGCTACAGCTGTCTGTAATGGCTGCTCCTCCCCGGTTGAATAACCACACTGGTTTGATTTGGTCAACAACAAAACCATGGATACACACAAATTTTTATAAAAAAAACAAAATATTTCTGGTACTATAAGGTTTGATTCTGCGGTGTTTATGCAACCAGCCCCAGGTGTATTTTTGTTATATTCTTGCAAATTCATGCAAACTGTTTAAACTAAGAGGAAAGCAAAAAAAGATGAAAAAAGGGTGCAAATGTGCAAAAAAGTTCATGATAATCACAATTTAAAAAAATAACAATCTACTACTACACACACACACAGAGTTAATATGTTTGAGACATTTTTTAACAACCCCCAGTTGGATTTGCTCAGACAGAACACAGAAAGACAGAAACACAGACAGAAAAAGAAAAAGACACATACAGACTCAAGAGTGCCCTGACCACTAAATGCTTTACTCCTCACTCTGTGATTATATGTTCACACTCACACACTCTACAACACACATGTGAACAGAGACAAACTGTGAGTGTCCCAACTTCCAAATACTTTACCCACCTGGAAAACCCAAAGCTCTGCTAGTTAAAAGCTTTCCGATTGGATGTACACGTATCCGGTTTCACTTTAAAGAGCCTGCGGGAAGCAGAACCGCTCACCATCGGCGGGAAAACATCACGCTTTTATTCCGAGAAAGAGAACGAGGCGATGACCGGCAGGAGAGATGGATGGATATAGACAGAGGCAGCGAGAGTGCAGGAAAAGGAGGGTCTGTTGTAATTAGTTTATCTAACATCACTCTTCTTCTATCTCTGCCATGGTCTCCCTGGGTCACTTGTCCGGTCCTCCCTTCTCACTTCACCTGCCTCACCGTTTCTGCTTAAACATTTCTCATCCCTCGTTTTCGTCTCTAGTTCAACTCACCCCAACTTTCTATAGGTGATCTCCTTCTGTCCTCCTCCTCAGTTCATGTTTCATCTCCTCTTTACACCTCCTTCCTTTCCTCTCACCTTTCCCAACCCTTTTCTGTCCCTCAGCTCCATTCCCTCATTTTACCTCCACCACTCTGTTTGCCCCCCTCTTTCTACTAAAAACCATCCATCTCTTTTTTCTTTCACCTTGTCTCCTCTTTTCATTCTGTTCATCCCTCCATCCGTCCATTCATCCGTCCAGCGTAATGTGTCCCTAAGTGAGTTACCCGCGGAAACAAAGTGGATCGCATCACTGTGGTGATTACATCACCCAGTTGATATTATGGGCACGACTGTTTCTGCTCTGAGTGTGAGAGAAAGACGGAGCTCATGCAAGAAAGGCCCTGCTTTCTATAATGGCAGAGCTATTTAGTTTATAGGTTATCAGTTTCAATGTGTGCTCTGAAGCAGTGTTATTGTAATAAACCCTGGCATTTTCATGTAAACATGCATTCTGCCAACCTCAACTGCTGACTGCCGTAAGGAAATAGACGTATGGCCTATACCTTTTATTCTACTCAAATCACCTAGAAAATTTATCATTCCAGTTGCAAAAACAGCAGCTTGTTTGGGACAATAAAGGTCAAGGAAAAAAAAAGAACCACCAACAGAAACTCAAACCAGCTAACAAGTAGCTTAAACTAACGTGCACCAACTTTCCCGTCATAATGTGATTAAATCGATAACATGAGTAAGGCTGAGCCCAAGTAAACCCCATATTCTAATTGTGTTAAAATATGATCATGCCAATAGCCAGAGTGAGCGAAAATCGAGACTGTCCTTCATCCACTATCCACGACCGTTCCACAGCCTTAACCGCATTTATTTTCATGACCATGACAACAAAGGGGCCCTTGAAACTTAATGAAGTACTTTTTTTAAACCAGACCACAGTCTTTTTCTAATCCTCAACTAATCATGACCATTTCAACAGCCTGGATCACGTTTATCATTGGTACCATGATGACAAAGGTCCGGTAGGTACAAACTATGCGCATGTAGGTTGGAGGACTTGTTTATGAATGTAACAGTTTGATGGTGCATGCTCAAGATGTTTAGCTGATAAGAAACTTCATCAAGTCTCTTCATTGTTTGTCCTTCTTATAGGCAGCTTGGACAGTCTTGCTTTATTGTGTTAAAGTTACTATAAATAGAGCTTAAATCATAGTTTTATTGTACATTTCACAAGACATACATGAGTGTATAATGCTATATTGTCAAAAATATCAGGTGTGAGGTTGAAACGTGGAGGGAAATTGTTATTTAGTGGTAAATAGAAGTTGTACCTTCAATCACCTCTTTCTGTGCATGAAAACAGTGATAGTTAAGAACAATCTGAAGCATCTAATGTTGAAATCTTAATCAAACTAATGTCCACAAAGAAAATATGGATTACCATAGACTTAAAATGGAGTTTCTGAAGTGCTGACTGAATGCATATTTTGTGTAGGACATCAGCTTAATCTTTCACTAGAAATTTATAAACTGCTGACCGGGCTGTTTCAGGAGAGCGTGATCAAACATGACCTTAACTGACTGTTGGAAGTTGCAGCAACAGTTGCCAGAAGGGTCGGCTTTCACATTAGACTATTTGTCTGTGAAATTTGCAAACCAGTGCTTGTAACTCATTATTTACGCAGTGAGGATGTGCAGGGATACATTTAAGCCTTTTTAGACTTTTTAGGAAACATTGATGGCAGAGACCTGAATACAAATGTGATCACCATTGGTATTTCTGCAGACAGTTTGACAGTTTAGAGCGACTGGAAGTGACTGGGGTTCCTTTGAGAGTTCAGTAAGTGATAATGAGGAAGGATAAGGAAGGATGATAATGACAATTTCCCTGATGAAGACCTTGCAGGCCAAAAAATTGTTATTTAGAAACCCTCTTTAAGAGTCGGCAACTTTTATTAGTTTTGATTCTGAGTGAACATCCAAAAGTTTCACTGCATTTCATTTTGCTTACCTTTTTTTTTGCTCTGACACATTCCCCAACCATTGTCAGCAAGACTGAATTAAAGTTTGGTCCAGCTTAAAAATGGTCAGACATTTTTTCCACTGTATACCATAATGAGTCCTTTTTTTTCTTATGCACAAATGAAACGTGCCTACACATGAAAGGCTACATATTGCAATTTAATGTTTTGTTCTTATGGGTAACAAGTCAAACAGGACTTGAGATGGGAACACCAGGGGGGTCTTCAAAAGTGAAAATGAAAAATACAAGAAAAAAAATCTCCATGTATAGATATCTTATTATGACGCACTGTAAAATATAATGTAATTAACCAATTCACTCAAACCCAGACGCATGAGAAAAAGCCAAACCAAACCAATCAAGTCACACACTTTATGACAGTGAAGGAGGTTTTTCCTAAAAACTGCTCTAAGTGAAACTATAAACTGTCTAAAAGCTTTAACTTAAATATTTCCGTCATTCAAATCATCAAATGTACTAGTAAATCAAGTGTGTTGTTTAGTCTTGTAGAGGCTTCAGCATCATCCCAAGTGATTCATCTAATGAATACTAGGTAACTAAAAAGAACTGAAGAAGAGCTAAACAGTGTTTGCTTGTACATTTAGTTCAGTATATGAGTTCAGTATATTTAAAATCAGGGCTTCACTGGTGGCACGGGGGTGTCAGCACTGTCAGCTGGGGGCTTGCGTTTCCTCCATCCTCCACCCAGGGTCCAAAGACATGCAGGTGAGGTTAATTGCCAGCTCCAAAATTGCCCGTAGGTGTGAAAGCAAGCATGAATGGTTATGTACCTCTAAGTGTCTGCCCTATGATAGACCTTCAAAAGGATAATTGGTGTAGCTGATGGATGGATGTATCAAGGATTCACACCTGCACCTTCTTTTGTGCTGAGGCACTTCAGTCAATGGTTTGTTGTCTTAAAAAAGGGTGATTTATGGGTTAAAACCTATTCACGTACTTGTATCAGTCTTTGCAAAATTTCGACTCCCCCTCCAATCCACTTGAATCGAAGCTCACAGGACCAAGATTCAATTTCTGGCGCTGTTCTTGTGGCGTAATACATGCATATATCTTTTATTCTGCCAACAATGCTTGAGTAAGGCCAAGGGAAGTACTCAGAACACACCCCAGGTGGGACTAAAACCCACAATCCCCAGGTCCTGGAGGCTGAGTCCTTATCCATTAGTCCACTGGGTCACTGGAAAAAGGGACTGCCGAAGATAACTGTACTTAAAAATGACACTGTATCAAAAAAAATGGAAGCCACAAGATAATAAAATATATTGGATACTATTTTTAATGTTGATTTTTTCAAGAACACGATTCTTATCTCAGTGAAGGTTAAATCGTGTTTGAGGGAAAGCATAAAATATGGAGCAAAAGTTTAACATAAAAAGAACTCATACATACACACACATTGGCATTATACATATATATTTTTGGAAGGGAAGTGTGCTGTCAGCAGCCAAATGAGTGCTTGATTAGTAGAAAGCTAAATGTGGGGAAAAAAAACCCAAAATTTAAGCTTAATAACTGGAAGGATCCTCTTTATTTTAACCCGTTTTTCTTCGATTAAATCACTGTCTTGACGACTCTGCCCTGAAACCTGGTGCTGCTGGTGCAGCCAAGTTGATTTTTAACTGTCAATTTTAGATGTATCTGCTCCTTAGCTCTGTTGCTTTATTGAATTGTCTTTACTACAGTCATATAACAACCCCAGCTAATATCCTGACTGCGATTTTATCAGAATCTGCCTTTAACCTTAAGAAGTCATGTTTTCAGTCCTGTTTGTTCGCTTGCTAGGCTTCTTGAAGCTTGTTAACAGTCTGTTTTTGTTTTTTTTTTGGTTTAAAGTAAGACCATGGGCCAAGAAACATGCAATTCTATAGGAAAATCTGAATTTTAACCATTATCAGTTTGCTTACTAACCTCTGCACTTACAGCTGGAGGGCCCAGACTCTTTTGATTCACCACAGGTCACGCAAGGAAGCAGACAATAAACTTTAACCTCCCAAAATAGTTCTTGTTGATGTGACCCAAATTTTTGTCTGGGTTGGTTGTCTGTCTAGTGTGAGGGATACTCCGAACCGGCAGCGAAACAAGAAGTTGCGTCCAAAACAGAGAAATGAGAGCCCATTTTAATGGGAGAGAACTGCAGACTGACATGCAGCAGATTAGGATATTACATAGAATCACTGGAATGCTAATGTTTACTCACCCAGGGGAGAACAGAGACACTTTGAGAAGCCAATATGAATTTCCCTGTTTTTATGTTTGTATCAGCTTCCCTCCTGAGGAAAACACAGTTGTCAAAAAGCTGTGAGTGTGTGTGTTTTTGTGTGTTATGCTCTGCAAGACTGATGGTGATTTTCTGTATGTGACAAAACACTGCAGTGTTCTCTAAACAAATTACTGAATTTCAATTAAGAGATGTGTGTATACGTCTGAGTTTGTGTGTTAAGCAGGGTGAGACTGTTTATTTTCTCTGTGTATACTCTATTCTCCTCTCTCTCTCTCTTAAATTTTGCTTTATTTGTTGCACAGTAAATATCAGTTTACAGTCAAAGGTGGCTTAAGGTTATTAAAGTGTCATGTTGTAAAATGGCTCAACAGGATTGTGGATCAATACCCATAAACACTGCCTCAACAGCCAGAGGAGTTTAGGATGCTTAAAAAGACTTTCTTGTCTGTTCTGTTTGTTGGACGCAATCCCACACCTGGTTTCATAGCAGCTATTTCACTTTGCTTGTCCCATATGGAAACTAGTCTCTTTAATCCTTTATCAAATGAGTCAGAAGAATTTTTTTCAAGTGAACCACCGACTGTTTAGGTACAATATCAAACGGCAAAATTATGTCCTACGATATGTAGTATGGCTAAAGAAATAATATCCAGAGCTTTTTTTGAGTTTTTCAGGCCGAGTCAAGTTTGACTCTCAAGTCGGACTGGGAGAAGTCTGAGACGGTTCTCGGGTTTTTAAACGTGGGAACCCAAGTCCAGTCTTAGGTCCTTTAGGGAAAGACCAAGCCATGAAGATGAAAAGTCTTATAGGCACATTCAAAGTTGAGATGTGAGCCTTTCAGGTCTCTGAACCCTGACTGACAAAATGACATGGCAAATGAAATATGTTTCTTCTCAAATCTGTATATATATATATATATATATATATATATATATATATATTTTTTTTTTTTTTTTTTTTTTTTTTAACATTACTTAGACCAAATTCTGTCAATATAAAGGCCTGATAATTATAAAATTAACTGAATATTCAAGAGATTGTTTTTGTTTTCAAGTCTAGTGCCATGTCCATATGGTGTCAGGTCTTTAGTCCTTAATTTTGTGATGTAAGCCCAACTCAACTTAAGTCTCGCTTTTCTGCCTGTTTCCACTCATTAAGACAGTATTAGTATTACACTTATTACACTGTAAAAATACATCCAAACCTGGATATATCAAACTGGTAAGTCACTGTTTTCACAAACATGTGTTTGTGTAGGCCTAAGGTGAGAGATTTGGCCGTGTTTTTCAATGTCTCCAGAAGAAATTGAGATGACCTCTGTAGACCCTCACATCTAGACAAACACACACACACACACACACACACACACACACACACACACAAACACACACACTCACACTGCAGCCTGTACCGCCCGCACAACTTAAGCTTCTTTGAAAAGAGGGCAGGCTGAATCTCTCGAGGGCGTATCACAATATCACTGTCTTCTCTCCTCTGACACTTTTACACGCTCAAACACACTTGCGCACGTTCGGCGGCGTTAAAACCTTAATCTCATTCATTTATTTCTCATCAGCGAGTGACGGGAAGAGAAACAGTTGCATCACATTACCACACTCCGCTTCCAGGAAGCTCTATTAAAAAGGATGTTCACTTTTTTTTCACCCCCGCTACCGCTATTTACCCATAAGTCTTTGTAATCTGTTTAGAGGGTTTATGGGCGCAGAGAAAGTGCTCTTTCCTCACAGCACGGCCCA
Source organism: Istiophorus platypterus (assembly GCA_016859345.1). Taxonomy (NCBI): domain Eukaryota; kingdom Metazoa; phylum Chordata; class Actinopteri; order Istiophoriformes; family Istiophoridae; genus Istiophorus; species Istiophorus platypterus. The sequence continues at coordinate 4,025,555 of CM029124.1, forward strand.
TTTATCAAGCGAGATTAAGAAAAGGCCGGAAAGTGTTTTGGATACTCGCTATTAGAGTCCTCTCAGTTGCAAATTAAATTGTGCCACATTGTGTGTCATGAATGCGCGTTTGATAAAACCTCAATAGTATTGACTGTGTTAGTGTTGTCCATTCATGGTCATCCACCTACTGTATTTGTTTCAGGTTTAAAGTGAAGTAAACCAGGTTGCATGCCAAGTTTAAATGGTCATTTTTGTTGTTTTTTAGAGAGTTATCTTCTTTCTAAGGTAAAAGTAATGACAGTTTTTTTAGCTACAGAAAGCAGGATTTTTAGCTCTATTGGGGAACACAGTTGACAACTTGAGAACACATCATGGTCCATTAAATCCAATCCTTACTGTACAAAATATGTATTGTTTTCTTAAAAATTCGCTTTATCTAAAGGGGAAAGTTGATCCCCACCAACACACACCAGGCACTGCACAGAGGCAGTTACATTCTGCAGTGTGACAGGATCTCACCTTAGCACTCAATACTACTGACCCTTTGTTCAGCAACAACCAATGCATGGAGCAGAAAGTGATATGGACAAAAAATAAATAAAAATCAAGAAATCATAATATGAAATCTGACAGGAGTGAATGAGGCTTCATTATAAACTACTGAATACACACGTTAACATAATGTGCAAGTAGCTGGTAAATGCTGGCCCTCAACATACCAAGAATAACATCCAGGTCATTCCTCTGAAGTGGCAGCTGTCTACAGTACATTTATTTATCTATTTTTCATCCTGCCTGCAAGATGCATGATTGCAAACAAAGACTGTTGATTGTTTTTCAGTTATAAGCTATTTTTACATCACACTGTGCATTAGTGTAGTCTGTTTCCACAGCATAAGTGTGTAATCACTGTCATTCGGAATTTACATAAGACTACAAAACCGAAAACACCTTATATATGAAAATGGCAATGAAAAGTGAGTAATTTCCGAACTTAACGTGAACTCGGAATAACATCTGACACACCACGGACCTGTAGAGCCACACTAAGAGGAAATATAGAGGCAATCTAAAGTCACATCTGAGTTTAATGCCCTTGAGGCGACTCACACGTGCACACGTTTATGGACACACTTCAACAGCCTTTTTATTTTATTCTTGTCGGGTATCAGGTTGTGAATAATGAAATGGCTATTGTGAGTGTGATACAGCAGGAGTTAGTATGTGTGTTTGTGTGTGTGTGTATGTGTGTGTCTGTGCTCCTGTATTTGCATTATGAGAACCAAATGTACTTATGAGAACCAAATGTCCACATGAGTTTAGGGAGCGACAAGGCAAATCCAACATTTTACTGCGCTGCACCTCTGCAGCTAGTTGTCTGAGGGTCGGGTTGGGGGACAGGAAACGAATGTAGTGTTTGTGTGTGTGTGCGGATATGTGTGTGCAGATATGTGTGTTTGATGGAGGTCAAACTCAGTGCATTGTCATAAACTGTATATGAAATCTTTTGGATGCACTTCTCACCCCTGGCATCACCCCATGCACCCACAGACACACATTTCATGCTAAGTTTAGAACATATCATCCTTTGATGCCGCTATTTGTGTTCCTTCGCTTGCTTTTTATTCTGTTTTGTTCTCGATTGTTTGTTTCTCCGAATTTTTTTTTTTTTTTTAACAGTGATTTTTCTCAACTAACCTTCCAGTCAATCTTGCTTGTTGTTCACAGATTTAATCCTCTGTGATGTCTGCAAATTAGCATTTGGTTTGTGTCCCCTGTCACAACAAATATTTGTCTATGGATTGTTTTGCTCATATTTGACAGCAGATCATCAGTGGCTCTGTTTGTGTTGTACAGGGATTGTGTGCATGTGTGCATGTGTACCAACGGCTCTGTCCAGTGGGATTGTATTTGAGCTGATTTAGGAGATCCAATTGTTGGTAGTTCACATGGCCCTCCTTATGGGCAAACACTCACCTATTTATATCTTGTTTGTTGACACTTTTGTTTCTTTATGTTTCATGTTATGTTGCACAGTTCTGGAGATGTAAGCTGATAGAGAACCATTGTTACCAGAAACGTTTCCAACCATCTCTGCAAAATCTTAACGTTGGTTTCAGAAAATCAGAGCCTAGAATTAGATGTGGTCACTAGAACTACAGTATCTAATCTAGCTAGTAAATGGTAACTCACATCATGCAGATGTTTGCATATGACATGTTTGATCACCAGTTTTGACATTATTGTAACGAAAAACATTGTCCACAAAAAAAATCTGTTATTTCACTCATCTGTTTATTTTTTTAATTTAAATTAATTTTTCGACCACTAACAGTGCTAGAGAGCATCATTTTTAAGACTGGCTCCCTGTTTAGTCATTCATGCACTATTCACGCACTTCCACTGATCAAAAGTTGGTGGCAGTAATTTTGGCAAAAACATGTGGCAGCCCCCACAAAGGCAGGCAGGAAGATGACCCCTAGCAAGCAAAACATGAAAACAGTATATGTTTCAAATTCCTCCAAAAATCCTCTGCGTTTTTTGAGGAAGAAAAAGCTTATAAAAAAGTTTAGAGCTACACATTTTGATGAGAAACCATGAATGTAACATAACTAACATAACTCTGTTTATTTACAAAATAAGAAAACCAAAGGGGACCTTTAAATCTTTAATTAGAGCCAGTGTGCACACATTGGTTTTCATCATTTCAGTAACAGAGTTTTACAGAGTTGTTAATGAATTTGCTGACTTCATTCACTTTTTAAATCCAGTATAACTCAGGTCACATCTTGTTTTCTGTCACTGTTCCATACTGTCGTGTTTTTTCCTGGTTTCTTTGTAGATGTTTGTAATCTTCTTAATTCTGTCACACACACACACACACACACAAACATACACGCACACTCTCACAGATATAATACCTCATACAACCACACACCCCTGCTCACACGGAGAGGTGCTTTCATGTTTACATTCATCTGCCCTTGCTGGCTGCTTCAGGCTATTACCAAACAAATATTTTTGAGTTAGAGTGTGTGTGTGTGTTGGGGGCGGGGGGGGGGGGGTCTACTAGGAACTGCATTTGTGAAGAATACAGCAAAGTTTTCTCTTTTTCATAATAGACATAAATCTGACAAAAGACATTACACCGATTTCTCCTCATGAAAGTTTTTCTTTTGTTTCTTTTTACCTGACGTTCAAATTGAGACTGACCTCCCCACTGACCTCTGCCTCTGGCAGCCGTAGCATTTGAGTCTCTTGTTTTTTAAGTAGTAAAAGAGGAGGCTGCCACAAACCACAGAGAGAGAGGAGGTCATGTGGTGGGGATACATCAACAAAACGTGTTTGACACAGGAGACAGATGTTTGCTTCCCATTTCCAACAGTCAGTCAGTGCTGGTTTCTTTCAACTATGACCATGATTGTAATCTTACCCGAGTTTTCACTCTCTATCAAGATCCAGTTAAATGCTGGAACAGTTTCACTCCTCGATTCTGATAAAAAAAGGTTTTATCACTTTGTCAGTTCTGCTGATAAAGTCTTTTCTACATGTCGAAGCAGACAGTTTCAATAAAGGATATTAATCCAAAGTTTTATCTCAGGAAAAATATTTTTTATATGCCCCTATGTCAAGTTTCTTCATGCCATTTTCAACAAGTTTGTTGGCGCACATCTAAATGATGGCGTCTGAAACTGAGCGGACCTTGATGGAGTTGGCGCTGACAGATGTTGAACAGCAGTGTCCTGAATTTAACACAATGCAGAATTGAGATGACTTCACAGGGGGCAGTCTGTACGATGGCAGTGAAAAAGGAGAAGCCGTAAATTTGATGCCACTGAGGCAAGCAATCCCAGTTTTTACAGTCTGCATTGCTGTGATGTGTAGTTACATTTTTTGGGAGGTGCAGGTCAGACTAAAGTGCAGATTCAGGGCAGAAGCATAACTTTGCCTTTATCAGCTAAGTGTTGTAGCTGGTCCAGAGGACACTTGGTGTGACCACAATATGTAATATTGGATAGTTAAGTAATTCATCATATCTTATAAGCTTATCTCATGTTTGTGTAGAATTTCCCAAATGACCATTAAGGACAGCTGCCAGAAAGCCTGTTGACCCCAATCTAAGAAGTGCCATCAGCTCTAGTGACTGGTTGGGAAACTGGGTATTTAAACCTCAAAAGTTTAGACAATATAATTATGGAATGGCAAACAGTCTCCATAATAAAGCCATTGGATGGATGTCAGTTAATAAATAATTCCCTTATGAGGTTTTAGTGCATTTTCTTTCACTACTAAAGTGTAGAAACGGATTAGCAGTTAAAACAACAATAAGAACATACACACTTTATTCTCTTAAAAAAAAAAACAATAAAATAAAAGAACAAATAATGAACATAACTGTTGTTTTTCTTGGTTGTAGGGTGCATAAAGTTTCTGTCAGTTTATCAATATGTCTGCATTTTGTCATTCAATCTTAGTGTTTGTGTTTCTGCTTGTTGTTCATGTCCAACATAGTCTACCTTTCAGCCTGTGTGTATTTTTGTTTGTCTTTTTGTGTGTGTGAGTGTATGAAAGAGAGAAGCAATACAGTGGAGAGCGTGAGGACACCTGAGTAGAGAATTTAATACCTTCCTTCTTGCACAAAGTGCAGGTTGTAAATCACCTTTGTCAAAGTGCAGTGCATTTCTGTGGCTCCACCGAGGGATTGGCTGTGCCACTATGGGTCAGGCGGAGAAATTCTGCAGATTGATGTAAAGGATATACGGGAACGATGCTGGAGAATGGACTGCAAAGCTACACCTGGGGTGTTGATATACTGTATGTTGAGGCCAAAAATATGGTGGAGTATTGCATGTGGTGGCAGGAGGTGGAAATTTAAACAATGTGTCTTATTTTAACTTTTTCCTTAGAATCTTGCACCTCAGTTGAATAAAACAATGAAATCACATTAACCTGTTTGTATAGTAATCAAACAACTAAAATATAAATATAAAATATAATTTGCTGTGATGTAAGTATAGCAGATTTACATATTTTGATCAATTCTGCAAGATAACCGTACAACCTTCCTCACAACTTCTGTCCTGGAGTCGATGTTCACTGCTTTAAACCTCATAGGCAACGTTTTCCAAAACCATGAGCACACCTGATTGTCAGTCATTGTGGTCTAGGCTTAACCAGACGTTTAACAGGTAGTAGATCAGAAACTACTCATACTGTATAAGGCGTTGAGCAGCCCTATGAGCCACTTATGGTGTTTAGATGGGATGAGATGAGCATATGCTGAGAAACCTTATCTTCTACCTGGATGCCTAAATAACGTCCTTCTGCTTTTTTTTCCCTCTCCACCTGCTAACCTGAGTTTCGTTCCCATGTTTGTGCATGTGTGCGGCTCTATGTGTGTATATGCGTACACATGAGCATTAGTGTGTGTGTGTGCGTGCGTGCGTGCGTGCGTGCATGCGTGACCTTTGCTGACACTGTTCCCCACACTTACCCTTCTGACAGGTTGTGATTGATCGGCTGCTAAATGCTCCCTTCACACGGACACGCGCACACACACACACACACACACACACACACACACACACACACACACACACACATACACACACACACACACACACACACAAAAAAAGAAAGGAAAGTCCATTATACATCTATCAGCGAGTCTGTCCTAATCGTAATGGGAGACAGATGTAAGGTTCTTAGGAGTAGCACTCACTCTCTTTCACACACACACACACACACACACACACACACACACACACACACACACAATCTGTTTCACACACCTACGAAATAAGACATAAACTTACACTCCGTTTCCTCTTTCAGTCATTTTCACACATGCACACATTTCTTTCCATCTCAAATTACACACACACACACACAAACACACACACACACACACACACACACACATACATATACACACACACGCGCACACACACACACACACACACACACACACACACACACACACACACACACACACACACACATCCCCTCGGACAGTGCAGTATCCATTTAACGTGCTTAGCTGTAGTTGACAACAATGATCAGAAGTCTCCTTGAGAAGGGTTGGTAAGAAGGTGAGCTGTCCCCTTCACTAAAACCACTCATTACTCAACTCACAGCCTGGATGAATGGCCATGGTGTGCATGCTCCAAATGTGTGTGTGTGTTTGTGTGTTTGTGTGCCTATGTGTGCGTGGGTGTCTGCGGAGAAAAAAAAAAAAAAAAAGCAAGAGGGACCAACATGTTCCCACTCCTACGCCCCCGCCACCGCTATCTATTCCTTCTCAAAGTGAGAGAGAGAGCAAACTGGATGGAAAACGAAATGAACCTGAAGCGATTGCCCGAATGTGTTTCTGCATGGCGACCATATTGATTCCATTTCATATTGCAGCAAATACAGCCAGCTGGGGAAAGTTCAGGCCCTGCAGGGGTCTCCATCGATAGCCTTCAGAGACGTGGGAACAGCTCACACTACAGGAAAATATGTCCGAATTGAGGGAAAACTGTATTTTCTCTCCACTGCACTATTCATAAACACACAAATACTGAATTAAACAGAAAATGGATGAAACAAGCACGTAAAACATTTTAAGGAAATGTAGGTGACTTAAAAACAATCCGTCTGAAACATTTATTCCCAGGCTCCAAATGGAGGATTTTTCACTTTTTCAACTTCATCACTGAAATAACATGAAAGCACTGATTTGGCTTCACTTTCCAACTTGTCTGTTTCGCTTTATCGGTGGAAACAACACCTGGCCTGCCCAGCTGTGCAGAGATACAAGCTCTGGCAAAGAAACAGTAAATGTTGGAAACCTAAATTGCATAATAGCGACTGAATCACATTTCCAACAATGTGAAAAGTACAAAGTAAAAAGTGAAAAAAAAAAAAAAAAACCTGCACTGAATTAGCAGCCCCTAATGAAAATGCTAGTCTGCCTGTCACCACCTGCCTAGTAGCTCCGTTAACGTTGTCACCTTACCATACTGACGAGGGGGAACAAAAGAAGCCTTTTCTTTTTTTATACCGTCTTTGTCAATAAATCCAAGTCCATTCTCCTATTCAGTGTCAGAAAGATGAATAATGCCAAGGTGTGAAAATAATACTTTGCTTTTTTCCAATAAGGACAAAGAGCCTGGCTCTCTTAACGATCTGTCTCCGCATTAACGATCTGTCTGCATACTAATGGCTCAGCCTTTATAATGACTAAATGATGATGTGGGAGGAACAGAGAGGAAAACGTTAGCCTCCCATTGCGCTCAATGTTTTACATGATTAGAGGGAATATTCACCCAAAAAAAAAAAAAAGAAAAAGAAGAATGAATAAATAAATAAATAAAAGACTGTCCCAGGTCTTTGCTTCATAATGACAGATTTGATGATGTGGGCTGAACAAAAAAAAAAAAGTTTGACTGTGAACTGAATACTTCCTGACATGGGGAGATTAACACTAACTCTCAATCTCCAGTTCTTCAAATAGAAACTGGTTGGCTGCAGTTTTATTTGTTGGCACACGACAACATTGATAATGGTTTTCATTATTTTTAGTTGGCTTTTATAAAAAGATTGGAGAATATTTCCACTAATATGATACAATCTAACTTTTAATGTTTTCAGCCCGGTTGGAACTGAGACATCTAGATGTCCTTTGTCCTCCCACGTCGGCGTCACTAAATCAAGGATTCGCTTAGCCATTCCTCATGAAGTATCCTAATAACTTTTAATTTTGCGCAATCAGTCATTGTGCAAAAGTAGCTGTCACTGCTGTATAAGGGGCGGATATCGGACTTCCGTTCTCACTTCATCTCTTTCATTACTGAAGATAGGGAAGTTAGTGTCTGCTGTTGACGGCTGCCATTAGGAGCTCAATAACCTGATAAATGATGAAGGGGGAATTTATCTCTAAGGTCAGTCAATACCTCTGGTGATGAAGAGATAGCGGTGTGTTTTAAATTTTGATTTAATGAAACATCTAATGAAGCGAAGTGATGAGGATGAGGAGGTGTCATCCTGATACAGCGCCGTTATCAAATTTAGCCAAAACACTCGGATGCACTTTTAAAGGAAACAGGGAACTTACATTCGTCCTGCAGGAAACTTCTGCCTTATGCAGTCATGAATCATTTATTGATGTTGAGGGCAATGCTTGCGAATCAGGTGGATAATGATGAAGGCAAAGGCAGTTTGGTCAATATGAGAAAGACAGAGAGATATTAAGACTTCTTTTGCACAAAACTCCAATACTTCGTGTCAAAGAGTTGTTTTTCTTCCCTCTCCTTTTCTTCAACCCTCTTTGAGCAACCAGGTTGACTGAGATAGTTTTTTGCTATTTCTGATAACAGCCTGGAGTAACTGCAGGAGGACTGAGAAAAAAAATACTGAGAGCATGTCATTAAGTGTTATATGTGTATGACATTGATTTGGAAAACAAATTAAGTTTGAGTATTCTTTTTTGTTCTGTTTTTTTTTTTTTTTTTTTTTAATACGCTGGAAGCAATCTAATGGGAAACCTTAGGGTAAAATACGCATTACAGCTCTCTCAAGATAGATAATGATGTGGGAGGAGGAGAGAACATTATCTCCCCAGCTTGTCAGTATATGAATAAGTGAAGGACCTTACAGCAGGTGGAATAACTAATGAATTGCATCTTAGAGTATTATACTTTGAGCAGCCCTGCAGTCTGTTCCCTTTAGACACTAGACTTATGGCCCAAGAGATATGAAAGCTGATCGTTACGCTATGTTTACACTATGAATAGCAAGTTGCTTTGTCTGCAAAGCATTGTACAAAACTGAAAAACAATTTTAAAAAACAAATATAAAAAAAATAATGATAGTACAATTAAATTAATTACAAAAAAGGCAGGATGTGCCTGCTCAAAACTTTGTAACTGAATGTAAAGAGTTCACAGCTGCAAGCAAATCCTTCTGAATAATTACCTGTTGATTTGAAGAGTGTTGCTTTAGTAAAGTCACCTGACTGCAGTGGTGATACATACAGTGATATTAGCTTCATCATGGCAAGATCTGATATATGATGGACGTCGGTGTTTTTTGGGAACCACAATTTTGAATATCTTCCGATATGTTGGGTTTGAACATATATGACATATTTCTTGGATGAGGCGGTTTATGATAAAATGTATTACTGTGCTTTCTATAAAAATGGCAGCTAACATCTTTAGCTCTCTTAATACATCATTTCTGAGATAAACAATTGTGTTGTATCTGTCTTATCTGTCTATATATGCCTTGTCTTTGACTGGTGTTGAATTCTAGCATCTTTTTAAGGAGAATGTTAAAAAAGTAATATTCTCTGCCTTCATCATTAAAAAAAATAGTATATCATTATTTTTTGGAATAATTAATTCATTCATTAAATCCTGAAAAAATTAAGTGGTTGTACCTTTTTTCAGCCCTAAGTAGAGTCTGCAGGTATTCCTTTAAGGCAATGTACAGCCACAGCAAACTTAACCAGTAAGAAGAGTCAACATTCATGTAGCCTGAGAAGAAAAACTGAAGTCTGAAAAGTTCGCAGAGTAGTCACTACTGGCCGTTTAGCTTAGCACTTTGAGTGTGTGGCAAGAGGAAACTCAGATGAGCACACAGGTATTTTTATCAACCTGAATAAAAATATGATTGTGACTGGACAGGGTCTAAGAAGGCTCTTCTGGTTGGTCTTGTCTGTGTGTTCTGGCTGGAAAAGGGGTCTGTGTCCTAGTTGTACAGGTTTCTATTGGTTGGTCATGGTGGGTGGGATTGAGTGAAACGTGCTATAAGCAAGTGAAAAGAAGCAGATCTGGTGACATCATGTGTCATGGTGGTGGCATATGTCTATCTCAAGCCTCCCAAGGCCGACGATGGAGTTATCCGGTACAAGGATTGTGTTGTAGATGGAACTGCAAAGTCCAGATTAGGGGGAAACGGAAGAATAACACTGTTATGTTTATAACCAAGCAGTTCACTGTTAATGTTTGGATGTTATCCGGGACCACGACACAGATAAATGTACATGTGTGCAAGAAAGCAATCTCAAATTCTAATCTCCCAAAATCTTTCCATTACCAAACACATTTTTTATACAGCTGGTAGAAAACTAAATAAGTGAGCATGGAAAACTTTGAGCATTGGAAAGGTAAATACAGATTCCTCATTATCCCTTAAATGGAGCACTGGCTCAGCACTGGGTCATTATAATCATAATCACAGCTTGGTTCCGGTGCGGAGAGTTTGGTTTTCAAACAGAAGGATAGTGTAAGGCATGCTAATTTTAGTGGCCTTGTGATGTCTATCACATGGAAGGATTCCTCGCTGGATCCAAAAATAGAATTCAAATTAAACACGCAACAGGCTGAAAGCCGTGCCTGTGTATGCATGTCATTCTCTGTGTATATTTCTTTGTAATATATGCAAAGTAATGTAAGCATTTAAGTACACCTACATAATTTGTCCTTGTATAAAAACTGTGCATTGAAAAGAACATAAACATATGTAATTATGCATGAGCATCTGTAATAGCTCTATTGAGACACGTGAAAGCCAAAAAACATTGTCTTGGGGTCAGCAAATGAAAATCATACAGTGTGAGGCCAGTGTCAGATCTTCATATGTGGGATTTAACATCGACGAGTCCATAGCTATAGTGATGTACAGCAAACCTTGATGTCATTTTCAGAGAATGGACAGTAGGTGGAGATGAGGACCATGTTGGCTGATGCAAAACTTACAGAGTCAATTAATATAGGAGATTCAGCGTGACCCCTTTCTCCAGTGTGTGCTAGTGTGTGAACACAGAGGTTTGCAAATAACCAAGGAGCTAATTAGCCAAAAACTGTATCTACCAAACCTGGGTCTCAAACTTGTTAGCAACTCATAAGCTACAAATATGTGATATTACTCTACTACAATTTGCTACTATAGCCACCATTTTTTTTTTTAATCAATAAGAGTATCTCCCACCATCCTTCTATTTTCATTACAGAGTGAACGGTGTGTAAAGCAACAGCTGTTTTAAGGCATTAAAAAATATATATTTATTTTACCACCATGAATCTACTTTCATAGTGCCAACAAAAATCTGTTTTTGGCCAGAATAAACACTGTAAAATATTTAATATCACTGTTCTCTCATGCAAGATTTTTTCTATCACTTCAGTTTTTCCACTGACCAAACTGCCTATGAAATAATTCAACCCTTTTTGAGTAATACCTAAAATAAATAGTGGTAAATTAATAAATAAATAGATAGATAGATCAATGAATGAATGAATGAATGAATAAATAAATACATACATAAATAAATACAACTATAAATAAATAAATAAATAGTAACATTTTCCAGCATGGAACCTAACTTGACTTGATTGACAAATAGATAGTCGGGAATAATACAATGGAAGTTATTTGAAATCTGAAGCAGAACCTTCCGTTTTTTAACTTCCTTTGTACCTTCACTACTTTTCCTCTCTTTCTCCCTTGCTTCCTTCCTTCCTTCCTCCCCTTCAATGTCATCCATTCTTAAAATTGTGATATTTCACTTATTTCACATTATATGCCCATAATTTAAGGTTATAAACCACTTCAAAAGCATCATAGCATGTAGAGGACTTTATAATAATGTATTTCTTATTATGATTACTCATACACTACTTTCCCTGAAACATGACTTACACATTCTGAAAATGCTCATTTAGTTTTTGGATTGGTTTCACTGTGCCACTGTGGAAAACATTAGGAGATTTACATTTAAATTAAAGTCCTTTTTTTTTTTTTTTTTTTTTGATGGCGTTAATGCAGACCGATTTAAAAACGACTCAAAACAAGAAGAGAAAACATTTCATTCACAACATGAATTTTTATTATGGGCAACAAACAAAGTGCAAATTCCTGACCCTTGAACAAACGTGTTGTCTGAAGTGCTTAGGAAATAAATAGGAGAAATATGATGACCACAAACCAAATCTGCTGAGAGATAGGAACATATTAGAGTGCAAATGGTGGACGAAGTGAAAGGAAGAGTGAAGAAGGAGACAGACTTTATGTTTTGAAAGTAACACTGTTTATCTTGACTCACTCACAGTATAGTGAAAGGAAAGGCTATGCGTTAGGTAGGCTTCACAGCTGGTTGTGCTTCATGTGGCTTGGTCATTAGAGAATAAAAAGTCTTTTAACACAACTAGAGGGCACTAAGACTCTGTGTGTACAGTACACACACACGCAAGCACACAAAGACATACGCACACACGCACACACACACACACACACAAATACACACACACACACACATATACGAAAGGGGGAAATCCAAGGATGAAGTCCAATGGAAAATGTAAAGTCCAGGTCGGTACATTCAAAAATGAGCAGTGACGTGCATAGAAAACACATTGTATCTGCAATCTTACATGTTTGTCAGACAAATTATACATGTACAGTTCCTATGAGAGTTGTCATCTTTCTGTGTGTGAGAGAGTGTGCGTGCGCTTGTGTGTGTGTGTGTGTGTGTATAAAGGCCTTGTGTCTCATTGTGACTTTCTCTCGCTGTCCAACAACCTCCTAAAGGGCATAGAAAGCTGCCTCTAATTAAAGCAGTATGATGACTTCTTGTGATGGTCACACTCACACAGACACACACACGCACACACACTCTCTCACACACGGCCTGTGGTCGTGAGTATAATGAGTTCTTATTGTGAGTAGTGTGAGGCGGCTAAATACCTACTGCAGCGAGTTCTGCAGGCTAAAAACAGATCAGCGCTTCATTTGGGTTTCAGTGCTAAAACCTTTGAGGTTCTAAACTCTGTGTGTGTGTGTGTGTGTGTGTGTGTGTGTGTGTGTGTGTGTGTGTGTGTGTGTTTGTGCGTGAGTGAGTATGTATTTGTATGCAGTGTTTGTTGCATGTGCACACATTTGTGCACATGCCACTGTGCATCTGTGTGTCTAAAATAAGTCATCAGGAGTTTAATAGCTTTCTGAATTCCTCATCCAGACTCAAATTAAACCTGGTATTTTCCATTGGGCTTGATCCTTGTACTCCCCCTGTCTTTTGTGTGTGTGTGTGTGTGTGTGTGTGTGTGTGTGTGTGTGTGTGTGTGTGTGTGTGTGTGTGTGTGTGTGTGTGTGTGTGTGTGTGTTTTTTGTGCCAGATACCAGATATCAGTTTCTAATAGAGGGGTAGGAATCGTTCCACATCCCCAGTAATAATAATGCTGCGAGTCCACAATAATGTGCAGACTTAACAGAGGCGAGGGAGATGCCATTGGCAGGAGAATGAGGTAATACAAATGCTAATGTCGGCTCCACTCGTCTCCACCCTGCCGTCCTCTCATCCCTGTCTTCTTCTGCACTCTCCTGTCCTCTTTTTCCTCATCTTATATTAGATAAAACTTAAGTCATCCCAAAAAGGGGAAAAATCAGAAAATGAAAGCCAAAATCATATGCTGTTACACCGGTTTTACGAGCAGCCATTTTTTCCATCGTGACAGCGTTCTCCCCTCTTCATTTATCTCTTTTCCTGCCATCTATCATCTGTTTTCCTTCCTTATCTCTCCTCCCACTTTTCACTTTCCATTTGGTTTTGTTTTAGCTCTTATCTGCCCCTTTTTTCTTTATCTTCCTGCTTCATTTCCTCCCTCTCTGGTTACCCCCTAACTCCACTACTCTCCTCTCCTACCTCCCTTCTCCTCTCCTAATTGTCGACATCTTCCAGCTTAATACAGCGTAGCCTGTATTTGCCTCGGCGTGTGCTCCACCTTTGAAGAGTCACATTGGTCTTCCGCCGGCCATGGGAAGCCACCATCCAACCTGAACCGTTGCCATTAGTCCCGGCGACGGGGCCAGGGTCAATTCACTTGTCATTTTGCAACTTCAAAGGAAGTGGTGAATCATTTCTAATGATGGTATTCATTCTGAATTATTTTTCAATTTGGCACACATGACAACTTATCAGATTTCTACTTTGTGAATTTTTGAAGGAGACCTGCTTCCCTGAAAGTTAATTGAAGCCAGCTGCCATTGATTTCATAACAGAGACATAGTGTGGCAGGGTCTAAATGCAGCTTGGAAAAAAAAAAGTCATTAGTATTGGCTTCATTGCAAGACTTTTTACTGCCACATGTCATTTCAAAGAAATTCATTAGTACTGGTTCCAAAGGAGGGTTTTAGTACTTCATGGTCTAAATGCTTTTTTCAGAGAAATTTCTTTCCAAGATGTGAAAAAGAGGAAAAAAAACCTGTCCACTGCTTTGCTGCAGCAACACACCACCTGCTCTTAAACATAGGACTTCATGAGTCCTAAACATTACCCATAATATCTCAGACATTAATTAACAAGAACAAAAAGTCATGATATCATCTTATCATTATATCATATGCTGGGTTGCATTAGTTAATTACTAGTTTAAAGGGGGAAATGGTTGTTAAATATTTAGTAGATTTTATTTTGACATTGTTTTAAAATATTAAGCCGTCTCTGCCACATTGCTCACCACTAGTTCACTTCATTATGTAGTGACTGTGTGGACATGGCTCCCTGGTGGCAGTCTGGTCCAGTTGGTCCACCTCTTTGGCCCAGACTGAAGTGTGTCGACAATTATATCATGGATTGCCATTAAATTTTCTGTGGACATTAAGGTTGCTAAAGGGTGAACTGTAACAGCTGTACTCTCCTGACTTCCATTATCGGGTTGACACTGTGTTCAAACTGTTCAATACTTTAAGAACCAAATACCTGCAGAAGTAATGATATTGCTATCAGACTATGAGGCAGTATTTTGGGTTAAAATTAGAAACTTAACACAGCAAACTAAGATGGTGAACACGGTAAAAAATAAATAAATAAATAAATAAATAAATAATAAATCAAAGTTGTATTATTGTATTACCTTTGCTTTATTTGATTAATGTTCTGCTGTATGTGTTTTCACTTTTGTGCATCGCAAACTCATGTTACCTGTTTTTACATTTGTATCGGCTTCTCTCTCTAACCAGCACTCTTCCAAAATGATGTCTACACAGACAGCTGAATGTTTTATTGTCACCTTGCCTCTGAGTTGAACATAAATCCAACTCTGGCTGATATGCATCTGCATGTATATGATTGCTTGTCTTTTATATTTTTTTTCAACTATTTGTGGGGAAAAAAAAGCATTATACCCATCCTTTTTAAATGTTCTTTGTAATGTGCTTTATGATTAACCTGATTAACGGAATGAATCAAAACTTGCCTGTCTGGCAATGAAATAGTACTTTATACCACGTGTTGCCAGAGTTTTCACCAATTACAACTAAATTCACAGCCATTCCCAATTAGATAAAAAGATTTTTTTGACTTGCATGAGACTCTCAACAATCTCAAGAAAAATTAGGTAAAAAAAGGGCAGTTTTAAAGGTTGTATTGTTTAGGGCTGATTAGTTTTATTGGCTAGAAGGGCCCATGTTGACTATTGGAAGCGGAGGGGACATGAACTGTGGCCTTGGGTGCAGAAGTCACAAACTTTGTACACTTACATAGGAACATACAGTAAGGGTGCAGCACATGTGCACAAACGTCACGGTGCTAATGCACGCACAACTTTTGCACCTTTACTTTGTCGACGCCATATGTTTACCAGTGTGTAGCAGCTCCCTTAAATGAGGTCACTTGCAGACACTGATGCAGGACGCAAAACAGGCAGACTAATCATTTTAGGGTCTATTTACAAAGTTTAATATAATCTCCACTATGTTCTCCTCTCAAGGTCAAAACATCGACTATGATCTCTTCACTATGACTTTGGATATTAGGCTACTTCAGTTTTTTATGTTTTTGGAGAAAGCAATAGAGAGAGAGAGAGAGAGAGAGAGAGAGAGAGAGAGAGAGAGAGAGAGAGAGAGAGAGAGAGGGGAAACTCGTTATTAATGATGCAATATCTCTGGGGAAAAAAAAGCAGTTTTCAGTGTTTAAACAACAAATGCTGTTTGTTGGTGAGAACAATGTCTCGTAAGCAGCTCGAATTCAAAAGAGACTAGCTCAGGTGTCTACATATAGCCAAGCCATCTGATCTCACATGTGTGTCTGTGTGGGCAGGGCTGTTGGGAAATCATTAGTGGCCTTCTGAGACACAGATGCTTAAACAGATTATTGCCCTTATGTGGTGTCATACATGCAAGAAAAAATAGTGCACAATAACACAGAGCCTCTTATGGTGAAACACTATATGCCAAAGACCACTTCCAAATCTGAGGAGCTGTACCACCTGAAAAATTACTTCCATTTACACATTCACACAGAGACTCTCATATTTATTATCTCTGTGAAGACATAAGATATTAAAGCGGATAATGGGTTAGATGTGAAAAGGTCATTGAAGAGGAGCAATGAGAAGAAAAAAGAAAGGGTGGATAGGAGAAGAGCAGGTGATTGATTATGAGGAAAACGGAAGGAGAGGAAGATATTACTAGGAAAGGGAGGAAAAAATTAAGCGACATAACAGAGGGTTGATGGTTGATGAGAGGCATTCAAAGGATGAGAGACGAAAGGGTGGAAGAGGAGCAGAAAGAGGAATTAAGGGAGGAAGGAAGAGGAGGAGAGGACGGCGGGGAGGAAGGCAAGTTTCATATCGGCTACTGACCTCCTTTTAGCTCTTATAAATGAGATGTTAGATTAAAGACATGGCCAGAGCACATGAAGAGTTTTATCCTTAAAGAGGGAGGGTGGGTGGGTGGGTAAAAAGTAGAGGAGGGGGCAGAATGAGAATCAGGGTAATCGGGGAGCAGGGAGGATATTTTTATGTGGTTAGGCTTAATAGCATGAGACAGAGTCTAAAAGTGGTACGTGGGTGTGTGTGTGTGTGTGTGTGTGTGTGTTTAAAAGAGAGAGAGAGAGAGAGAGAGAGAGAGAGGATGTGGCAGAAAGAGATGTTTTTAGCCTAATCTGAACAGCACTTCCAATTTATTCCTGTAACTGATGCATTAGGAAGATATTCTGGCTTCTTAATGAATGCTTAATGAGATGTCAGGAGAGACAAGTTTACGTCCACGCAGACACACACAAAGACACAGACAGACGCACACACATACACATACACACACACACACAAATACACACAAATACACACACACACACACACACACAATCATGTGCACACAAACACAAAAGCAATGCGCAAAGATGATGGGGGGGGGGGGGGGGGTTGTTTACAGGTGCATTTTAAAAACTCCTGATAAGGCAGAGATAATTGGCTAATTTTGCAATAGGAGTAGGATGCTACTGGAGCAGAGTAGTAACACACCAGCCTGACAATAAATTTGTGTCTTGAATCAGCTATCGACAAGGTGGAGATGAATCTGGAGAGGTTTAACACATCAAATAGCGGATACATTAAATAATACTTTCGGCTCGTTTTAAGTCTATTTGAGGAACCGGAAGGCCGGGAGACGCCTTACACAACACCACAGTTAATGCTAGACACATCAATTACAAGTATACACAGTAAGCACTTGAAAGCCAATTTAACAAGATTCATGGTATGTCTCACAAAATGTTTTATGATTTCAAATTCTCAGCTTTAGTTTGGAGCCAGTTAAAACACAGTCATTTGTAATCAAGTCTGTGCAACTAAAATCTTGGTTAAGGCAAGAAAAATTTTTAGCTGTCAATGAAAACTTGACTCAATGTTGAATTTCTTGTACCAATTAGGAACTGAAATTTGGATGCGTATTCCACTTGTGGTAAGATACCACCTGTCATGTACTCATCATTTCAAAATAATAGTTTGGTGGTGGGGAGGAAACCCCTTCACTTTTTGCCCACTTTGGGTGCACAAACCGCTCCATTTGTCCCCAATGCGGCAAATCGCACCCATCTGGTTCCAGTGCATCTGGGGTTTTCAACCAAATTATGTGTGAATTCCTTTAGCCTCTGCAAAATCATAAAAAAAAACCCTGCCTCGAGAACTGCTCATGGCAATGAAACACAAATGCGTTGAATCACATTTAAAGTATGAAGGGAAAAGAACTATGGTGACAGTTTCTGCCCCTTTTATGGTTTGCTGTTGGCTCAGTGGAATTTAGTTCAGGTAGTAAAACGCAGAACATATACTGTAACTGTGTTAAGAAATGTGAGCAGGAATATCTCAGGATGTGGTGTGGGCGGACAAATCTGCTTCCATAAAGCAGTATAGACATAAGACGACTGCTTAAAAAAAAAAAAAAGCTATTTCCACCACATGGTGTATGTGTGCGTATGTTTTTGTAAGCCCACCTAACATTATACACCATGCATGTGTGGAGGAGACAGCAAAAACACCATTTATAACACAATAGCTTTCCAGCAGCATTATGGTTGATTTTAAAAAGCATATTAAAAAAAAAGAAAAGAAAAAAACATCTTCCACATCTTGGTCACAGACACTTGTAAAAATAAGATCTTATGAGTGTGGCATACATACATACATTTTTTTAAATCATCAACAAATCTAGGAATACATGTAATATTGAAGGCATTACTCATAGGTACCTGTTCCTTAGCCTAGATGAGGGACTCGAATCAATCCACATCAAAGCACCAGCACAAACCATTTTCCCAAAACACAGTTGCAACGAGAAAGCTTTGCGAGGGATTTTTTTTAGCCCCTTTCAGGTTCTTGTTTTGTTTTTACAGCTGCTCTCACCTGCATCCAGCTGCAGCAGGCAGGTGTTTTCGGTAAAAAAGACGATAAGGTTAGTGACTGGCTGGGGAGGAAAGTCGAGCATCTAGCAACTAGTGAGACAGATACGTCTATCAGGCCTTTCAGGAGACCAGAACAGATCTGAAAGTGTTGCTCTTTGTCTGTCGGATGTGGAAACAGGTTATTGATTGCTAACCATGTTGTCATAACATATTTTTACGTAAGAGCATGGGCCTATCCATGTCTGTGTCTGTCAATGGGCTGTATATGTAGAGCTGCGCTGCCTTGCAAGTCAGTATGAGTTTTCATAACTACACATGTGTGTGGGAGTGTGTGTGCGTGCGGAGTAAAACAGATGACTTGTCACGTCTGTCTCCCAGGAAGTGCATCTTCATTAGTAACCAATCAAAATCCAATTACAGCCAGTATCTTGACATATTAGGGCTCTGGCATTAAAATGATATGGTGCACGGATATATTTCCAATCACTGCAGACTTTAATTACCACCCTGTATCACACAGACCTCTCTTTGAGAACATGGAGGGGATGGTGGCGGGTTAGGGGGTGTGGGGGTGGATGGGGGGATGAGCTTGAGCGAGAGAGTGTTTAAAGGGAGTGCTAGTGGGGGGTGATTGTGCAGATTGTTCTTGTGTGTGCGTCTCTTAAAAGGATTATGCCAAACTTGTCTAATTTCAGTAGTGAGGTGCAGGGGTATTATGGGCAGATTGTGGATATTTTTGTGAACATATTTGCCTCAGGACTGTTGCCATTATAGCTGGTTAAACACGGCGCCACACAGGGAGTAGTAAATACACAAATAAGCCACTTATCATGACTGACGGCTGCGGAGGAGCCTCACCTCAGACACCTCAGTACGCAGGGTTGTCAGCCAGTCAGTCAGTTAGTTTAAGAATTAATAAGACAGTCAGTCAGATGGCTGAATCAGTAAAAATCACTCTGGGTAGCAGTCATGCAGTAAGTTGCTCAGGCAGTCGATCAGTTAACAGATGAGCCCAACAGTCTTCTTTTTTTCTTTAATTAATCACTTTGTTAGTGGGTCAGGCAGCCAGCTAGTCACCTATTAAGAGAGTAAATGAGTAATTAGTCCCTCAGCAACACAGTTCGTTATTTTTCACCTTGCCAGTCTGTCAGTGTCATCAGTCCACCAGAGCAGATGGAAAGCAGTCGCTGAAGAGACATGTTAGTAAACCAGTCAGTCAGCCAAACAGCCAGTAAACCGGCAGTAATTATATTATCCAGGCTGGTTTATTCTCAAAGACGAATAATGAATGTGAACGTGAGAGAAATGTGAATATCTGCAGTTCCATCTGCCACTGAAGATCATTCGATATCATCAAAAGTTCCAGAACAGTTGCTAAATGGAACCTGAGGTGGGACTGTTTTGTCGGCTGCTGTTTCCTGATGTCAAGAATCAGCTTTGAAGCTCAGATATATGTGTGATGTGATCTACTCCATTTGTAGCCGTTAATTTGCCACCTTCTTTTAATATCCTCACTTCTTATAATATGCTCACACATTTACAGTAATTTGAAATGGTAAGCAAAAAGAAATAGATATTTGGCTACTGTATATGTTAAACAATCAAGTCAAGAGCAACTTATATATTTCAAGCATCAAGTCAAGTGCTGCAGCTGAATTACTTAACAATTACTCAGTCTACCTCGCATGGAACCAACATGGAAAGAACCGGAGCAGCTGTGACGTGGGGGAATGCTAATTATCAAGTGAATGGAGGACTGTTTGTCTGCCAGGTTACTGATCTCTCTTTCTCTATATCTGACATTTCCCTTAAAGAAGAAGGAGCTGTGCTCATATAACAGCATTAAAATAAAAAAATCACTGTGTTGGCGGACAGAGGGCGTTAAGCAACAACAAGCAGGGGTATAGTGGTTTAGAGGTGGCTTTATAATGATCCTACCATCCTCCTCCTCAGAAATTACATAAAAAAACATCAAAGACAGCGGTAGGCCGAATGAGGAAGAAA
Organism: Istiophorus platypterus; assembly: GCA_016859345.1. Lineage (NCBI taxonomy): Eukaryota > Metazoa > Chordata > Actinopteri > Istiophoriformes > Istiophoridae > Istiophorus > Istiophorus platypterus. Next base: position 4,046,205 of record CM029124.1, read on the forward strand.
CAGTGAGTACATTTACATAAAAATATACTAATTATTTCCCATCTCTTTGGATCCCCGAGCATTTAGATTGATTCCCACAGAAAATCACAAAATTTCTACGGCAGAGAGCTCTGCTGCCCTCCATGCAACTTTTTTTTTTCCAATGCAACATACAAAAGTGGTTTCTGTTCAGTGTTCAGGTGCATTCTGTGATTGGAAATTGAGGATGCAAATAAACCGTTCCACCCGATAATGACCCAAGTTACGAGCCAGTGCTTTGTAACATCCTTGCGCGCAGATTTGTGACTTTAAGACATCAACTCGGGATCTCTCTCTGTGTAACACACGGTTCACTTCTCAGAGGATGTCATTTCCGAGCAGCACAGACTGTTTATATAAACATTCAGTCTACAGCTGTGTATGTGTGTGTGTATAGTGTGTGTATTTTACTAGACGGAGTCACTGTGGCTGGAGAGCAATTTTGGATTCGCAGTGATAAACAATTCACCAGCATCAAATGATACAAACATCACAAGTGGAAAAGGATCTATATCTCCTTCCTCACACTGATTGGTTATTTCTGGCATTGGGGGAAATCTAGTGCTCCCACAAATGCCGAACCCCATAAATCTCGCCCTCGAGGCGGACTAGATGAAACACATGGGCGTTCGTCCAAACCATGATCTGCCGCGTGAATCAGAAATAACTGCGGAGTCACGGGTCCTTTGCCAAAATATCCCGAGCGCTCTGTGCAAAAATGTCTGCTAATAACTGTGGATATGTTAACAGTCTGTTTAAATGGTGAAGTAATTAATTAGTGATAAAATGTTAACATGAAAAGCCCCCTGGGGACATTGTTTGCCTTTATTTTGGAAATTATGTCTTAAAAATCACTGATTAAGTGCTTGTCTACAAGAAGCATTGGCTCGGCTGTTGACATCAGTCTTGGAGCAGATCACAAGTTTGGCTGAAACTGCCCCGCGTTTGATTTTCTCTGGAACATCTGTGGATGCACCAGTCAGCAATAATTTCTAGAGCAGCTCCCGCACTGTTTAAGAAAAGAACATTTTGAAGGAAAGCAGCAGGTTTTTTTTTTTTTCTCAGAGTGGGCTTGTACTTTAATCATCAAACTTTAAATGGGAAGTTGTTTTCTTTTGTTTTGGTTTCATTCTCAGTGCTTACTCATGTGAAAGCAGCTTTAAACAAGTGCAGTCAGTTCTGTGATTAATGATGTTACAGGGTCTGCAGATGTGGTGGCTTGAAAAGTCAAGAAATAAAAAAAAAAACAAAAAAACAAAACTTCTTTATAGAACAGAAGTGAAAAATCAAATGTTAAATTCTGTGAAAAGACAAAAACCATCAAAGTCTCTCATACATTGTCATTTCACTGTGCTTCTAAATCACTAGAACAAGCTTCCAATCAAAGAGCTTTAGAAATCTTTAAAACTGCCTAAGAAGTACACACACACACACACACACACACACACACACACACACACACACAAAATCATATATATATATATATATATATATATATATATATATATATATATTATTGCTTTTTTTTATTTTTTAATAAAGCTCATTGATTTTGATGCTGGTCAAAGAAGGCTTTAATAAATGTTACCTAACAGGAGTTAATGTTACAACTGTTGGAGACTATTTTAATCAACATGCTGGAAATGAGAGTATTAATGGCAGCAAGAAAGTGAATATGGGACTGGCTCAGAACTGAACTTGTCATTGGAACAGTGATGCTCAGTCATGTGTATTAACAGCTTCATCAGGCCATGGCTATAGAACGGCCAACCCAACTCTACCCTCATCCTTTAATTCATTCAATCATTAGCCTAAACTTTGATTGAAATTTCAAGTTCTTTCAATATTTACACCTTTTCTGTTTTAACTTCTTACATGCCGGTTGACACTTGAACTACATTTCATCAGCCAGCTGGATTTCCATTTACTTTTACCAGTTAGACGTCCACTGACATTCGAGCTGCTTTTATCTTTCCTCTTAGAACAGACAATTCAAATGGTTTAACGACTTCCCTCAAAACTCTTAAATTGACACTTCATTCAGTGCTCAAACTTAAATTTCTTTGAGTGTTTGTATATTGACTGCAACTTGAGGCTTTCAGTATTTCATCTGTTTCAAATATTTCCATGGCAAAGTTTCAATTTTTTTTCCCGAGACACAAGTCACATCTATATCCGCTTTTACCTCCCATAATGACAGTATGGGCTCTGTTCTCAGTATATGGGACAGTCGGATTTATAATCATAAAAAGCACATCAGCTGAAGCAGGCAGTAATGGCTGCACCTACCACTTCAGAGAGCACCTATCTCAGCAGCAACTCAACCGTCTGCTATGTGTGATGCTACAGAGTCTGTAAGTGTGAAAAGTAAAGAGCATAATGACTAAAGAACTTATGGCTTATGGTGTAATGCTGCTATTTAATCCCCCTCCATTCGGTTGCCTTTCCATCTTAACCTAACACTAATTCTGTGCAACATATTTCCCTTTCAGGAAATTTGCTGTGAGAGCTGGACTCTGCCTCAAACTGTCTACTATTTTGAAATGCCATTGTCCCCATTAACAGTAAAGACAAATCATACTGCATGACCCAAAGACATACATTTATTTTTTTTTTTTATGGCTTGGCTTTACAACACGTGATGTCAGAAACAAAGCACATACACTGAAAAATGACTGCATGACTCACATTTCTCTCCCTTTTTCAGTTACTCTCATTGTTTCTATTTTCTTTTAGTGTCTTTCAGTTTCATCTCTTTTAAGTGTTCAAAAGGTCAGTCTCCATGCCCATGTAGAAATAATTATTGGAATTTCTTTACTTTTAATCCTGTACTCATATACTTATAATACTATCATATTTTTGTAGTGTGACCTTTGTGTGTGTGTACGTGTTAGTTAGTCTTGCTGTGTTATTTCATGAAAAATCGCTAACAATAATAATATTAATACCAGTGTGTCAGGGTGGCAGTAACAAGGGCCCAAAGCCTTTCAGTTACGGGTTTGAACCCTCGACAGCCACTTCATGAGTCAAATACCTGAAACGACACTGACGCACAACCTGCCTTTGTTAGGGCTGCATAAGAGAGAGCTGGAATACAAAATGAAATGCAGACAAGAACTAAGGATCAGTCAATGAATGGAATTAAACGGAACTAAACTAAACTAAATATTTCCCATTGCCGATTTAGACTTTCGAGACACTCAGCTACTAAGAATGATAAGTGTTGTCTGGAGGATTTGTAGCTTTTCCCATTGTATATATTTGTAAACTGAAAAAACTTTTTTTTTTTTTTACCTTTGATCAGACATAATAAGCAAACAAAGTTCTCTGAAGCCTGTGATGGCCATCTCTCCTGATACAGGTGGATTACATGACACTAATATATATTGAAAAATAATGTATATATTAATCAATAATATAAATAATCCTGAGCTGCAACCATTATGTAGATTTACTTTAGTTCTGCAGACTACAGGTTGTATTTCACAGTTTTCACACTTAAAGAATTTGACGCCAGGAGCACTATCAAACAAATTTCTGTGTACTGAGTTAAACATTAAGTATAGGCTACATTAATGAATTCATGGTTGATTAAAGGATATTAGTTAAAAGAGAACAGAATTTTACAAACTAGGTAGGAAGAAAATATATGTACTGTATGATGAGTGCTATATAACAATTTAATATCACTGCGGTCTGCTTAATTTAGAGAGGACCTTGAATGCTGAAAAGGCTACAAGAGAGACAGATTCCTTGTAATATTAAGGAAGAAAAAGAGACAGAGGGAGAGAAGGAAAACTGTGGCCCTTGTTCATACATTCAGCACTCATATTTCCTTCTTATTCTGCAGGTCTCATTGGCAAAATTACTAAAGCCAAGGATGGCAAAATTGTCAGAAAAAAAGGACAGTTTTTATTACATTTCAGTATCATTCAGTGCACACCAAGGCCTCACAGAGTCACTTAAAGCTGCAAGAAAATTTCGTACTTTGGTACTTTGTGAGATCTGTTTGAATGAGCTCTGCAGCCTCCAGAGCCATGTTTCATGTTTTCAGTGTAAGTGAAGTTTGATAAGGGAGTTCATCTGTGTTTACCAGACATGTTTGGCTGTCTTTCAAAATCCAGTTCATATGTCCTTTGCTGCGTTTTACGAATCAATGCTGTTGTGCGGACCACATCTCTCTAGACCTTTGTTTACTCCCCAAGCACATTCGGCTCTCAGCTCTCTCTTGTGCTGAACCATCGGCCATTCTGGGAATTCTTGCCAGAGGTCGTGTGGTTCAGGTCCTATCTGTTAAAAGTAACCTGGAGGTTTGCTCAGTGTCCTCCAAGATCATATTCTTCATTGACGTTTATAATCCATAATCTTATCATCCTGATCTTCTATACTCTAAATCTTCCACATTGCTCTGTTCTGTAGATATTTCTGCTATCTGTCCTGGAAGAAAACTCTGTTGCTCTTCATGAGTTTCTTTCATTTTTTGTGATATTGAGCCATATAAAAAATTGAAATCACTTTTTGTATCTGCTAATAAAACAGGTCCAGAAAGCCTTCTACATGTTGCAAAGCTGAGGAAGAGATACAGTAAAAGCCCTTCCTCAGCACAGCATCAGTTTTCAGCTGTGAGCATCTCTGCCCCTGCAGCCTGGACTTCCACTGATCAAAAGCTCCTGTCCATAAACATGAATGGCCACAAAAGAAGCGCTGCTCACACATACATACACATCCACGCACAAATTCAGCTGAGCCGTGACTGTGTGTGTTGTGAAAAACTCAACAGGATGGAAAGAGATACACAAGCAGAGAAAAAGGGGTTCTAGGATAAATGATTGCAATCTCACTTTTAATGAGGCCTTTTAAGAATAAGTACGTATAATGTCTTCATTTCTTTCTTTTCAAATTGAGATAACATCATGAACACAATGCGGCAGAACACTCAAGGGCGACTTAAAACCATGGGCTCTGACACACACACACACGCACACGCGTACGCACACGCGTGTGCACACACACACATAAAGAGTGTCCGCATCAAGTCATGATGGTCAGCATAATAATGCTATCTTTATCAGCTGTGTTTGTTTGTGTGTGTGTTTGTGTCTGTGTGTATGTGTGCGCGTGCATGTGTGTCACTATGACCACAGTCAGCTCAGCTTTCACTACGTCTTATCACTTTTTGCAGCCAGTTATAATGAGCAGCTCGAATCACCCTATGTTTGTGTGTATGTGGGTCACACCTCAACCGAAAAAAATTTCCAATATTTTGTCACCCATGTTACCTTGATGAAAGGGATTACATCAAGGATGAAGCACAAAAGCACAGAAAATAACAACAACAAAAACACACAAACTGACAGAGAGAGACATAGCCACACACAGACACAGACACTCACACACACAATCGCACACACATATAACAACTGCTATACCAAGTCACCTAACCCACGTGGTGAGATTTAGGAGGAGATCATGTTTTACATTAAAATAAATACTTAATTAAGGTTAGCGGGCATTCATCGCCATGGTTACAATAATAAACATGCGGTTTAAGTTGAGAAACCCTCATGGATAAAGAAACAACAGTGACTATGGGTTTGAAACTGTGTTGCTCAACATACATCCACTGAGTTCTTCCTTTATTCCCGTCATATTTACCACAGCCTCTATGGGCGGCTTGACAATGGGTTGCAATAAAATTCTTGCACAGACATCCTAAGGAATTGTTTTTTTTTTTTTTTTTTAGGGGGGGGTAGTCTAACACCACACACCGAGTGACTCAGACACTTCAAACCCCCCATTGTGTGGCAAACCCATATTTTTAACTATTAATTTATGGTGTTAGTGCGGTGCAACGTCAGCATCTATTGCTATTTTCGTCTAATCTCTAGAAGTGTTGAAATAAAATATAAAGATTACATCTACTCTAGACACTGTTGACTCTCCTCAGTGGGGAGAGGCGGTGTGAGTCAAAATACAAACTAAGACGGTTGATTTGTGGAGGGTCATGAGGAAAACCTGCTGTGCATTTGAAATAGCCGCAGCAAAACCTGCTCACGAAATATGAAATTCACTATAAAGCAGCATGTGCTGTTGATTTTTGACATGAATCCAAATGGTGTGAACCTTTCTTCTTACAGTTCATCTTACAGTTCACTGGCTCTGTTTGAATAGGCTTATTTGGCCTCACCAGGGAGAAAGATACATCCTGGCATTTTGTAAAGCAGTGGATAGCAGCTCCAAGCATAGTCTTTATTCTGTTTTGGCACATTAGCAGTTGGACTCTTGGGATGACAGTGTCAGGCATTCCACATTTTGGTCTAGTCTGTACTCAAACAACTATTGAGTGGATTGCCATGTAATTTTGCACAAGCATTCATGTTTAACAGAATCGTAGCCTCATAACCTTGGTGATCGGGGCTGTCACCAGGTCAAACTTTCATTCACAATTCTTTGGTTTATGACTAAATACCGCTCAAAAGAAATTACCTTGCTATTCATCAGTCTCAGCTGTGCTTTGTGTTATGTACTAATTAGCAAATGTGGCTCGTTATACTCAGATGATGAATTTAGTAAATATTAGCAAGTAGTTCCTCTGTTACTTATAGATACCCATCAAACAAAAACAAGAAAAAAATTGTGTGTTGGAGGATTTTGAGGGATTGTGAGTCTTGGTCAAGGCCACTGACAATGGCTGATGAGGGCAGAGAGAGTGTTTCACATTCACAGATCGTACCCAGACCTCCTCGGCTGGGGATTTGAACCTGCAACCTCCCACGGCAGACTGACAAGTCTAGGTATGAGATTACACTTGGAGCATACAGATGTGGGGCCGTTATCTATTTGAGCTGGGAGAGATTATTACTACTAAGTCATTATCTCTCCTTTCAGGCTTATACCACAGCAGCTGCTATTACTGCCACAATGGCCTTCAGCTAGATGCTGAGAATAGACTCATTTACTTCAGTTTTATTACATTTCAGAGAGGAGCAACTTTATCTTTGCATCTGTCCATCTGTCTTTATGGTGCATGTGTGTGTGTGGGTTGAACCGGCCGCCAGATTACTTTATTATCTTTGAGTTTCATTTTCGATAGCCATAACTTTATTATCGGTCGATCTCTCTCTCTTTCTCTCTCCTTCACAATCCCTCAATTTTTTTTCTCCTGTAACTCTGAGTGTTCCTCTTTCATGTCTCTCTCTCTCTCTCCAACTCCTTTTAAAAAGATGTGACACGAGTGGGGCTTTAATTGTCGACTGCCAGCAGAAGAGATAAATAGACAAAAAAGGTGTCGGGGGGATCGTCTGTGAGAATGAGAAAACTGAAGGATGATAAAAACAAAAAGGCAGCAAGACAGAAGGGAGGGGTTGTGAAATTACATCAGGAGGAGAGGAGATGAGTAATCATAGTAATGACCACTGTAACTCTACATGCATACAAACACTCAGACTATCCATTCTAAGTCAACTACATGAAAACTAGTGCACTCCAGTGTTATCTGAGGTATATTCTCGGCAAGTACCCTATTTATTTTTCAGGTAGCTCTGGCATTTTTATCTCTAGAGAAAGTCTGGCATTAACAGTATATCGTGGCTGAACTCTCATAGTAATAATATGAGTATAGAGTACCTCAGTAAAACACAAAAGTGACAGTAACATGGCACCTGTACCATAAAACTACTGACCTCTACTGATGGATGTCTTCAAAAAGCAATTATTACCTTAAGACAAGGAACATTTGGCCAATGAAGGTGCTAATAAAATGACCCAACTTTACATTTAAAATTCTACCAGAGCAGACTACTCGACCCAATATCCATTGCAAAATGGCTTTATTGAAAATGGGTTTTGGCTTTGACTGACTCATTGGAAGAGAACCAGAGAATTAATGGAGGAGTAGGGAGGAGAGGAGACACCCATTAAATGGTGCAAAATAAAGTTCAGTCTATCCTTGAACTTCCATGAGTGTCTAATTACAGTGGACTGTTCCAGACAGTCGATGCATTTCTCTTAGCCACTATATGATACAACTAATATTTTGTCAGTTACACATAATTAGCACACATGATTAGCATAAAAAATAAACACCTTGGGCTTCATTTATATCCATTGCAAAAAATGGGACTTGAAACATGCCCTTACAACTTCCCATGGAATAGATGAGATTTATAAAAACAAAGCTGGGAACGGAAATTCTGACCCATGTGTATGGACATTTGGAGATTCAAGAAATTGGCAACACAGATGATTCCATCGTAAATAGTTATGGTATTTTATGATGACTCATTCACATGTATAGTATGTGTCTATAGCCCATAGAACATACTACACATGTGAAAGTGGTGAGCTTCACTGTCCCTGTGCCTATGCTGGTTGGTCTTTATCCTGGCAATACTCAGCAGAGAATAGGTTATATGACAATCTATGTTAATATGTCGTTGATGTGCCTAAATTTAGGCTTTAAAAGTGTTATATTCATTTTTATTTATTTATTTTTATTTAGTCTTAAAGAACTGTTCCTGTGTACTGTTCCATAAAGACAGAAAAGCAACATGATAATAGGAACTGGTGGAGGCACTGGAAAGTTTCTGGCTGACACTTTTTAGTTCCAGAAGAGAAGCAGCAGTATTCTCCAACTGTGCCCAAAACTCCTGTATATATGAAACCTAAATGACTGAACTCAGAGAAAATAAAAAGTGACTCTTATAGACTGTTGAGTGGGCTGACCAGCTCTCAATTCTTCACACCTTCACATCTCTGATGATGCAGCCAAAACAGAGAGATACAGTCACAGAGCAAAATCTGTCTTTATAAAAAAACACATTTTAGAAAAGTGACATTTTGTTATATAGATACAGAAACTGCAGACTGGGGTGAATGTTACTGATGAACACACACATAGACACAAAAACACATAGCCATATACATAGCAATCTCTACGGGCACCAGTGGTGTTCCATCAGGTTAAGCAAGGCAAGTAGTGTTTGATCAGTTAAAGCTAAAACAAGACATCGATCAGAACGATGGCAAAGTGAAGGTGATACCTCTCCTTACATCTCAGAACAGCGCCCTGTTCCATAAAGGATCTGATATTACCTGTTTGGATAAATCTTGTATTTTACTGCCCTCTCATGGTAGCAACAGGCTACTGTTTCAGGAAGCTAGGTTGAATACCAGCCATCGTATCTAACTTTCAGTCATTTCGTGTCCCGTTGACAAAGTCCAGGGACAGTAAAGCAGAGGGTGGGAGCAGATAATGTTTTTTTTGACATTTGCACATACGCATTGTGGATAATCCTAGAATTTTTGACTGCTGACTAGCATTAGCTAGCTTCAGACAAGTGTGCTTGTCAACCTGCCCTTGACTCAGCTTTCACCTTTCTGAGATCCTGTACTGATGTGTGTGGAAACTAGAAAATTACTCAGTAACAGACTTTTCTACCTAAGTTTTAAGAGCTAGCCCTCGTAAGTACTGGCATCTCTTATCATCTCTGTTCAAGGTCTGCAGTAAGTTTGAGAAGCCTGAAAGCGAGAGTTTGTGATTGATAAAGTTAAAAGTTGCCGCTACAGCTGTCAATGTAGTGGTGCATTATATTTGCACTTGAGGCCATTTGTGGGTAAATAAATGCTACAGCTTCTCAAGACTCACACCAAGTTCCCACTTTGGCCTTGGAGCAGACCACATCGTCTCCCCTGTGCTTCCCAACTACGTTCCGGTCAACGAGCCGGGAAAGGTTAATGATACTGAGGCTAGAAAAAGCAGGATTCTGCTTTGTCACTGGAGTGTGACGTTGTCAGTTAATAGAAAATATTTAGAAGATTGACATAGAGGTGATTTTTAAAAATATGTTTACCTCTCTACTGCATATTTAATACAAAGGAATAATCCAGTAAGTGAAGATGTCCAGGCAGAGTGCAGGAAGATGCAGGAGAGAGACATTCAGAACAGCAAGGCAGGAAGCATTAAATAATCCGGTGGGACAGGCCCTGGTTTTAAGAGAGATTTGCTACTGCTGCTGTTATGCATATGTATGTATCCATATATTGTGTTCTAGTCTGGTCTAAATTCCTTGTCAATGTAGTGAACTGGAGGTAGTGAGATGGAGGTGGGGTTCAAACAGACCAACAGGTGACCACTTGAATGGGGAGATCTGTAGTTCCAGGACAAAATGCAAAGGCATTGGAATCACCATGGATCTGTATGATGTGCAAGACAGTCATGACATATCCTGACACATAGATGTACTTTATATGTTCTGGGAAGTTCTGTTGAACTTAATGAATCCTGGAGGCACACGGTATAAATAGCTGGTTGAACTGTAAAGAAGGATGTGTCAGTCTGACCTAAACCAATGTTTTGCTTTTAACTTATGTTTTGTTCAGAAAAGCTTGTTCTTGATTAATAATTAATATACAGTCTTCATTTAACGTTGCCTCTCATGTCTTCAGCCTCCTTCAATCTGCATAAACTTCTCCCTGATTTCTCTCTGAATACGTTAGCAAAGTGGATTGCAAAGCAGTAACAACAAATTTTAACAGCCAATGTTTTTCCTATGTGACCTTTAAGATATAAGATATCTTTAGTATCTCATAGCATCATAGGATGAGATCTTAAAGCAGCTGTAGTGCAAGAGCATTAAATCCTAATGAATCATGCAAGTCGTGTTAATTGAAGAAACAAGAAAAAAATTCTGCAAAAAAAGAGTCACTTTCAGCATCAAATCTCTGTTTCAAAAAGGATTGTGATCATGATAGAAGGCCTCGTATAAAATTACGACTGACGCTCCTTGTTTTTTTTTTCAGTTTTATGAGATAAAGAAAAAAGGAAACCAAATTACAACAATGCCCTTATCTCAAAGGTCTAAGTCTCAAGAGTAAAAGAACTCACAAAAAAAACAGTATTATCTCACAAAGACACATAGAAGATCTTGCATGAGCCAACACCACAGACAGATGTGTCTTAGTGGAGGGCCTTTTAACACCGTGTTCATTGCTACTCAACAGTATTCAGTTCTTCTTGCCACTTTTGTCCACTTCAGTACTCTCTATCATGTCTGCCACTCTTTTCCTCTACCTCTGCATCTGATTGTCTCCCTGCTCTCTGTCCGTGGAGGGTTGCTTTGCAGAAAGAAACCCCCTCTACCGATTGGACAACTCACGACATCGTTTTCTCCAGCCTGGCTCGAAATCTCCCATGACTCAACACCAGACTGGATCAGCAACCAGAAATAAGCCCACTCACTTTAAAACAAAGACGTACAATACAGTTCTTGTTTGTTTAGTTGTCTGAGTCACTGGGGGGATCACTAGCCTTTTCTCCAAAAGAGCTGCCCACTTCTTGCTCATGGCCTGCATGTGTATGTATGCATGTGTGTGTATGTGTGAGCCCATGACATATTTTACAATTCATGTCTTTAAACCAGATTAATAAGAAAAATGACACTGTGTTTGTTTCCAAGCCCCTGTTCTGTTTTTTGAATAAGAGACACTTGATGCACTAAAAATTTACAAAAATTCTGCCCAGACTGTGTGTGCGTGCATCCATCCAGGCATCTATGGATGCACTTGTGAGTGTCTGATGTCTTTATCTTGCACATAGAGACATCACACACTCACATAGACATAGGGAGTAAACAAAAAGCAGACATTTCTAGAGCATCTTATTAGTCAGTGAAATCAGATGAAAGCAGGAAATGCAAACAACATCCTTTTAAAGGATGCCACAGCTCAACATTAATCACGTACAAATGGCTAGATTTGATTTTATTAAATGTTCATCAAGACAAAAGAAGATAATTACTGAAACTAATAACTAGAGGAGTTGTCTTTCTGTAGTGGCATGATTGAATAAAAAGCATTCAGTGAACTACAAAAAGATGAAGTTGCAAATAATGGCTCAGGACAGTTGAAAAAAGTACACAAACAAGGATGGAAAGACTAAGACGAAAAAAGATAAATTGCCAGACAGGGAGGCAAGGAAGCGAACTATATGGGTTGCAAATGATGACTTACTTTACTATCCATTAATCTTTCAATTATTTTATGATTAAATTATTAATCACTAAGTCTGCAAATGTCAAAAAATAGAAAAAAAGAAAAAAAAATCCCATTCTACCAACAGTCCACAGTCCAAGAACATTCAATCATATAAATAAAAGTAGAAAATTCAAACATATGAAAAGACTGAACCAGCAAATATTTGACATCGCTGTTTATTAAATTACTAATCTAATTAGGTGACAATCAAAACTGTTGTTAGTAAATTACCCTTCAATCAGTCACTCGTGATTATTTCTGTTCTACTTGGCTTTATTTTAATCTTTAAAATATTGTTCCGACTTATACTTCTAATTTCAAGTTAGCCCTTTTTTCATTAATTTACAATTACATGGTATCTCGGAAAGAAAAAATAGTCATAAAAAATGCAGCTATATCTTACAGTGTACTCAGAATGAAACAGTCTGTGATTAATCACAGTTTCACAGTATTACTCTGTGGTTGGTCAAATTAAATAAGGGTCTATAAGAGACTGGCCTCAATTTCTACTTTATTAGGCATAAGATGCGAGAGACACAAAGGGGATGCAGTGTGACACTGGAGTGATTTCATGTATACATGACAAGTGCGTGACAAACCCCGGGACACAACGCTGATTGTTGGAAATTATATGATTGTGCCTCAGGCCCGAGTCGTGTAACTTCTCTTTGATAAATTCTATTTAATTTTCTCGCAATTAACTAGACCATTAAAAGTCTATTGGACAAGATGTTAGCAAACACTTATTGTATTTCCTCCCATATAGGAAATGAGGGAAAGGAGGGGCGAATGGGTCGTTCATCTGTTAGACTGCATGCATGCGTATGTCATATGCCCAAGTGTATACGTGTGTGTGGCAGGGATTATATACAAAGTCTGTGTGGTAGTGGTGGTGGGTGACATTAAGAATGTAGACACAAAGAAAGGCCACAAAGCTAGAATGAAAGAGTGTGAGTGTGTGTGTGTGTGTGTGTGTGTGTGTGTGTGTGTGTGTGTGTGTGTGTGTGTGTGCTTAATCTGAGACCTGAGCTGAGCTTACAGCAGCACTACAGAAGAGAGAGAGAAGAAGATGAGAAAGATGAAAAAATTTTTTTTAATTAAAAAAAAAGTTCTCTTCTCTTTATTCCGACTCATTAAGTATGAATTGTGTTAATATTTCCATTTGTCTTTGTTAATGTTATCTCCATCTTTTGCCCTGAAGTTGTTACATGTTTCTGCCAAAGTACTTTACCACTGTAAAGTCATTATATTGACTTCACTCATTATACCTTTAATCCAGACAAGGTTACATGATTTCCAAAAAAATAAAAAAATAACAATAACAATAAGAGAAGAAAATATGGCAAAGACCTGGTTTAACATCAACTTTCCATTATTCTTGGTGTCTTGCCTTCAGTAGAAGTCATTTACAGCCATTTTCCATTGGTACTTCATTGACTGTTTTTACATTAGCATGGCAATTACATTATTTTCCGCTTGCTTTTAATCATCTGCCATGACTCTTACCCTTGGAACAAATCCCTGCCACTTTTAAGCCAATGCCTGCCCTCTTTTGTAATTTATATACAACATGCCTCCCCTCCCCAATTCAAAAATATTAATTTTTCTTTGATTGTCCTTATTTGTCACGGTTATTATAGTCTATGATTAATATTTTGATTTAAATGCGGTGGCTGTAGATTGATCAAAGCTTCAACAGTGGCTTTTGTAGGATTGCAATATTACAATTAATTGCAAAGTCCTCAAATATTGTACAGTTTGCAGTATGGCAACAGAGATGGCCGAACTGCTGGTTTCAATTTGAGTAACATTAAGACAAAAAAGGAAAAGGAAAGAAAAAAAACTGATCTGGCTTTCTCATGAAATGAGTGATGACTAAAGCCAGAGTCCAGTGCAGCGAGAGAAGGACGTTGAGAGGGACCCAGCTTCCAGGAAAGAAATTCACCTAACCTCTCTGCCCCTCTTGTAATAAAAGGAGCAATAATTTGAAAGTGGGCCAGACAGTCTGCCCTTCTGCTGAGATTTGAAACATGGCCAAAGTTTGCCTAATAAAAGAGAGATAAACTATTAGGACTGAAACCTGGCCAAACCCTCCACTCCTTTCTGTGAGAAGCTAACAATCTCTCGCAACAGAAACTTGGCCAACCCATCGGCATTTTTCACTTGGGGGGGGGCAAAAAGAATAGGAATGAAACTCAGCCGACCTCCCTACCCCTCTCAGCTGGAGCCAATGGATCAATCTCACTTTAACAGCTCTGCTCACACACACACACACACACACACACACACACACACACACACACACACACACACACACACACACACACACACACACACACACACACACACAGCAAAAGAGAGGTTGATTTCATTCTAACAGCTCTGACTTTCCGTCCAGAACAATCACTGAAGGAGAAAAATTAAAAAAGACTGCGAGCCAGGAAGAAAGAAAGGGAGAAAGAAAGATTTCAGAGGGGCTAGAAAAAAGACAAGAAAAGACAAATGGAGAGGGGTAGAGACAAAGGACAGAGACAAAAAAAGAAAGATACAAAGCGAAAAAGAATAATTGGCGGTGAATGTTGTGGGTGTAAGGGGAAAAGAAACTGATATCGAAACTCTGTGAATCCCTCTACAGGTGTGTTTAGTACCTTTTTATTTTCAAATTACCCCCCAAAAATATGTGGGAATCTCTGCGAGCTCTACCAGTTTTAGCCTCGTGAATTATGTGCATGGTTCACCATGCCTATGACATATTTCATGCCTCCCTTATTTCATGCTAATCCAGTACACTTGCTACCATCCAATGTATGTAAAATTAAAGGTAACACAAAAAAAATCTTTTTTTTTTACAGTTTCAAACATTGACAATTAAGGTAGTACGGCTTTTTGATAGATAGGTGGGTGGATAGCTGGGTAAATTGATCGACAAGATTCTTGCATGGTACGTGATCTGAGGAAGCATATAAACGGTTACATTGACACTCTATTGTTAATGGCAGGCCCATGTGTTATAATGGGATCACACTACCCCCCCTCCCGCTCACAGCTATCAGTAGGAAGGTGCTAAGAGCTCAGAGATTTTTCTCATCTTCTCTATGATGTGTTATGAATGATAAACAGTTGTCCGTGGCCGGCTGCTGAGGTAAGCGAATAAGGGCATCTTTGTATTTTAAACACAGTGGAAATTTTTCCACGAGATGCTATCAGGCAGGAATTAGAGGATTTGCTCTTTAAACATTGTACATTCATTTTGCAAAGCACCTTGAACCTGGGAATTGATATCATTTTTATTTTCAATATATGACAGTCAGTGGAACACTTGTGTCTTGGCAGTGCACCATGAGACAGCTACACTAAGTAAGATTAAACAAAAGTTAGAGGCAGAATAAAGCATGGAAACAAAGTAAAACTGTACATTGGCTAATACTAGACATTAACAGTGAGAAGATTACACTAATTGAACATCAATTTTTCTCTTCTGTGGGCCAGGGTGTGGACTAGCGGCAGCCACAAATGAACAAACTAATCTCTTCTACTGCTATTTTCGCAAGTGCAATATATATCGAGTTTACGCTGCGTCATACTGGCTACGGGAAATAGCCGTACACCTGGAGTCTAATCCGACAGAAGCTTTCGCACTCTCCACCTACTCCGCTTTCAAATGTTGCCAAAGAAACCATTGGCAAAATAAATGATACTATTACATTGCTCAGCTGCTGCTATTGCCAGCTCTGGGTACACAGTCACTGCCCTTGGCACTTCCCATGCATGCAGGACCGTAGCTTGTGTGGCAAAAAGAACGTAGAAGAGACCACTTCAGAGCTTTCAGCTCACCTGATTGGTCCACCTGCCAGAACTGAGCAGGCACTACCTTTTACCCTGTGGATATTACTCCGGATCCCTCACTGCTGCAGTAAAGTAACACAACTTTTGGTGCCTGCAAGTGTATAATTGTTTTTTATTTTGATTTAAATACATTTATTATCTCCAAGTAATGTCTTATTTCTGCTACTGTCATGATCAAACACACAAGTTGGCAGAGTTTTGTTTAATTTACTGTAGAAATACACACAGAGCATATACACAATTATCACAGTAAGTGAATTAAAAACACCTCTTGATTTCCAAAGTTTTCAGTTTTATGTGACATGCCGCTTAATATTTTGGGAGAACAATAAAGGACATTGTTTTACCTCCAATGAGCACTGGCATATCATGATACTGTGCCCTGCACTTTTGTGTCCTGTAAGGGACGCAACACTCAATACTGATATATACGTGGGGAACAGATTTACTCAAACATCCCAGCACTGGTATGAGACTTCTTTGTTTTGTTTTTTTTAGGTACATATTAATTTATCTGGGCAGAAGGAGAAAAATCACCTGGCCCTGTGCCAAGAGCATTTGAATTAAAGGACTAGAAACTTGGTATTTATGGACTGTTTCACTGATGTTAGTTCTGTTGATGATCATCTTTATTCATTATTTTTTAGATTTTACAGCGACTGAACATATAACCCAAACTCTCTCATTCTCTATCAATTAAACAAACATCACCTGAACACAGTAATTCATACATTCATTTTATGTACTGCACTTTGCAGGTCAATGTATTCTGGAACCTAACAGAGATGTTATTGCCCCCCCCCATTAATTCATTGGTGTAATAATGCACTGCTTATATCCTGTCCAGATAATTCATTAAAAATCATAAGACCCACTCTGACAATGAGAATATTCCAGGGGGATGTGGGCGATAAACTTTGGCCACACTCCTCAGTAACAGCTCTCATCATTCTGGCTGGCATTTTAAGGAGCGCTACATTGCAGTAATGGACAACACCATCCCCAGAATACTACACATAAAATCAGGCACATGAAGGCAACTTGACATTACAACAGACCATTTTGTCTTTGAGAAATGGATCTCCAAGGAGCTGTACTGTATGTATAAAAGGTATAAAAATGGTTAGCAAAGGCTATTTCACATTCTTCCACTGCACTCCTGAGGGATCAAAATGTGTGCAAAGTTGATGAAGTTCTGCAAATGGAGCTCTTCACGTGCAAATGCTGGGCCTTCGAAATAGAAGACAAGGTCAATGTCTAGAAGGGATGTATGCAAAAGAAGAAGACAAAAATAAATAAACAGTAGGTGTAATTTTAATCTCATGTGTGTGCTCAGGACAGGATTAACAGGATATGCTAAATTGTGCACGGAGTATTAAAGTCACCACACTTCCCCCCATAGACGTAAATCCTGTCAGTATTGGGACCACAGACATGCAATGTGACAATGGTACATTACAAACTTTGTCCTGCATGAATAATTCCATCTTGGCAGACCAGTGGGCATGCCTGTCGTCTGGGGGGAGAAAATAACAATCATCGGATTTATCCTATTAATGACGATGCCAGGCAGGCGGGAGGTGATGTAAAGACTGTCTCTGTGCCTTCTTTGAAATAAAAGCATCTTAGCACAAATACAAGGCCCTCGTTTTTTTTTCCTTTTCCCTCTGAATGCGATAGAAAGCGGTGTCATCTTACATGCATTCATATGACTAAAAATGTGATTGTGTTAATTGTGTCATTTTGACTTTTCCCACTGTCTCTCACTCAATTAGATTGAGTCAGATTAAAACAGTCGTAATCACTGAAAGAAAGTATTCACCTGAATGTAACTCTTTCAAGAAATTAAAACAATTTCACCCATAGTTGTGCATATTGATTCCTTCTAACTCTAAATCTGGGTCATAAAAAGTAATCTAAAATACTAGTCAACAGATCTGTTATACTTGTATTTCATTCTAATAACAAAATGTTAAGACTTTAAAGAAAAAAATACATAATTTTAATTGACAACATATTTTATTTTAGTTAAATGTGATAGTCCGTGTAAATCTGATCAAATGCAGTATTGTCTGTCAGTTTATTCAATGCATTCAATCAAAGTGTTTGTTATCTTTATCTCTCTCTCTCTATCTCTCTCTCTCTCTCTCTCTCTCTCTCTATATATATATATATATATATATATATATATATATATATATATAAGGTGAATATACATGCACACACCACAGACCAGGAGGGCTGTTGTTAATATTAACTAGTGATCTGCACTCTGACAACACAGTACAGCCTGACAGCATCGGTTTACTGACAGAGAAGGAGGGAGTGGAAGGTGTTAAGTTTCGCTGCAGAGTGAAATGTCTCACATTAGGGCACCTAACCCTGAAGGCATAAACCTCACTCTGTCAGTATGTGTGTGTTTGTGTTTGTGTGTGTGTGTGTGTGTGTGTGTGTGTGTGTGTGTGTGTGTGTGTGTGTGTGTGTGTGTGTGTGTGTGTGTGTGTGTGTGTGTGTGTGTGTGTGTGTGTTGCTCTATGTAATTGTGTTTATTTGTGTGATTGTGTACTGGGGAACAGTTTATTTGTTTTGTTTCGTTTTTTTCTTTTCTAAACCTCTTTAACATTTTTAAATCTCATGATATTCCAGTTTAGTTCAGCGGATTCAAATGAAGTCTTTAAAATGTGTGTGGGATGATGAGTGCACCACATATCCGGTCTTTCAGAAGGGAGTTGAGCAGAGATTAAATCAAGTGATTTACCCTGCCAGCTCTCTCTCTCTCTCTCTCTCTCTCTCTCTGTCTCTCTCTCTCTCACACACACACACACACACACACAAACACACACGTACCAATTCTCTACCTGGAGTGCCTCAATCTAATCTTCGCCAGGTCAGACAGATGTACATGGAGCTATGAGAAACAGGGGAGTTCTGTGTGTGTGTTTGTGTGTGTGTGTGTGTGTGTGTGTGTGTTCGGTGTGTATGTGTGTGTGTGTGTGTGTGTGTGTGTGTGTGTGCGTCTTGAGATGGGTATTTCTGCCACAATAACCGCTACAACATGACAGAGGACGGTGCATAGACACAGGCATATACACCCATTTTATAAAACCAATAACCTGCTCTGGGCTGTGCTTCATGGAAGAAATCTATCGGAGCCACAGCCACAGCGTCGTAACTCGCCAGGTTCAGGAGATTGCGCCGTAGCAAAACATCTTTTTGTTTCGTAAACTGGCGAGTTGAGCATGATGACAAGTTGAAACAGTCTGGAGTTCCCCTCTGTCAAGCAGTGGGCACACTTTCAACTGAAATATGATTTCCATATACCGCAGCTTGTTGTGGGTTATTACAGTAATAATACCTGAGAGGGCATTCTTTACTGTGATTATGGGTATGACAGTGATTTAGACAGGAGAGCTCTCTGTCGGCAATGACAAAGTGGCCACGATATGACTCCAACATGCCCTCTTTGGTATCGTGGCTTTTTAATGCAACAGTTACCAGCCCATGTGCTTGGTCAAGAGCTTCCTCAAGAGGAAGCTTATCCGTACATGATAATAAAAAGCAGAGGAAAGCAATGAAAATCGTAATCTACCCCCCCCCCCCGCTGCCAAATGCATCTATTAAAAGATGTCTAGCAGCTTGCTTTTTGGGGCTCGTCAGTTTGGTTGGAATGCCTCTTTGACCAATCAAATTGCTTAGATGAGGGTGCAGGGTGTGAACGAAACACCTACAGGACACCAGTTCCCAAAGTGGTGTCTAGTGGCAACAGGGGCTCACTGGGGAATTTTCAGTGGATCCAAGCTAAATTCTGAATACTTTATGGCTGCACAAGTTTTCTTTTTTGTTTTTAATTGAAATTGTGCATCATAGCCACCTAAAGCAAGATGAAACAATGCAAAAAATAAACGTCACCCTGATTTATCAGATCATGAGAAACAGTTTGTGTGTGTGTGTGTGTGTGGGGGGGGGGGGGGGGCATGTTTATCCAGGTTAAGATCTTCAGGCACTCTGAAAACAGTCATTTGGGAGCAACCTTAGCTGAAGAAAAGGAATTCTCACCTCATTTTAAAGCTCTATGGTGAAGTGTGAAAATTGAATCTTTTATCTCGCTTTGTCCTAATGAAGTCTTATTAGATTTTGTGTAAATGATAGAATACTTTGGACATTCTTGGATATCATTTTCACAGAGGACAATAATTCTTTACAAGGCCAAGTCCTTTTTTTTAAATGCTATTCATATTACTCTATATGATTGAAGTAGAGAGAGAGACTACTGAGAAAAAATTATTGGGGATCATGGGGCAGATGAAGATAGTTGAACTCTCCTCCCTCTGGTCTTCACTCTGATCATAACTACGGCAAACCCATACTTTGACATAAACAACTGATGAACTGATAAGCACAAATAGATGTATTTAAGCTTGTATCTGAATGTAACCAATATCTGTAACAATAGGAAAAGACCATTCTTTAACCTAAAGACCAGGAGATAACTGTTAAACTCAATCACCTGTAATTCAATACTGAGACACAGTTGCATTGTTTAAAAAAAATAAAAGGAAACATCCTTTGGCTGTAGTTGAACCTTGGGTCATACACAACGTAAACCACTGACATACCCTTCATACCAAAGGGCCCAAAGGACAAGCTGCCCTCTTTAACAAATATGACCTTTAGCCTTCATTTCCAACCAAGGACCAGATGACTGACAAAGAGAGCCAAAGGATATGGAGATGCTGTTTACATTTTTTAATACCTGTAATCTAGAGCTACCACCTGCACATTCTGACCAGCATCAGTGGTTTGCAGGCAGGCTATGATGATTCTTCTGATCTATTAACTTTGAATATCAAACTCATCCTCTGATCAGCTGTAAATTATGTTTAATGGAGATGGTTCTATAGGTTACACAGCCCTGTTTGATTTACACTGTTGTCAAACACATCTTACGAGAAACTGCTGTTGACAGTCTGATCTGATGCTGCTTTTATGGCAGACTTGACTATGAGATTAAAAATTGTCTCCGCAAAGTTATGGGTTACTATTCCAGTTGTCGATTTGTGCACATTTCTGTGAACATAAAACTAGAGTGGAGTAGTTTAATGTTCTTATCCCAGAGGAAAAGTCATATGAAAGGTGACTAGATGTATCAACGTGTGACCTGGTATTAAAATCGCACCGTGTTGCATCATGTAAATTTTTGTCAATTTATCACTACTAATCTGGCTGGTTCGGTTTGGGTCATAAAGTTTTGCCAGAAGGCAGCATAGTTATTTCTTTAACATTTCAAAAGTAGTTTTTGTTGCCTAAAAATGCCTGTAACTTAATCAGTGATAATGAGTCATTTTGGGACAGTAGAAAGAATATGCCTTAAAAGTTATTGGTATATACTCCAACATAGTTTTGTTTGTTAGATATGAAAAAAAAAAATCATGAGGAGAAATGACCTTTTGGAATCTTTCTGGGGGTCATCAACACTAAAATGCTTAAAAATTATTTCCTCATAATGTTTGTTGTATATATTTTATGCGAATAATTTGGACGGTCTTTCTCTGTGCTGCGCAGACTGCGTTTATCTAGTTTATGTATAACTGTGTGTCCACCCTGTCAATCTGTCTCCGTGTGTGTGTGTGTCCGCCTGTCTGTTTGTGCATCTGTCACCTTCCCATCTACATGTCTGAGTGTGCGGGTGTGTGTGTGTGTGTGTGTGTGTGTGTGTGTGTGTGTGTGCGCGCCCTATGCAGACCTTAATGAGTGAATAAAGAGGAATTTTCATTTTACATTTAAAATTCAGTTCTCACAGCTCTAACTCTGCCAGTTCCACCCTCCCTCTCTTTCCATATCAATTTTAGCTTCTCTCTGTTCTCTTTTAAAATCTCCCCCTCTCTCTTTCCATGTTTATGTCTCTCAGCTTCCCTTTCTTTTTTCTTTATATTCCCTGCCCTTTGTTCTCCTTTCTCTATCTGCATCTGTTTGTCTCTCCTCTGCCACTGTGACAGCTGCCACTCACAATCAAGCAGGTGGGTTGCCATGACAACACACCTGTGTGATCAAATATTAAAGACTTCACTTCCTTTCCCATGCACATAATTTATTTATTTATTTATTAAAATTATGGGAAACGTGGCGGGGCCTGTTTCTCTGCTGCTGCCCTGTGTTTTCTGGCTCGAGTGCCGGTTGGTTGTTGGATGATTTTCAGCATTTATTTATTTAACGTCTTTAATTCTTCATTTATTTGAGCACCATTTGAGAAATTCTTACTTAAATCATTTTATCCCTGGCCTGAAGGCATACCAGCTTCATGGATTCTAATGCTGTTAGTGGTTTAGTAATGATGCAGCAATTTGGAAAACGTGGAGGAATTGAAATTAAATGACGGCAAACTCCATATCAGCCTCCTTAAAGTTACCAGTTTGTGACAGAAATCCATGAAATAGTACACTGAAGCACTGGTTCCACCGCTTTCGATTGTCTCCTGTATCAGCATGTTAGCAAAATAAATGGTTTTATAAGTTTCTCTGGTGTTTCCTGATGCAGCCAAATAAGTAATGTAGTTCTCGGCCCCATTTTTTCAAATTCATTAGCAATGAAAGGTCCCATAATCTCACTGCCACAGAATGCTGTTGTAAGGCAAATTAGCCGATTCTCATTTAGATTGTAAATAAAAACATTCAAGTTAGGTTACTGTTATTAAGTTATTTTTCGATTTTGTAGAAAAATATTATTTGCTCTCCCGCTGATTCCCTTCGGTGGCTCAGGAAAGCAATAAAGCATTTTAATGTGTCATGTTTTTTATAATTCACATGGAGAACAACACACGGAAGGTGTGTTGTTTTGAAATTTAATTCTATGATGTAAGTAAGAAATTGTAAGTCCAGTGAATAATGTACCATGTCAATACTTGTATAAATTGTGTTTTAACTGTAATCAAGGCATCAACTTCTAACAAGAAACAACAGTGATTTCCTTACTCAGATTTTATCATCCTACGGTGGCTTTTTCTTCAGTTTACTTCAAGTCATTTTTTTGAATAGGTTGATAACCACCAGAGCATAAATATCAAATAGATTAGATGTTAATGTGTGATTACTCCTTATTTTACAAGTTGCCAAGGATCTATTGCTGATTGGCAAGCCATCTGGCTTATGGATAGGTTATTGTATAGCGGGGGCTACAAGATATATATCAGTTGTGTCCACAATATTCAGGCAAAAGCAGGCAGCATTCCCTGGGCACCTCTAGTGGGGCATATGAAATAGGATGCACCATGTCAGCCTATC
This sequence comes from Istiophorus platypterus, assembly GCA_016859345.1. Lineage (NCBI taxonomy): Eukaryota > Metazoa > Chordata > Actinopteri > Istiophoriformes > Istiophoridae > Istiophorus > Istiophorus platypterus. The sequence continues at coordinate 4,069,379 of CM029124.1, forward strand.
ATAACCACAGGATAAGGAAACATATGCCATGTGACAAATATCCACTTTGATCAGAGGACCGTGTCGTACTGATATTTCCGTGTTGGAAACGTTATGTTTTATGTTCTTAAGATCCCAATGGGGAAACATACCTGACCTACTACATGACTCTGCTTCAGATACACTCTGGTTTAACATTTTTTTGAGACTCAAGTACATGTTCAAAGTAGCCCTCGGTCACAAACCAGTTTCTTGACATAAATAATTGATGTTTATGAGCTTGGTCAGTGTTGTTATATCACAAAGAGGACTAACAGGTTCAATACATTTACACGAGCTCTAAAATCTGCAGTGAAACCTTCGGTCTCTTTCTCTTTCTGCACTGCTCTCCCTGCCAATTCTCTGACTTTCCATTGACCCCCTCTTGTATTCTCTCCATTTCACTTTAAAAACTATGAGTGTTGCCATTCCTGAACACAGTATTGGAGAGACAGCAGTAACCGCATCCTCTGGGGTGTCGGTTAAGGCTCGAAGGTTTGGCAAACGCCAGATGACCTATTGAAAATTTGCTTTTTTGGAACGCCATGAGAGGGCGGCTCTTTTTTTTTTTTTTTTTTTTCAAATTTTAAATATATTTTCAGAGCTCTTCTAACACATGCACACATTTGCCATCTCTCTTTTTGTCACACACATGCACAAACACACTAACATTAAAAGAGTGAGAGAGGGTGAGATGTTGGATCAAACAGACTCATTTGGCCTTGGTAAGAAAGAGTCCTCTTATCTTAAAACAGCCATTTAGTGTTAATTAATCCCTTTGACTGAAACCTCCCCCTACAACATATTCTCTTTGGTTGTCAGGCTTTCATACTTAAAGTGCTCACACTACCTCAAATAGCCAAGTTACTGAAAAATCCCAAAATCTGATTAGGTCTGCACTGCCTTTTTTCTCTGTAGCGATCTGGCAATAATGCAATGCCAGATAGCTGATATACCATTTTGCTTTCACGCTTAAAGGACTTGTGCTATTAATGATCGAGGGATTTCCACTAACTGTCCACTTTCTCTTTAGCTTTGCAGCATTGAGCTTTAAATGTCAAGCTGTCGAGCTTTAAGATAATTACCACAAAAACAAGTAGAAACACAAAATTAAATTTCCTGACAGTATTGCTTTCTTGCTGAAAGTGCTAGCTACCCTTCAAATAGGTTTCTTTTTCTTTGATATTTGGTTTTCATGCTAAAATTGTTTACATTTTTTTTTTTAACACCAAACCACTCTGTCCAAACAACACAGGCTCCCCTCTGTAATTTGGCTTTGTTTCTGTAATTGCCATGCCAGCCCTCATCAAACACAAGCTATCTTTCGCTGCCGAGCTTTCATGTTGTGATGGCCAACTGCTACGCTGCTAGAGGACTGCTGTACTCATGATAAAACTAAATAGCCTGGACTCAAAAACAAAAAAAAGGAAAGTATTTCTTTTAGTGTTTGACTTTCAATGTTGCACAGCTTGCACTCATCAACCCTCAGAAACAAATAATGTTGCTTTGTGTTGGATGGACAATGCTTAATGACTGTGTCCTCTCCTATGGCTCTTTCAAGCTAAAAGGCTTTCTGTGGATGAAGCTGAATTTCAAGAGAGATACTGCCTCACAGTGGCATGAACCCCATACGTGGCTCTTTCAAATATGCTTTTTGCTCCTCAGATAAGCAGTGACATCATTCAAGAAATGGGGGGGGGGGTAAAAAGAAAGAGAATGGCAGCAGGAAATCAAACTATTTTTTTGATAAAAGCTCCAAATCTTCCTGAACTCTCTCTTTCCCATCACACACAAATGCAGGCCTCTCATATTCTCTCCATCTCAAGTCAATGTGAAGTGACAATCTAATGATTTCTGAGTGTTGCCATGCTTCAAGAATCACCGGCTGGACAGAACACAAACACAGAGCCATATTGGTTCTTTTGTCTCCATTGCTTGACTCCAGCTAAAAAGAATAGACTTACTGTTGTGTCTATCCAACTAAACACCAGTCAAAGTTTTCTTAGTGTTGCACAGCTAAAACACAAGTTTCTCTTTGGACTAGACGAAAACGTGAATATGCTGGCACAAAAAAGAACATTACCTAAGAAAGAAAATCTTATTTCGCCCCTAAAAATGTGAGCTAATGATGGAAAAAAAAATGTGGCTATGAATGGGCAGAATTAATTAAATGCTTTTTTTATATAAATTGAAAATAATATGCTTATATAGCAGTCACGTTGATTTTCAATATTTCACTCTTTGATCTTCAATTATGGTGTCAAAACTGTCAAAACTTTGAATATTCTTAAAAAAAAAAAAAAAGGGCACTGTCCAGAGATAAAACTCCTCCAGGTTTTATCAAAATAAAAGTGTCTTATATTTCAAGTTAGGTATGATATTTGACAGACAGATGGTAAAGTCCAGCTGAAAACTGTGGTCCCCTACCAGAACTCATTATATTGGAGACAAAGATGATGTATGACCACTGCACACAAGTCTTAACCCCTGCCAAAATGAGGCTGAGGTGTGCAACAGTGGGGACCAGGGAGAGGATATATCGCCCCTCCATTCTCAGGAGGAGTCAGTTGTTCCCCCTTTTTTGATTTAAAAGAAGTGAATTACTTTTCTGGAAAATGTATATTGATGTTAAATAAAAAGAGGAACTGTAAATGCAGTCCACAGAATGGGTAAATAATGATCATCTGGGTGACAGATTGTAACTATGGCTTCACTACATTGGTAGAATTCTAATGGAAAACGTTGAACTTCCCATTTCCACCTTTACTGCACCTAACACTGTGATTGTATGCATTTTATTAATTAAGTCTCTAATGTTAGATTGTTGTTTCAAGGTTGATGATTTTATCTGCAAATATATTTTTTTATGTGTCCCATGTGGTTTTCTAAGCAAAGTTGCCTTTTTGCCCTTTTGGAAGGATATAGGAAGATAGTATTGAAGTTATCTATCAGATTAATAGTTGAGAATATAGTGGTTTTTATGAGGAGAGTAAAATAGATCCCTTGTGATTAAAAACAATACCAAAAGTGTAGTAATTTTTTACTTATTTCTTTATTTCTTTATTCTTTAATACTCGAAACACACTTGGAAAATTTTCATAAATACAAACATAGTATTCAAATAATGCTTACTTACAAGTTGATTTGAGTTAACTGGTTCTTCACTGATCTGTGTTTAGTGATACTTTTTCCCATGAGTGAACAATTTAACGTTGCGGAATTTGTGGCATTTGTGGCATTTCCGGTACCTGGAAAATATCTTGATGCTGTGCAGTTTACAGGGAACCTTGGGACTGTGTGGGATCTGAGCTAGTGTTTTTGATGTGTTTGATATTCCAAGGGGACTAATTTGCTTTACACAAAATGACATGAACACATTCTGCCTGCAACTCCTTCTCTCTGCCTTTCTCTCCCTCAGTTGGCTTCAGTTTCCATGCCTCCCTAAGGACAGTCAAATGTCATACTAACTAGTTGTGTCATGAGGTGAGTCTGTCTACTCCTGTGGTTCTTCAACTTTTTCAGCCACAAAGCAAACTGAGTACAATTAGCTTCTCACCAATGGGACCCAGTTTTAATTGACCCATGCGAGGTTGATGACCCATTTCAGGGTCCTGATCCATAATTTCAGAAATGCTTACATGCAGGGTTTATGCAAAAGCTTTAAATATAGTCTCCCACTCTGGGAGCCAGTCTAATGATAACATTCCCTTGCCATGCTGTGACCCAAGAGAAACAGACTCGCATCTTATTTTAGTTCCTGAACCTTTAGAAATGTAGGCAGTGTTTTGTCAAAAGTCCGGTTCGAAAGCAAGATTGGGTCATGGGAAGATTAAAAACTGGTCTTCAAATTATTCACTAGAACAAGATGTCAAAATTCATCGGCTAAGCTATTTTGTGGGACTCCTGGGTTAGTGCGCTGAATGCAAGCTAAAGTTTTCCATATAACTCTACTCAGCACAACACAGTGAGCACGGGTCAGAAATCAATTCATTTCAATTCTGCCTCATTGTCCCAGAGGGGAAACTCATAAAGCCACAAGTTAAAGAAAACATCAATATATTCATAAAATGCACATATGGAAACAGTAGACCGTCCTTACTTATCCCATTTGCTTTTTACCACAGTTAAATAGAAAGAAAAAAACAACCCTATATCAAACTGAATGTTCAGATTACAACTTTAGTTCAACTGTTGATCTTTAAATTTCTTGTTCTCTCTTTTAAACTTTTATATCAGCCTTGGTAGTTCAATCATTAACATGAAAATATAATGCTGACCACTGATTGACTAAAGTGGTTTTAATGTTAAAAACTGGCAAGGTAAAGCCATTGATGGGGGTGGGGGGTAGACCAGTACAACAAATGGCAAACTTGGTTATAGTGTTACTTTCTTGAGATAAAAGTTGATGTATTTTTTTACAAAGTCAGAGATTTACTCTCATTGTGCAGAGCCTCTCCCTTTAAATTTAGTTTGATACTTTCCAGCTCAAACAAAGTTATAATTAGAGTTTATTGCTTGAGTTTTTAAATTGTAAAATTGAGTCACAAGCATTTTCTGTGCTGTCCCCCACAAGGAGACCATTGTTTTTTTTTGTTTTTTTTTTTAAACTTCATTCAACAGTTTCTTCATGCTGGAAAAAATATAGTACAGTGTGATACATAGGAATAAAAAATCCATGAGAAATCAATCAATCAAATGGAACTGCTCCTATGGGGAGGGGGGTGTCAGTCGTGCTATTTAGACACAGAAACTGATCCTTGTGGGAACAACACACTCAAGTCTTAACATAAAACTACACATAAATAACTTCCCTCCACAGTGATGGATAAGGTTTTGGGAAATGTTTCACCTGAAATTCATCAGTTGATCTAGCTTTTGAAACACATGCCAGTAATTACTTTGGAAAAGCTGTCATCATAGTGGATGCAGTATTTGAAATTATTAAATGTCTTCAAAATGTCAAAAGTCATCACACTGCTACCTGGAAATACTTTCCTATTCTCAACTTCCCAATGCTCATCGAAACCTTTAATGGCTCTGAAATACTGATCTGACTCTGAAGTAGCAAGGGGCACACAGGTTTCTATTCCAGCTGTAGACAAGTAAGCAAATCATCCACACCAGGAAAAACAAATGGAACTGAATAGTTTACGTGATATTTCATTTGGAGTTTAAAAAAAGAAAGAAAAAAAAACCCCTGAATATTCTTTGACCTCCGTGGCACATACTAACTGAAATAAAACACAACTTTTTAGTGTCTAAAAATCTAACACAAAGCAGGAGGAGGCCAAAGATTACTGTGGGTCTTGGTTTACTTTTTTGTGATGCTTGTTTGTGTGTCTTTCCAAACAGACTACAAAGGCCAAGCTTTGGCCTTTGTAGTCTTTGGTCAGTAGTAGAATATGGACAAAAGCATTCCACAAACATACACGGGCTGGCTGATTCCAACGCGGCTTTTATTGCACGTGTCATCAGTGGTCGAGAAATCATGGCAAGAGATGGAAAGGACAGACAAGGGCTCTAAAATGTGGCCCTCGGACACATATGGGGCCTATTATCTCTCATGTCTCCAGCTTAGTGTCCAGTGTCACCCTATTTATCTCG